>CM053602.1:62980403-62995946 GCA_028646575.1 Pseudocheirus occidentalis | reverse complement strand
CCAGTCTACAAGAGAGAAGAGCTACAGCCTCCAGCATCTCCACATCTACCAAGGTGTGAAAAACAGGGATTAAAGAAAGGTGTGAAAAACAGGGATTAAAGAAAGGCAGCTGGCAGGAGGGGCTCATGCCAGGCTGGGAGATGAGACCAGCCCAGCCTGAAACCGTCATGTGTCCAGGCTCCAGGGCACCCAGGAGGAACCAAGTCTCCCAAGCCTTGATGTGAGTCTACTTCAGCGAAGATATAAAGCACCTGAGGGAATCTTCACATCCAGCAAACAAGGATTCCAGAAGGACAGTGAAAGTGAAAGTGAAACTTTGAAACTTAATTTAGGGAAGAAAAGCAGTTCAGCCAATCTGACCCAGGGCAAGGAAGCAGTGGGGGAAGGGAACTGCTGGAACCATTGGAGCCCCCACTGGGCTGCTTCAAAGTCCTTGGCCTGAAGAATCTGAGGGGGATCTGAACCCCTTGATCAGGACCAAGTGCTCTAGCTTTGAACGGCCTGGATCTGGATCGTAGTCTTGAATGGTGGTCCTGGGGTGCGCTTTCAGCAAGCCAATGCTGGGGGGGTGCAACAACCCTCTAATAGCTTTGGCAGCTGGGAAAACCCCAGCGATTTGGAACAGAGCTTTCCCCCCTGAAAGCAGAGTTTAACAAAGCTCAAAAAAACCAACCAACTAATTGACTGGCCAACATGAGGAAAAGGAAGCAAAATAAAAACAGCAATAAAACTCTAGAATCCTTTTTTTGGGACAAAAAGGATCAAAGCATGGAACAGGAGGAAGACAACACAGTCAGAACTCCCAGACCAAATGCGTCCAAGACACTTGAAGAATGCCTAGAAGCTATGCATCAACCGGAAAAGGACTTTGACAACCAAATAAGAGAAGTGGAGGAAAAATTGAGAAGAGAAATGAGAATGATGTGAAAAAATCATGAAAAGAGAGTCAACAACCTGACTGAAGAAAACAATACTTTAAGGAATAGATGAATTCAAATGGCAAAAGAGGCCCAGAAAGCCAATGAGGAGAAGAATGCCTTAAAAAGTCGAATTTCTGAGATGGAAAAATAATCTCAAAAACATTGTGAAGAGGATAATTCCTTCAGAATTAGAATGGAGCAAGTAGAAGCTAATGACTTTATGACAAACCAAGATACTATTAAACAGTTACAAAGAAATGAAAAAATAGAAAGCAATGTGAAATATCTCTTTGAAAAAACCACTGGCCTGGAAAATAGATCCAGGAGAGACAATTTGAAAATGATTCGTCTACCTGAAACCCATGACCAAAAAAAGAATTGGAAAGCATCCTTCAAGAAATCCTCAAAGAAAATTGCCCTGATGTTTTAGAATCAGAGGGCAAAATAGAACTTGAAAAAATTCAACAATCACCTCTTCAAAAAGATCCCCAAAAGAAAACTCGTAGAAATATTATTGCCAGGTTCCAGAATACCCATCTAAAGGGACAAAATATTACAGGCTTCGTAGAGAAAACCATTTGAATACTGTGGAAGCACTATCAGGATAACCCATGATCTAGCAGCTTCTACAATGAGGTATTGAAGGGCCTGGAATATGATATTTGGAAGATTAAGGGAGCTGGGATTAAAGCAAAGAATCAACTACCCAGCAAAATTGAGCATATTATTCCAGGGGCAAATATGGTCATTCAATGGGGTGGAAGACTTTCAAGTATTCTTGCTGAAAAAACCAGAACTGAACAGAAAATTTGACAATCAAACTCAAGAAGCATGAGAAGGTAAACATGAGAAAGAAATCATAAGGAACTTGTCAAACTTGAATTATTTACATGCCAATATGGAAAAAAGATAATAGTAACTTATGAAATTTTTCTTAGTATGACTATAGGGGAAGGGAATACAAATGTATATATATATATATATATTATAGATGTATGTATATATGTATGTATGTATACTTACACATATGGTTATATAGGAGGCTATATACGCTTATGAATACATATCTCAACATGTGTGTATATGTGTATATAGAGGGTATAGGAAGATTTGAATACGAAGGGATGATACTTTAAAAGGGCAAATTCTGAGGTGGGAGAGGACTAGAATGAGAGGAGACAGGGAGAGACAAAATGGGGTTAATCATCCCATAGAGAAGAGGCAAGGGTTAACTGTTACAACTTTACTTTCAATTACTCTCATTGAATTTGGTTTAGGGAAGAAATGGCATAAACTCTAAACTGGGCTTCATGCCACACAGGAGAGTAGGGGGCATGGGGATGAGAGAGGGGATGACAGAGGGGAGGGATGGCTCTGGGGGAGGGATGCTGGAAGCAAATACTTCAGTAAAGGGACAGGAACAGGGTAGAGAACAGAACAAGGGGGGTAGGGATAGGAAGGAGAGACAGATAATCACTATCACAGTATGTCCACTATGAAGATGTCCTGTATAATCACACATCCACAGCCTGTATTGAATTGATTGTCCTTTCAGTGGGGGTGGGTGACAAGGGAGGAATCGAAAGCTTCTAGAATTTAAAGTTCTGCAATACCTGCAACTAGGAATTAAGATATACAGGGGCTGGGATAGGGAGACCCTCCCTGCCCTACCAGAAAGTAAGAGAGCAGAGCAGGAGAGGAGCTTTACAGGGGGCTTGCTGTTTTAGGGTTGGGGCAGGGGAAGGATGGGGAGAAAATTTGTAATTCAGGATTGTCGTTTAAATGAAGGATGTAAACAATAAAACAAACAAAAAATAACAATTCATAAAATAAAAAAATAAATTGTATATTTAGTGCCATACCAATCAATCTACCAAAAATTCCTTTATAGAACTAGAAAAAATAGT
Organism: Pseudocheirus occidentalis; assembly: GCA_028646575.1. Taxonomy (NCBI): domain Eukaryota; kingdom Metazoa; phylum Chordata; class Mammalia; order Diprotodontia; family Pseudocheiridae; genus Pseudocheirus; species Pseudocheirus occidentalis. The sequence goes on along the minus strand of CM053602.1, from coordinate 62,993,119 downwards.
GACAAAATTCATTTGAAAAAACAAAAAGTCCAGAACATCAAGGCAATTAACGGAAAGAAAGTTTAGGGCAGGTGGTCTAGCTGTACCAGACTTTAATCTCTATTATAAAGCAGCAGTCCTCAAAACTGCCTGGTACTGGCTAAGGAATAGAGTAGTCGATCAATGTAATAGATTGGGTACAAAAGACTCAGTAGTCAATGACTATAGTAATATACTGTTTCATAAGCCCAAAGACCCCAGTTTCTGGGTTAAGAATTCACTATTTGACAAAAACTACTTGGAAAATTGGAATATAGTATGGCAGAAACTGGGCATCTAATGCCATACATCAAAGTCAAGTCTAAATGAATGCATGATCTAAGTATAAAGGCTGTTACTGTAAATAATCTGGGGAAGCAAGGAATAGTTTGCCTGTTAGATTTATTGAGTAGGGAAGACTTTGACCAAAGAAGAGTTGGATATGCAAAATGGATAATCCTGATTGCATGAAATTGAAAAGTTTCTGTACAAACAAAGCCAGTGTAACCAACATTAAGATGCAAGTGGGAAATTGGGAAAGAATATTTACAACCAGTGTCTATGATAAAAGCCTCATTTCTAAAAAATATAGGGAATTAAGTAAAATTTACAAGAATGCAAGTCATTCCCCATTTGATAAATGGGCAAAGGATATAAACAGGCAATTTTCAGAGGTAGAAATTAAAGATATCTTTAAGCAAATGGAAAAATGCTATAAGTCACTCTTGATTGGAGAAATGCAAATCAAAGAACTCTGAGGTACCACATCTCATCAGTCAGATTGGCTAAGATGACAAAACAGGAAAATGACAAATGCTGGAGAGGATATGGAAAAATTCGAAATCTAATGCATTGTTGGTGTAGCTGTGAACTGATACAACCATTTTGGAGGGCAATCTGGAACTATGCCCAAAGGGCTATAATAATTGCATACTCTTTGACCCAGTAATACCACTTTTGGGGTTGTATCCCAAAGAGATCATAGGAATGGGAAAAGTCCCATATGTACAAAAAAATTTATTGTAACTCTTTGTGGTAGCAAAAAACTGTAAATTTAGGGGATGCACATCAATTGGGGAACAGCTGAACAAGTTATGGTATATGAATGTAATGCAATACTATTGTGCTATGAGAAATGGGAAGGAGATGGACTTCATAATTACCTGGAGATGCTTATGCAAATTGATGCTAAGTGAGAACCACAGAAGCAGGAAAAATTTATACACAGTCACAGATACATCATATGTGTGACGACCAACTTTGAAAAACTGGACTCTTCTCAGTAACACACAGTTAAAAGACAACTCTACAAGTCTCAGGATAGAAGGAGATGTCTACTTTCAGAGAAAGATCTAGAAAGACCAGAGTTTTAATGGAGACTGAAGCAATACATGCTATCATTCTTTTCTAAAAAAAAAGAAAAGATGTGTTGGGTTTCCACTCCATGGAGGGTTACCAAGGAAAAGCTGAATGAGTATTTCTCTTGTATGTGACTCTGGAGGTTCTTTTTTTGTAGACACTGGATGAAATGGTTGGTATCTTCCCTACCAATGATCAAGTTTTGCACAAATGACGTGAACCAAGGCTGACAAATGAGGACAAAACTGTATTTATAAGCTCTTTGTTGAGTCTGGAGCAGACTGCATGCGGAACTGAGCTGAGGTCTTCCTGGTCACTTCTGAGGGTATGTGTGCAGTACTGGTGGACTTTGGGCTAATGCAGTGATCCCGTAGTGCCAGTGATAGCAGCAAGAGGAGGTCAACCACCTTCCATGTTTCTCTTGAGGTACTTCACTACTTTAGCTAGGCTGTCTTGCCTGGATCGTAGGAATCAGGTGTTGGGGATGAATGACTGGCTCCTTGTTCACAGGAACTGCTTTTCCCAGTAATGACTATGGGTGCTGAAATTGAAGCAGGTCTAGTGTTCTCAGAGAGACTCTTGGCCTCTGGGTACTGAACTGTTTCCATCATGGTCTGAAGAGAAGTGGCGGTTGAGATGCTTGTAGTACTTGCGTAGTACAAGCTACCTCCTGGCTCTCCCTCAATGGGATTTGTTGCTTCAGGAAAGATTACATGAAGGAGTTGTAGAAAGGAAAATGTCCCAATTTTCAAAAAGCATAAGGGAACGGAATCTGCAAATTATCAATCAGTGAAAATCAGACTTGATCTCTGGAAACTATTCTAAAATATATTTGTAGGGAAGCTGTGGTTTTCAGTGGTCAAAATGTATTACCAAAGCAGTTTTGCTGCTGACAGATAAGAGCATTGTAGTAATGTGGAGGGTGATCGCTGACCTTGACTGCTCAGACTATTTCTGTCCTTTTGGCTGTACAAGCATTCCCTTACAGCTCTAAACCTAGAATGCCTTTTGTTGTACAAGACTGGTAGGCGTAAAGCTTAATTATTTATAGTTGTAATAAGAACAAGTGGCTGAAATTGTCCCACGAGCTTGCTGATGGGTCACAGTAACAATTCCACCTTGCTGAGTAAGCCTCCTTAGTTCATACTGAGGGACATCATCTTTGCTCAGGGTCTTTATTCCCATGTGACTCTATCCCTAGTCAATCCATATAATGTCCCAGGTACTGTGCTCAACACTGGGAATACAAAAAGAAGCAAGAGACAGTTCTTACCCTCAAGGTTTTTCAACTGTAAGAGGAGAAACAAATACATTCAAACAAGGTATATACAGAATATATAAGAAATAATTAACCAAGGGAAGGCACTAGAATTAGGAAAAGTTTCTTATAGAAGATAGAATTTGGGGCAGCTAGGTGGTGCAGTGAATAGAGCACCAGCCCTGGAGTCAGGAGGACCTCAGTTCAAATCTGGCCTCAGACACTTAACACAAAAAGTAGCCGTGTGACCTTGGGCAAGTCACTTAACCCCAACTCCCCTCCAAAAAAAAAAGAAAAAATAGAAGATAGAAGTCAAGTTGGAACTTAATGAAAGCCAGGGAAGCTAGTAGGCAGAGATGAGAAGGAAGAGTATTTCAAGCATGGGGGACAGCCAGAAAAATGCCAGGATCTGAGAGATGGAATGTCCAGTTTGTGGAATAGCCAGGAGGCCAGTGTTCAAAAACTAATATGCAAGAAGACCTGAAAGGTTGGAGGGGGCTATTCAGGAACTCTATTCAGCAAGATTTTCCTATTTACTCTTCCTCACATGTGTTGCATGATTTCCTATCTACATGCCTTTGAAAAGGCTGTTCCCCCTGACTCCCACAAAGTAGGCCCTTAATAAATGCTTGTTGACCAATTAATTGGCATTGAGGAACATAGCATAGTCCTTCACTGACAACTGGTGGTCAGAAGCAATGTTGCAGTTCACTGAAATGTTTAGGGCTCTGGTCAATAAACATATTCAATAAACTCCAGTGTCTCTCTATACATACGGGATCAAACAGAGACTTCTCCTTTTGTCTTTTAAAGCCCCTCACGTTTTAGTTATATCCTACCTTGTTAGGCTATTAATCTAATATATCCTACTTTATAAAAATTATATATACTATTAAGTCCCTCATGACTGGCACAAAGTACTTGATGAATAATAGTTGATCAATAAATGTTTATTGAATTGAGTTGAATTGAAAGTGAATTATGAATTACGAATGCTTGGTGTCCAATTAATTGCCATTGAAGAACATAGGAAAGTCTTTCATTGACATCTCCTATTCAAAAGGATACTGTAGTTTACTTAAAAGTTGAGGACAGGGATGGCTAGGTAGCACAGTGGGGGGTGGCTAGGTAGCACAGTGAATAGAGCACCAACCCTGGAGTCAGGAGGTCCTGAGTTCAAGCCTGACCTCAGACACTTAACACAAAAACTAGCCATGTGACCTTGGGCAAGTCACTTAACCCCCAATTGCCCTCCAAAGAGCAAAAAACAAAGTTGAGGACAACAAAAAATATTCCATGTGTCATCATTTAATGGCATCAAATAATATCATCCTTTCATGGTTATTTTAAGGTGGCTATCTTGCATCCAACTCCTGACATTAAACTCAAATGAATTCTAGAGTCTATTTTTATGGAATTTTAACTCGTGGGACAGTTTACTTCTGGTTAAGGAGAAAAGAATGGAGTAAAATGAAGTCCTGAGTTTATGACAGGAAGTGAGTAATGAATTCTTCCAGTGTAAATAGGAATTAAGATTAAATAATCAACATCAAAATTACCTATGAAACTCTTAATCATCAAAGGTCATCTGATAAAGGATAAAAGTTCATAGCAGTGGAAAAAACACTCAGCCGGATTCACTCTCCAGTGTACCAGTTAAATTGGTAAAACATTGATATTACCTAGTCACAAGAGCAATATTCAGAGCAAATAAATATAAAAATGAGTAAGTTTAATTTTGAAAGAAATTTATGAAAGAAATATCAAAAGTTTGAGTGAGATTTGACTGCTGTGAAATCAGTCATGCAGGTAAATATTGGCACTGGTGAACACGGCTTGTAATTTCAAGAAACAACCTTGGGAGTATGCCGTGGCATATATAGAGTTAAGAAAAGCTCTTGGTCAAAATGAGATCATGAGAATAGGCCCCAGCTAACACCTGCAGATGTACAGCTCAAGGTTATGAGAGTAACAACTTAGGATCATGAGACTTCGTGGAGCCTAGCTAAGTCTGGCTATAGATAATGAGAGGTCATAAGACCATGAATGGTGTGCACAAAACCAGGAAAGTAGATACATCAAACAGAACAGGGCAGCCTGACCAGATGAACAAAGGCCTATAGATATGAATTTTGCTGATTTCCGTGCTTTTGTAAGACCATCTGTTTCTCCTGCATAGCCTACGCAAAACATGTATTTTCTCACGTATGTAAAAGGTATATAAGCAATCTTTCAGGCTCAATAAACCGAACTATCTTATTCATCATATTGGTGTGCGTGTCTGTGTTCCTCTCCGACTGAACCCGATAGGAGTATGCAAAATCCAATAGTAGATGAGGCTGCATATGTAGTCATTTTCCTTAGTAGTAGGACAGAGATTCCAACTCTACTCCTCTACTTCCAAATTCTAAGTGGGAGATCATCTATCTCCCACTGTTGTGTTCCATTCTAAACAAAGCCCCAAACCCCTCTCTCTCTCCCTCCCTCCTTCCCTCTCTCTCTCTCTTTCTCTCTCTCTCTCTGTTCTCTCTCTCTCTCTTTTCCCTCTCTCCCTCTCCCTCCTTCTTTCCCTCCTTTCAGGCACTGCCAAAGTTATGTGGTATTTATATGTGGCCTCAGTTTCCTCACTGCCCAGTTATTCCCTTAAAACCTTTAGTGAGTCCCTGAGACCACAGGACCCTAGAGCTAGAAGATAACTCAGAGGCCTTCTAGTTCCATTCTCCTAATTTTACAAAGATGAAAACTGAAAACCACAGAAGTCAAGTGATTAATTTGAGAGTGCACAGCTGCTAAGTGTCTGAGGCAGGATCTTAACCTGGATTTTGCTGATTTGAAATTCAGTGCTGTATCCATTATATCCTGGGGCTTTCTATTCTCTCATCTCACTTAACTATTCTTATCTCTCTAGAAGTTCTAAGACTAAAAGTAAAAGGAAGGGTTTGGGTTTTTTAATGTTAAAGGAAAAATGATTTCCCTTAGATAGAAAGGTGACTCTACTAAGCACTCAGTTGATCCTTACTGGTCTGAACTGAATTCTTTGGTTTCCTGTGTACATACTATATCCTGAAGGCATCATTTCCTCCACCCCAGCTTTGCCTCTTGCTGATCTGAGAGGTTTGAAAGGATTTATACAACAGCTTAGGTTATGAGATAGTAACAAATATAAAAAATCCTTTCAGCACCAAAGATGATATAAATCTCCTGTAGGCATCTTATCATGGAAACGAGTGAATTCAATTACACTTATTTATGCATCAGAGGGGACCTGTGGTGACATGGTAGCAATATCACCCTGTTGTTTTCAGGAAAACATTCTGTCTAGCAGAGTCTGATGGTAATGCCTCATCTCCTTCTCATCCAGCTCCATATATCTGAGGATTGCCATAGGGATAAGTATATCAAGTATTGTCATCAAGTAGCAAAACAATAGACTGCCTGTAAAACCTGGGTCCAGGGTGATGGCTTCACAGAAAAGTTCCTTTCTACAGCTTCTGTACTTAGGAAACAGAATAATGGAACACCTGAGCACACTTGTCCTTTGCTGCCAGGTGACCAAACTCAAAACACCACAGAGCCATTGACAGAGAATGTGCCATGTTTAGGAAACAGCCTATGTGAATTTCAACTGAGTATTTTGTTCAACTTCTCATTCCAAGGTCTTGCAGAGGACAAAAGAGTCTTCAAGAACTTTGTCTATGTGGAAGAGTTGCAACAATTAGCAAAGACTTCTTAGACTCTAAAATTTTGAAAAAGTGCTGAGCAGATGATGACCAAATAAATTCTGAGTTCTCAGATCTTTGTTAATTGGTTTTTAAGTCAGTTTACTCTAGAAAAAAACCACTTAGTTGAGTCCTTACTGCCTGTTCTGCATAGGGCTAGGCTCTGTGGAGAGGGAAAGGTAGAGAATGAGACAGAGGAAGGGTGAGGACTAAGGGAACAGCATTCACTGGAAAGTGTTGGTTCAACTTGGCTCCAAGAACTAAATAGACTTGGTCTTTTTTTTTCTTTCCCCTTTCTCCTCACCTTGGAGTCACCAAATTAGACATGGCTTTTTTGATAGCAACACTCCTTACCTAGACACAGAAATAGGAAGCAGGAATTGGCAACAGGATCATTTTGTGATAGAATGGAAGGGGTTTGAATTTGGAGTCAAAGAGGTCCAGTTTCAAGTTCTGCTCCTGTAACCCTGAGCAAATCACTTAAGGCCTCTGAGCTGTAGTTCCCAGATCAGTAAAATGAGAAGGTTTCATTACATAGCCTCTGAGATCCCTTTCAGCATCAAATCTATATTCTTTTGTGTGACTTTAAGTAAGTAACTTCTCTTTGAGCCTCAGTTTCCTCATCTATAAATTGAATAGGTTGGATAGATAACTTTTGATATCCCTTGAAGCTCTCAGTCTAAAATCTTGTGCATGACTTGTGCAAATCAGTCCTATAAAATGAAAGGATTGGACTGGATAGTCCCTCCCATCTCTAGATCTAGGGTGATCTGGTGGACCCATTAAAGGCTTTAAAGAAATGTCTGATTAGAGAGAGAACTAAGGCCTTACATTTGGGAATGTTGGCAGTGCCTCAAAAGACAAAATGGTTTTCTTCAGAATGAAGTGTATCAGTTGGAGAGGGATAGAGAGTGGTTCAGGGGGCAATAAGACAAATAAAAAGCCTGAGAGACAGAGTTTCTGGGTAATTACTAGTCAGTTTATTAATATTCTAGCTGGTGATCAATAAATTGATGGTCAATGGTCTCTCTCCATAACCAAAGAAAAAACCGTGGAGATCAGTGAGTACCTTTGGAAAAGGAGGTACCCCTGACAGGTGAAATAAAACCCTGATATGAGAACAATTAATGGGCAAGTGGGCTCAAAGTCTTCAGCTCCTCCTGCTGAAAACATGGCTTGATGATGAGACTCAGACACCTCCAAAATCAGGACAAAGGAATCCATCTCTACCCATATCACTCTGGTTGGTTTTCTCCTGGGTTACCCTCATCCACAATGGGTGCTGCAAGGACAAAGACTTAATTATTTATGGCTGGAATACATTGAGCTTACATTTTTTTTACACAGTCTAAACAGAAGTAAAGTCTTCCAATTTTTTGAGGTCCTGCCCAGGAACAAGGAGAGTGCTCCCTGAAGATTTGAAAATCTCATTGATCAATAACATCCTTCAGAGACTGATTGTCTTCCAGTGACTGGTCCCTGAATGAGGAAATAGAAAAAAATATTGATCTTAATTTAATAATTTTTTATTAATATATTAGGAAAACAAATTCTCTCAGCAAGAAGGTGAGTTTTGAAAATAGAACAGTCTTTTCGGAATCCAAGCCATATTATTGAGGCCAATGACTACCTCACTAGCCTCACTGTCTGATTTTGTATAATCCCTGGGTGATTGTTTTTTTTTTTTACTAGGCCTCGAAAATGCACTTGGTCATGAAGTAGATAGAACACCAGGCCTGGAGCCAGGAAGATCTGAGTTCAAGTCTAGTCTTAGACACTTAATAACTCTGTGATCTTAAGAAAGTCACTTAACCCTTATTTGCCTCAGTTCCTCATGAGTAAAATGGGAACACTTTGTAGAAGGAAATAGAAAATCACTCCAGTATCTTTGCTAAGGAAAGTCCATGGATCAAAGTCCATGGCATCACATAAAGTCAATATCATTGAGTGATTGAACAACAAGCCCTGAGAAACTGGGTAAATATTTACCTGAATGCCTGATTTCACACTGAAAAAGTCTCAGTCAATATTTATAATTCTTTCATAATTTTCTTTTTTATTATTTTAGCATTTTTAAAAATTAAATTTATGTTTATTTTTAGTTTACATCATTCATTTCCACAAGATTTTGAGTTACAAATTTTCTCCCCATCTTTCCTCTACCCACCACCCCAAACCAGTGATACCCCCTCTCCCAATCTGCTCTCTCCTATATCCTCCCCCAATTTACCTCTGAATTCCCAGTAGTGCAAGATGGATCTCCATACCCCAGTGTCTGTATATCTTATTTCCCAGTTGCACGTAAAAAACACACAATAATAACAATATATTTTTTAAACATTTGATTTTTAAAATTTCCATTCCCAATTCTTTCCCTTACTCCCTCATCACCCACCCTTACCAGGAAGATAAGCAATTCAATATAGGTTGTACATGTGTAGCTATGCAAAACATTCCCATAGAGGATATATTGTGAAAAACTGATTGACTATATTTCCCTACATCCTATCCCGCCCCTTACTTGTTCTATTCTCTGCTTTGACCCCATGACTTTACAAAAGTGTTTGCTTCTAACTACCCTCCCCCCAACCTGCCCTCTCCTCCATCACGCCCCTCTCATCCCCTTCCCCACTACTCTCCTGTAAGGCGAGATACCCTATTTAGTGTGTATGTCATTCCTTCCCTAAGCCAAATTCAATGAGATTAAGGTTGACCCTTTCCTTTTGCCTTCCTGTTCTTCCCCTCCATTGTAAAGTTTTCCCTTGCCTCTTCTTTATGAGATAATTTTCCCCATTCTGTCTCTTCCCATATCCTCTCATTATATTACTTTCTCATCTCTCAGTTTCTCCTTTTAAGTATCATCCCTTCCTATTTAATTGATCTTGTACCCTCTGTCAATGTATAGCTGTACGCATATATACATATACTCACATATGTATTTATATGCTCATATGCCCTCCTATACAGACATATGTATGTATGTATACATATATACACATTTATATTCCATTCAACTATCCTCATACTGAGAAATGTTTCATAAGTTACAATTATCATTTTTCCTTGTGGAAATATAAATAGTTCTACTTTGATAAATTCCTTATGATTTCTTTTCCCTGCTTACCTTCTCATGCTTCTCTTGCTTCTTGTATCTGAATGCCAAATTTTCTATTCAACTCTGTTTTATTTTTTATCAAGAGTGCTTGAAAGTCCCCTATTTCAATGAGTGACCATATTTTCCCCTAAAAACATGATACTCAGTTTTGCTGGGTAGGTGATATTTTGTTTAAATCACAGCTTCTTTGACCTTGGAATATTCTTGGAATATCATATTCCAAGCCCTTTGATCACTCAAAGCAGAAGTTGCCAGATCCTGTGTTATCCTGATTGTGTTTCCATGATATTCAAATTGTTTCTTCCTGGCTGCTCAAATTTTCTCCTTGATCTGTAAACTCTGGAACCTGGTTATAATATTCCTAGGAGTTTTCTTTTGGGGATCCTTTTCAAGAGGTGACTGGTGAATTCTTTCAACTCTGTTTTGCCTTCTGGTTCTAAAACATCAGGGCAATTTTCCTTAAGAATTTCTTGAAGGATGCTTTCTAGGTTCTTTTTTTGATCGTGGCTTTCAGGGAGTCCAATAATTTTTAAATTGTCTCTCCTGGATCTATTTTCCTGGTCAGTGGTTTTCCAATGAGAGATTTCACATTGCCTTCTATTTTTTTTCATTTGTTTCCTGTTTAATAGTGTCTTGATTTCTTATAAAGTCATTAGCTTCCATTTGCTCCAATCTAATTTTGAAGCAATTATTCTCTTCAGTGAACTTTTGAGATTCTTTTTCCATCTGGCAAATTTGGCTTTTTAAGGCATTCTTCTCCTCATTGGACTTTTGGGCCACTTTTGACATCTGAGTTGGTCTATTTTTTAAGGTGTTATTTTCTTCAGTCAGGTTGTTGACTCTCTTTTCATTGTTTTCTCTCATCATTCTCATTTCTCCTCCCAATTTTTCCTCCACTTCTCTTATTTGGTTTTCAAAATCTTTCTTAAACTCCTCTATTGCCTGTAACTAGTTCTTAGTTTTCATGGAGACGTTGGTTCAAGAGTTCTGACTTCATTGTCTTCTTCCCATTGCATGCTTTGATCCTTTTTGTCCTCCCAAAAGTGATCTAAAGTTGGAGTGCTGTGCTTGATTTGCTTCCTTTGCTTGCCCATGTTGCCACTCAATTTCTTGACTTTTGAGCTTTTTGTTGTAGTGGGACTCTGCTTCCAGAGAGGAGGGCTTTGTCCCAAGTCTCTGGGGTTTTTGCAGCTGCAGGAAGGATTAGTCGGGTGTCCTCTCTGAAGCATCCCCAGGCTCTGGCACCTGGTCACACACCCCAGGACCTCCACCCAAAACAGCAATCCAGATCCAAGCAGGTTAAAGCAAGAGCAATTACCCTTCAGAATGGCCACTTGGTCCCCCTACACTCCGTAGGCTAGGAGCTCTGAAGCAGCCACATGGTGGCTGCAGCACCTCAGCTGGTTCTCCTTTTGGGGGATAGAGCTCTGACTGCACTCTTGATCCCCTTGTTCCCAAAGTTGACACTGACCTTTTATTTTTGCCTTTAAAATTTATGGATTGATAATTCTAGAAACTGTGACAGCTACTGGTGATCCACTCTTGAGAAACACTTCCAGCCATGGCTGGTCAGTTGCTGCCCTGAGGCATGATGTCATGGACCCTTCCTGTCAGCCTGCCAAGCTGCCTTCAAAGGGAGATTTGTTTCTGTCATGTTTTGTGTTCCGTAGGTCTAAAGTTTGTTTAGAGTCATATTTTATACGTATTTGAGGTGGTTATGGGGAGAGCCATGGAATTTTTGTGCTTCTATGCCGCCACCTCTGCCTCCCATAATTTTATTGTAAAACAAATATCAGTCTTTTTTGTCTTTATGTCCCCTAATTTTTTTACTTCTCTGACTGAGTGACATTAAGACATTTTTTAAATTTAAATTTTTAAAATTTATTTTCTTGTTTACATCATTCATTTGCACAAGATTTTGAGTTGCAAATTTTCTCCCCATCTTTCTCCTACCCCCAACCCCAAAATAAAGATCCCACTGTAAAACCTGTCCCCCAATCTGCTCTCTTTTATGACCTCATCCAACGCCACTCTAACTTTCTGATAGGGCAGGGAGGGTCTCCCTACCCCAGTCCCTGCCCTGTATATCTTAATTCCCTATTGCATGTAGTTAATAATAATAATAATAATAATAATAATAGTTATATATATATATACATATACACACATATATGTACAGACACACACACATGTTTTGTTTTTTACATTTGATTGTAGAGCTTTAAATTCTAGATTTTTTGGGTTCCTCCCTTGTCACCCACCCCCACTGGAAGGACAAGTAATTCAATACAGGCTGTATATGGGTAATTACAAAGAACATCTCCACAGTGGACGTATTGTGAGAGGTTGATTACATTTCCCTCATTCCTATCCTGCCCCCCTGTTCCATTCTCTAACCTGTACCTCTCCTTTTACTGAAATGTGTGCTTCCAGCAACCCTCCCCCAGACCATGCCCTCGCCTCTGTCATCCCGCCTCTCAGCCCCATGCCCCTTACTCTCCTGTGTGGCAAGATACCCAATTTAAATTTTATGTTGTTCCTTCCCTAAGCCAAATTTAATGAGAGTAAATGAAAGTACAGTTGTAACAGTTATCCCTTGCCTCTTCTATATGGGATGATTAACCCCATTTTGTCTCTCCCTGTCTACTCTCATTCTAGTCCTCTCCCACCTCAGAATTTCACCTTTTAAAGTGTCTTCCCTTCCTATTCAATTGATCATGTACCCTCTATGGGCACATATGCCCACCTGCTCAGATATGTATTCATATGCATATATAGCCTCATATATAGACATATGTGTAGGTACAAACACATACATACACACACACACCTATATATGTATGTATATACATTTGTTTTCCCTTTACCTATCCTCATACTAAGAAAAGTTTCATAAGTTACTATTATCTTTTTTCCATACTGGCATGTAAATAGTTCAACTATGATAAGTTCCTTATGATTTCTTTCACATGTTTACCTTCTCATGCTTCTTGTGTTTGAATGGCAAATTTTCTGTTCTGTTCTGTTTTTTTTTTCAGCAAGAACGCTTGAAAGTCCTCCACTTCACTGAATGACCATATTTTCCCCTGGAACATTATACTCAATTTTGATGGGTAGGTGATTCTTGGTTTTAATCCCAGCTCCCTTGCTCTCCAGAATATCATATTCCAGGCCCTTCAATTCCTCATTGTAGAAGCTGCCAGATCCTGGGTTATCCTAACTGTGTTTCCACAGTATTCAGATTGTT
>CM053602.1:62953307-62979903 GCA_028646575.1 Pseudocheirus occidentalis | reverse complement strand
GCGGCAGCGGCTCAACCCCGCCCCACTCCGGGTGTGAGCGAGTGTGTGCAGATCTCCTCCCTCTCTCCCTGCCTCCCTCCCCCCTAACCCCAACCACCCTTTAACATTCATTTTTAAAGGATTTTGAGTTCCAAATTTTTCACCCTCCCTTCTTCCCCTCCCCTCTTCTGAAAACGGCAGGCAGTTTGATACAGTTTATGCATGTACTGTGATTTTAAAAGAAAATTCCACATTAGTCACAATTATGAAAGAAGAAACAGATCAAAAGGGGTGGAAAAGCATGAGAAAGAATAAAGGAAATGAAAAAATAAATATGCTTCAATCAGTTCTCAGAGTCCATCAGTTTTTTACCTGGATATGGATAGCATTTTTTTTCTTTTTTTTTTTTTCTTTATTTTGCTTTTTGGAGGACAGTTGGGGTTAAGTGACTTGCCCCAAGTCACAGGGCTAATGTGTCAAGTGTCTGAGGCTGGATTTGAACTGGGGTCCTCCTGACTCCAGGGCCAGTGCTCTATTCACTGTGCCACCTAGCTGCCCCGGTAGCATTTTTCTTCATGAGTCCTTTGCACTTGTCTTGGATTATTGTGTTGATCACACAGTGTTGCTGACACTGTGCACTGTTTTCCTGTTTCTGTGCTCATTTTAATTTGCATCGGTTCCTACAAGTCTTTCTAAGATTTTCTTAAATGTGCTTGTTAATTTCTTATTGCACAATAGTATTCCATTACATTCATATACCACAGCTTGTTCAGCCATTCCCCAATTGATGTGCATCACTTGAATTTCCAATATTTTGATGCCACAAAAAGGACTGCTATAAATGTTTTTGCATGTGTAAGTCCTTTTCCCTTTCTTACTATCTATCTCTTTGTGATACAGATCTACCAGTGATTTTGCTGATTCAAAGGGGATGCACAGTTTGGTTGCCCTTTGGGTATGTGGAGTTCCGGATTGGATTACAGAATGGTTGGATCAGTTCCCCACTCTACCAGCAGTGCATCAGTGTCCCAGTATTCCCTATCTTCACCAACATTTATCATTTTTCTTTTTCGTCATATTAGCCAATCTGATAGTTGTGAAGTGGGAACTCAGAATTGTTTTAATTTTCATTTCTCCAATCAAACATGATTTAGAACACTTCTTTATTTGTCTATAAATAGATTTGATTTCTTCATCTAAAAACTGCCTGTTCATATCCTTTGCCCATTTATCAGTTGGGGAATGGCTTGTATTCTTATAAATTTGACTCAATTTTCTATATATTTGAGAAATGAGGCCTTTACCCAAGACATTTGCTGTAACGATTTTTTTTCCCAGCTTTCTGCTTTCCTTCTAATCTTGTTTTAGTGATTTTGATTGTGCAAAAGCTTTTTAACCTAATATAGTCAAAATGATCTATTTTATATTTTGTGATGCTCTCTATCATGAGTACTTTCCCTCCCCATTCCCATGACAAGTAGACTCTTCCCTGCTCTTCAAATTTTGCTTATGGTGTCACCATAATTTATGTCTAAATCATGGACTCATTTTGACCTTATTTTGGTATACATGGTGAGATGTTGGTCTATACCTAGTTTTCCAATTTGCCCAACAGTTTTTGTCAAATAGTGAATTCTTACCCCACAAGCTGGGGTGCTTGGATTTATCAAGTAGGTTACTACAGGCATTGACTATGGTTTATTACGTACCTAATCTATTCCTCTGATCCATCACTTTATTTCCTAACCAATACCAGACAGTTTTGATGATTACTACCTTATTATATAGCTTGAGATTGGGTATTGCTAGGTCACCTTCCTTTGTATTTTTAAAAATTAATTCCTTTGGTATTCATGACCTGTTGTTCTTCCATATGAATTTTATTGTCATTTTTTCTACTTCCATCATTTTTTTAAAGTAGTTTCATTGGTATAGCACTAAATGAGTAAATTAGGCAGAATTGGCATTTTTGATATATTGGCTCAGATTACCCATGAGCAATTGCTATTTTTCCAATTGTTCAAATCTGACTTAATTTTGTGTAAAAAGTGTTTTGAATTGGGTTCATACAGGGTTTGAGTTTCTGGGTTTGTTTTAGCATGTAGACTCCTAAGGATTTTATATTGTTTACAATTCTTTAAATGGGATTTCTCCTTCTACCTCTTGCTTCTGGGCTTTATTTGTCATATTAAAAATGCTGATGGTTTTTGAAGTTTTATCTTATATCCTACAATATTGCTAAATTTGTTCATTATTTCAAATAATTTTTTACTTGATGTTCTATGGTTCTCTAAGTTTACTATCATAACATCTTTAAAGACTGGTATTTTTGTTTCTTTGTTGCCTATTCTAATTCTTTTGATTTCTTTTTCTTCTCTTATTGCAGTAGCTAGCCTTTCTATATTGAATAATAGTGGTAATAATGGGCATCCTTGCTTCACTCTGATTTTATTGTGAAGACTTCTAGTTTATCCCTTTTGAATATGATGCTTGCTGATAGGTTTATAGAGATATTGCTTATTATTTTAAGGAATGCTCCCTTTAATCCTATACTTTCTAGTGTTTTAATAGGAATTTGTGCTGTATTCCCTCAAAAACCTTTTCTGCATCTATTGAAATAATCATATAATTTCTGTTAGGTTTTTTTGTTGATGTGATCAGTTACACTGATAGTTTTCCTAATATTGAATCAGTCCATTCCTGGTATAAATATCACCTGGTCATATTATTTGACCTTGCTGATATGTGTGTATATGTATATCTCAGTACACACACACACACACACACACACACACATCAGTAATCTCCTTGTTAGTATTTTATTTAACATTTTTGCATCAATATTCATTAGGGAAATTGGTCTATAATTTTCTTTCTCTGTTTGGGCTCTTTCTGCTTTAAGTATCAATACCATATATGTGATATAAAAGGAATTTGGCAGTTTTACTTCTTCACCGATTTTCCAATATTTGGTAGAATTCATTTGTGATTCCATCTAGGTGATTTTTTCTTGGGGAGTTAATCGATGACTTGTTCACTTTTTTTCTGAAATAGAGTTAAATATTCTATTTTCTTTTAATCTGGGCAGTTAATATTTTTTGTAAATATACATCTGTTTCACTTAGATTGTCAGATTTATTGGCACACAATTGAGTAACATAGATCCTAATTTTTTCTTTCATTTTCTCTTCATTAGTGGTGAATTCAACTTTTTCTTTTTTTGATACTTGTCATTTGGTTTTCTCTGTTTTTTTTAATTAAATGCACCAATGGTTTATCTCTTTTATATTTTTTTTATAAAAACAGCTCTTAGTTTGATTTCTCTGTTCCATGGTTTTCTTAACTTTCAATTATTAAGCTCTTTTGATTTTCAGCATTTCCAATTCCTTGTTTAATTGCAGATTTTTAATTCATTCTTTTTCCAGCTTAAAAAAAAATGAATGCCCAATTCATTAATCTGTTCTTCATGGTACTGATGTTAGTTTTTAGAAATATAAAATGTTCCCTAAGTACTGCTTTACTGCATCCCATACATTTTGTTATGTTGTCTCATTGTTATCATTCTCTTTGATGAAATTATTGTTCCTATGATTTGTTCTTTGATGCATTCATTCTTTAGGATTATATTATTTAGTTTCCAATTAATTTTTAGTGTCTCTTTCCATGGCTCTCTATTACACATTTTTTATTGCATCATGATCTAGAATGCATGCATTTAATATCCCTATACTACATTTGTTTTTGAGGGTTTTCTTTTTTGGCCTTAAAACATGATCAGATTTTGTTTAGGTAGAAGGAAATTCCTTTCTATTCCCATTCAGTTTTCTCCAGAGGTCAGTGATATCTAATTTTTCTAAAATTCTGATTACCTCCTTAAGTTCTTTCACATTTATTTGGTTGTTTTAATTATCTAGTTCCAAGAGGGGAAAGTTGGATTCTTAAACTAATATCTTTTTACTGTCACTTTCCTCCTGTAACACATTTAACTCCTCCTTTAGATATAAGAATGCTATACCATTTGCTGCATTTATGTTTAGTATTAGTATTACTTCATTTTCTATAATACTTTTCAGAAAGGTGTAGCTTTCTTTTTTCTCTTAATTAGATCTATTTTTACTTTTACTTTGTCTGAGATCAAGATTGCTACCCCTGCTTTTTTTTCTCTTCTGCTGAAGCATAACACGTTTTGTTCCAGCCTTTTACCACTACTCTGTGTATATCTCTGCTTAAAATGTCTTTCTTGTGAATAGTATATTGCAGGATTCTGTGTTTTAATCCAGTTTGGTATCAGTTTCCATTTTATGAGTGAGTTCATCCCATTCACATTCAGAGTTATGATTACTAACTCAGTGTTTCTCTCCATCTTTCTTTCCCCCTGTTTATACTTTTCTTTTTCCTTTTTACCCTTTCCCCTCTCACTAGTGTTTTGCTTCTGACTAGCCCTAACCCCATTTGCCCTCCATTCTATCAGCCCCTGCCTCACATTTTCTTCTCCTCCTCCCATCCTATTTACCTATAGGGTTAGGCAGTTTTCAATGCTCAACTGAATGTGTATATTATTCCCTCTTTGAGTCAAATCCAATGAGAATAAAGTTCAGGCAATGCTCACTCCCTCCCTTCTTTCTCTCCATCATAGTAAGTCTTTTGCAACTTTAAATGTGATATAATTTACCCCATTCTTCCTCTCCCTTCTACTCCTAGTGCAGTCTTCTTCCTTACCCTTAATTTTTTTATACCATCCCATCAAAGTCAATTTATACACTATCCTCTGTGTGTGTATATGTCTTCTAACTCCCCTAAGAGAGATACAGTTCTTAGGAATTACTAGTATCACATCGCTGTGTAGGGATGCAAACAGTTTAACCTTACTGAGTAACTTACCTTTCTCCTTTCCTGTTTATCTTTTTATGTTTCTCTTGAGTCTTATATTTGAAAATCATATTTTATGTTTAACTCTGCTTGTTTTAACAGGAATGTTTGAATGTCCCTTTTTCACACTGAATGTTCGTTTTGTTCCCTTTCACTTTTACTGGACAACTGATTCTTGATTGTAGTCCAAGGTCATTTACTTTCCAAAATATCATATTCCTAGCCCTCTGATTCTTTATTGCAGAAGCTCCCAAATCCTTTGTATTCCTTCATACTTGAATTGTTTCTCTCTGGCTGGTTGCAGGATTTTCTCCTTGACCTGAGAATTCAGGAATTTGTTTCTTGTCTTCATATTGGGATTTTAAGGAGGTAATTGGTGAATTTTTTCTATGTCCATTTTGCCCTTTGCTCTAGGATATCAGGGCAGTTTTCCTTGACAGTTTCTGGAAAGGTGCTTTCCAGGTTCTTCTTTTTTGATTATAGCTTTCAGATAGCCCAATAATTCTGAAGTTATTTTTCCTGCATCTGTTTTCCAAGTCAGTTGTTTTTCCAGTGAGGTATTTTATATATTTTTTAAATTTACTTATTTATATTTAGTTTTCAACATTCACTTCCATAATATGATTTTGAGTTGCAAATTTTCTTCCCATCTCTCCCCTCCCCCTACTCCAATATGGTGTCAGTGAGATAATTTACTTACATTTATTTCTGTTTTTTTTCCTTCTTTTGATTTTGTTTGATTTATTCTTGCTTTCTCAGTGTCATTAAATTAACTTTCATTTACTCTATTCTAATTTTTAAGGAAAGATTTTCTTCTGTTATCTTTTGTATTTCTTGTTCCATTTGGTCAATTGTACTGTTAAGGAGCTGTTTTCTTTGCTTGATTTTTGTACATCTTCTAACTTTTTTGTGCTTCTTTTATCAAGCTGTTGATCCATTTTTCATGATTTTCTTGTATACCTCACATTTCTTCTCCCAAATTTTCTTCTGCCTTTCTTATATGATTTTAAAAATACTTTTTTAACCCTCATAGATTTGGCAGGGGGTGGGGTCTGAGACCAATTTATATTTTCTTTGAGGACATTTTGTAGACATTTTGGCATTGTTGTCCTCTTCTGAGTTTATGTTTTCATCTTCATTGTCGCCACAATAGTTTTCTAAGGTCAGACTTTTTGTTTTTGTTTTCTGCTGATTTTCCAGGCTGTGACTTTTACAGCTGAACTTTGCTCATGGGTTACAGGAAGCACTGTTCCAAGTTTCTTGCTATGAAGGGAAAGGAACATGACCCTTGGCTTGCTATTCCAGTGCCTTGAGAGCCAGTGGCTTGTCTGCTGTGCCTGGAAACCCAGGCCTCTTGGGCCTGGCCATAAGCCTGTTGATTCATGAGTTGCCACTTGGAACATGAGGAATTCCACAAGTCATTCCACATCTTCCCTACCTCATAAAAACCCAACACATAATATGAAGCACACCACAGCTGCTCAGTGTTTGAATGAATAAATTTTATACATGTGAGTGGAGGTAACATGGAATTAAAGTGAACATTGAAGTTAATCCAGAAGTGTGTGTGTGTGTGTGTGTGTGTGTGTGTGTGTGTGTGTGTGTGTGTACATATATTGGGGTCAGGGAAGGTGGGAGCTAAAGCCTCATATGTTATGAGGATTCTGAAGAGGGGTCTTACTGCCTCCTAGGCTACACTGTGACTCTGTTTTCAGTGCTTAGAGTCAGGGAGAGCTAAGTTCAGATCATGCCTCTGATACAAATTGTGTGACCCTGGGCAAATTCCTTAACATCTCTCCACTATTTTGGAGTCAGGTTGGGCAAATTAAACTCAATGCTGAGAAGATTTCCTTGAGGCCCTACTGTCTCCATTTCAGAGGAAACAAACCTGTAAGAATACACACCATCCAAAGGATGACATTACTTATGGTACACCATAACAGAAATATATTTTACTCCAAAGAAAGAAGCAGACCATGACAGTGTGGAATATATGTTTCAGTTTACTATGGACACTGAAAATAATTGTATTGTATAAGTGATTTCACTCATGAGATTAGCCATGTGATGGTAAAAGAACAGAGTGATAGATCCCCACACCTTCATTGAGCCAGGTCAGGCATTATATAGAAAGAGAGCAAAGAAGGCCAAGAGCCAGGGATGATCAGTGATCATGTGCAAGTTTTCCCATGGGATAACTGAAACTTCTCTTGTTATTTTGAACTAGTGTGGTTATAGGTCTCCTTCCCAGACCCTTGTGTTCACCACATATAAAACAGCTTGGAGAGTTCCTTATTCAGATAAGACAACTAGAGTTTTTGGTCAGGATAATTGGTAAATTTGGAAGGGGCTGAATACTTGTGGAACTTTAGTGCTCTGAGAATGCACTCTTTTTCTACCATTCCCTGGCCTCAAGGGAGCCTCCTGAAAAGTGGCTTAGCAACAGTCTTCTGAATTCAGTCTCTGAATCCCTCTATCCAGGTGGTTCAATGATTACAGGACTGGGCCTGGAATTAGGAAGATCTGAGTTCAAATCTGGCCTCAGGTACTTACTTGCTATGTGGCGTTGGGCAACGGCAAGTGAGAGTCTTGCAAAACAAGCACTCTTTCATCTTTCTGCCTCCTCAGTAAGACTGACAACCTGACTATATCTGTGATCTTAAAGAGTTGTCTGCTTCACTACGAGGTTATGTGATTTGACTGTGGTCATGCTGCCAGCATTGGTGTGAAGCTTTCCACTAATGACATCTGTTTTTTAATCAACAACAGGCAGTCCTTGCTTCATATAAGTGGGCCTCTAGGCACACCTCTTAAGTAGAGCAATTTTGACCATAATGTGACTTTTGCCATGAACCTGGCTATAAGGGAGGGGGGATGCAGGAAGGGTCCTGTGCCTGTGAAGGAATGAGGGGCAGAAGATGGTTCAAGGACACTCAGGGCCTGGTAACAGAAGAAATGAAAACAGGAGGAAGATCATGCAGATGTTTGGACCATCATGGGATGGCCATCTTCCTTGTGAGAAGAAGAACACCCAGGGGCAAATATGCAGAAGCTGGACATGACCAGAGACAGGAGGAGTCAGGCAACACATAGACAGAGGAAAGACATGGTACCTAAGTGCATTGGACAGATAACAAAAGATGGAAAGAAAACAGACACATAGATGCCTGCTGCTTGAATAAATGGGCAAAGCAAGACAACATTCTTTGCTCTCAGCACTGGAAGTCCCCTGAGGTTGCAGAGGTGGAAGGAATTATTCTGCATGTTCAAGACTTCTTTCTGTCTTTCATCCCACCTCTCCACTAATACACTTCAGATATTTGACCTCTTGTTAAAAGTTTTTCATTGATGTTTTCTGTTTCTGATATAATAATATCCCATATCTCACTCCTTTTTCACCTTCCTAAGAACCATGCCATATGACAAATGGTATTTTTTTTGTTTTAGGAAGGAAAAAGTCAACACAGCTAAGTAGTAAACAGAGGAAAAGATATCTGTGGTGAGAGATACCTTCTGAGGACATTCCAATTACTATAGGCTTACTGTTTGGGGAAGCACATCTAGCCTCAGAACACTCATCCGACAAGACATTTGAGACGGAAGACATATCCTCTGAGAAGATTCTAGTTAATACAAGCTTGCTCTCTACAAAAATACATCAACCGTAAAATGTATAATTAGTAAAACAGAAGCCTTTGAAGCACACATGATGAAAAGATAAGAGCTGAATAGAAGACATGACTTTCAAATAGAAGAATCAAAAGAAGCCTTAAAAAGTAAATATAAAAGATAACTCAAAAATGATTCAATGAGTTAAAATGTATAATTTTTCTATAAAGAAATATGATACACATATCTTCTAAGAATATTATCATTATTTGAGCAGCTAGAAGGATTTTACTTAGAAAAAGATTTTGCAAGTGAGCTAGTATGGTTAAGATGATGTAAAAGAAATGGATAGACAAGAAATATGGAAGCCTGGGAAAAGGTAAAGAAGAAAAAGAATAGGGAAAGTGATCTCATGAAAAATAGGTATGTAAGGATGAGCTTTTATAATGAAGTAGAAAATGAGGGGAAGGGGACAATGCTTGAGCCTCACATCTTAATTGGTTCAAAAAGTGATATATATTTTTTCAAACATACACGTGTGTGTGTGTGTGCGCGTGCATTTTCCTCATTTGGTCATAAAAATGGATGTTACCCTACAGTTAAGAGAAGGGAGTAAGAGAAAGGGGGAAAAATGACAAAAGGATGCATAGATAATAGGAAACTGGTCATATTCAAAACATACATTAGAAGAAGGACAGGAGAGAGAGAGAGAGAGAGAGAGAGAGAGAAGTACAGAAGAAAATAGGATAGAGGCAAACACATAATTAATATTCATGACTGTGTGAATGGAATGAACTTACTCATAATACGGAAGCAGGTAGGAAAATGAATTAAGAACCACAATCCAATGAAATTTTTTTATAAGAAACACTTGAAACAATATAGAACCACATATTTCAAACAGGGAACTGGAGCAGAAAGTTTTACACCTCAGCTGGGGTAAAAAAAAAGTGCAAGGGTAGCAATCATAATCTCAGAGAAAGTAAAGTCCTAATTAAAAGGGGGTAAGCAGGGAAACTACATCTTGTTCAAAGGAAGCATAGACAATGAAGTAATATTAATAATAAACATATGTTTGGGAAATGGCATAGTATTCAAATTTTTTTTTGGAGGGCAATTGGGGTAAAGTGACTTGCCCAAAGTCACACAGCTAGTAAGTGTGTCAAGTGTCTGAGGCTGGATTTGAACTCAGGTCCTCCTGAGTCCAGGGCTGCTGCTCTATTCACAATACCACCTAGCAGCCCCAGCATTCAAATTCTTAAAGGAAAGGTTAAATGAATTACAGGAGAGAGATAGTAAAACTATAGTAGTGGGGGACCTCAACTTTTCTGTCTGAGAGCTAGATTAAGCTAACCACAAAATAAATAAGAAAGAAATCAATAATATTAATATAATCTTAGAAAACTTAGATATTAGAGACCAGCAGAGAAAACTAAAAGGCTATAGGAAAGGAGTGCAGGCAGATCTTGCTTTCTGTATATTCAAATTTTAGAAATTGGACTTTATGTAAGGAATTCTGAAAAAAAATCTGCATTCCAAAACAACCCTATGTAACCTGACCATACTGTGTATTATCTCTTTCTGCTTCTTCCCCCTTGGTTTGGCAGTCTGTGACCTCCTAAATTCCTTCCCTCCCCCCCAAAAAAAACCTTCAAAAAAATCTTTCAAATGAAAGCAAAACTGACCTGCAAGTGTGACAGCCACCACCACTGTTAGATCAAAGCCTGGCTTGAGACTTCCTGTGCTGAGAGAGAAGACCTTGGTTTCAGTCCACCTACCCACTGGAGAATTTGATCCCTGTGGTTCAATATTTTGTCCATCCACGTTGGGGTACCATATGTCTCTTCCTGGTCTCTGTGTGTCACCTGTTCTCTCCTGAATGTTTCTATGTCAGGCCCCCTTTTGTCTGCCTGCCAGCATATTCTTCCTTTCAGTTCCGGCCAGGCCCTCATCTGGCTGGCCCCAGAAATCATGTTTCCTGCTCTTGATTCTCAGTGCTCAGCCCCTATGTGTTCTTGAGTCAGGTGCCAGCCCCTCCCCCACAGAAGCACAGCCCCCTTCCTTCCTACTTCCTGTACTTTTCCAAATTCAATATTATGTAAATATTGTTTTATATACAGGCTTGCAGAATAATCCACCTATGTAATGTGAGAATTATATTCCTTTTTTCCTCATCTGTATGTGACTGCCTCACAAAAATTGACCTGTACCTCTGTGCATACTGTTTGACCCAGTAATACAGATATTAAGTCTCTATCCCAAAGAGATAAAGAAAAGAGAAAGGAACTTGTCTGTACAAAAATATATCTCTAAGTTCTTTTGTGTGGTGGGCAAAGCATTGGAAATCAAAACATGCCTATCAATTGAGGAATGGCTAAAAATTGTGGTATATTATTGGGATGTAATATGATTGTGCTATAATAAAGGCCAAACAAGATAGTTTCCAAAACAATTGGGAAGACATATATGAACTCATGCAAAGTGAGGTGAGCAGAACCAGTAAAACACTGTAAACAGTAGCAATACAATTGTATGGTGATAAAGTGTGAAAGCCTTTGTTACTTTGAAAAATTCTACCCACATCCAGAGAAAGAACAGATGAATTCAAAATGTATACTAAAGTAAACTTTTTTTGCTATCTTTATGTTTATTGGTTTATTTTATTTGCATTTTATTTTGCAACATGGATAATACTCAATTTCACATGACCTAACATGTCATAATCAAAAGCAAGGAGCTTGTTTGATCAATGAGTGGGGAAGATAGTGTATAAGGGAGGAAAGGAATTTAGAACTCAACATTTAAAAAAATAATTGTTATTTTTTATTTAATTGTGAAAAATTTAATGAAATATATAAAAAGAATTTTTTAAAAGTCTGCTAATTGCCAATTCTTGAATCAAGGTAAAGAGTTTCACAGTGGAACACTTTCACACCTTGACAGACTTCTTGAACTCCTCTCCACATACTCAACAATTCAGGGCCACTGGCCTTCTTGTTATGTCTTGCTCAGTTTACTTAATATCTCGAATCCAAGCTTTTTTACTTGCTGTCTCACATCTCTGGAATACTCTCCTTCCTCACCTTTGCCTCCTGGGTTTCTGGCTTCTTTCAAATTTCTGATCAATATCTACCTCTAAGAGGCCTGTCCAGTCCCCCCTCCTACTGTTAGTACTCTCCTTCTGAAATTCTATCCCATTTCTCTTAACATTCACTTTTTTGAGACTTAAAGATGTTTTATTTTCTAGTGGGGACAGGGGGAGGGGGATCAACAAAACTGTTTCCCAGTTTGCTCTCCACTGTACACACCCACATGCTTGTACACCCACACACAATGCACACACAAACGCATGAAAACCCTCAAAGCAGCACCAATACTTCGTATTTTGACCGAAAGAGTAGATCCTGGGAGAAGTGCAAAGTGCAAAATCAACTGACAGAAAAATGCTGAACAAACAGCGTCATTAATATACAAAATATTTATATTACTGAACTATTAACAGGTGACGTTCTCTGCCACTGTACAGCTCTGGAGCCGCCTGCTCCTTCCTCCAACCTAGTCCATGCCGGCCACCAAGAATCATCACACTCTAGTTGGCTTAATTCTTCGATGCTTCGTCAAAATTTTCTACAAGATCTGGCACGTCATCATCCTCTTCATCAATGTCTTCAGGTTTGGGGGTTTTGCTATCCAACACTTTCCTTGGGAACCGTTCAGCTAACTTCCTAAGACTCGTTAAGCTGTCAGCGCCAAGCTGGCTTAATATTCCAGGAAGCATTTCTGTGATTGGCTTGGCTTCTGCATGGCCAGTGATTGCAAAGGTGTTGGCGGAGAGGGAAGCCTGGACTTTAGGGTTGTTGAAATGAATAACCGTCCCATCAACTTTCATCATGTTCACCTCTTCAATCCCAGCAATATTATTCACAGCCAATTTTTTGAGAGAACTCTGAAGTTTCTTTTCATCTGCTGTGGCTTTTCTATGAACTACCTTCTTCTTTCTGCAGGCTGTGCTTGTTCTATGAACCACCTTCTTCTTTCTCCGTGCTGTGCCCTTTCCTTCTATCCGGACCTGAGCCTGAAGCTTGGCTATTTTCTCTTGATTCATGCTGCTGGTGGATCTGGAGCCGAGGCAAGGGCTTCCTCCGACGGCAACAAGAGGGGACAGCAAGATCTAACATTCACTTTTTATAGGATTTTAAGTTCCAAATATTTTTTCCTCTCTTCCCTTTCACCTCCCCAAGAAGTCAGACAGTCTGATATAGGTTATATATATGCAGTCAAGTAAAACATATTTGCACATTAGTCATGTTGTGAAAGTAGAAGCAGAACAAAAGGGAAAAAAACCATAAAAATAAAGTAAAAATAGTAAACACTTTGATCTGCATTCAGACTCCATCAGTTCTTTCTTTGGAATTCTACTGTGAGTCTTCTGGAATTGTCTCATATTATGGCAGTTCTCCTTTTTAAGGAGCTGTGTAACCAATTCTGCTTTCTAAGAAATTTTTCTCTTGAGTGGATTCTTGTCTTTCTTTTACCATTTGATCTCTTGTTTTTTAGGATGTGATTTTGTTCAGTAATTTTTTGTGCTTCCTTTACCAAGTTGTAGACTGTTTTTTCCTCTGATTGTTCTGCATTGCTGTCAGTTTTTCTCCTAATTTTTGCCTACATCTCTGATATTTAATTTTTTTCTGAGCTTTTTCTGGAGTTATTTGTGGCTTTAGACCAATCAACATTTATCTTGGAAGTTTTAGATGTAGCAGTTTTGACCTTCTTGTCTTCTTGTGTAATTGTGTTTTGATCTTCTCTATCACTATAAAACTTTTCTATGGTCAGGTTCTCTTTTTGATGTTTACTCATTTTCCCAGCCTATTTTTAAACTTTAAACTTTATGTTAAATTTGGGCTCTGCTTTTCATGGTGGAGAGGACACTGTCCAAAGTGAGGGGGCGTTTGTGCAGCAGTTTTCAGAGCTAGCTCTGAGGGTCCATACATTTTATTTTATTTTTTTTAAATTTTTTTTTATTTTTTGATTTTTGGAAGGCAGTTGGGGTTAAGTGACTTGCCCAAGGTCACACGGCTTGTTTTTTGTGTTAAGTGTCTGAGGCCAGATTTGAACTCAGGTACTCCTGACTCCAGGGCCGGTGCTCTATTCACTGTGCCACCTAGCCGCCCGGGTCCATACATTTTAAATTCTTCCAAGATTATATGGTCTAAGAAATGTGTTTACTACTCTCTTGGCCTGTGCTTTGGTCTGTGAGCAACCACAACTTTTCTCCCCTTGTAATGTGAGCAGGGTCCCAACTCCCTGTGGCCACAAGCTCTGGTGTGCTAGTGCTCTTTTTCACCCTGAGAGTATGACCCAGGGCTGTGACCCTGATTCACCTATGGGCAATGCACTAACTGAACTTTCCAATTAGAAATCTTTCAAGGTAAGAGAACCTATAAATAACACTAAACAAGGCACAAGATAAAGATTTTTCTGAAAAATAGACAAAACAGTTCATAAATGGGATATAAAGAAAATCCCTTTTAAGAGAAAGTGGGCAAAAACCATTGCTTATGGCTACTCTCAAAACCAAAATTCTTCTAATCAGAATGAATTTTCAATGACTACTCTTAATTTCATTAGTTTGCAGTAATGATTATAGCCAAATAAGCTAAAATAAATAATCAGCTGAATATCATATAGTTTTATGCTAGATCTCTCATAGGTCAGTAGTGTGCTGTTTAGTCATTCCTGTAACTTCCAGACACGTGAAGGGAGTAGAACACCTCTTTTTCCAAAATTAGGAAATTACACTTCTTTGCTTCTAAGGCTACAAGAGCATGTGACATGAAAGACTTAATACACACTCAATATAAAATAGAGCTATAAGAAGAACATCAACTCAAGACTACAGAGATCACTTGAAACATCAGAATATTTCACTTGTTAAATCCTGAAGGCTTGAACCGGAAAGTGAGTCTCAAAAGTTATTAAATATTTTCGTAGTATACAGTGTAAGATGTTGGTCCACGCTTGGTTTCTGCCATACTATTTTCTAGTTTTCCCAGGAGTTTTTGTCAAATAGTGAATTCTTATCCCAGAAGTTTGGGTCTTTGAGTTTGTCAAAGAGTAGATTACTATAGTCATTGACTATTGTATCTTCTGTATCTAACCTGTTCCATTGATCCAACACTCTTGTTTCTTAGTTAGTTCCAAGTAGTTTTGATGATTGCTCCTTTACACTACAATTTAAGATCTGGTAAGGCTAGGCCACCTTTCTTGAAAGCCAAGCATGAGCAGGTTTCCAGAGGATTGGTGCTGTGAACAGCTTTCAAGGTTCTGATTATACAGTATGGTAAATGCTCTATTTATTCAGTAACAAACTAAGAAAAAAAACATTTACAGAAAATCAAAATACAGCATTCACCATGTTATAGCATAACAACTTATCACTAAAATGGCCTTGTAGTTTTCACCAAAGTGGTCACATAGTTTTAAACAAAGTAAATTCATTTAGTAACTCAATCATTCTCAAGGACGAAAGCCTCCTTAATTACACAAAGTACAGAGGTCAAAAGTCCTCAACCCCTAGGTCACATTGTCTTAATCTCTTCAATAAAAAGGTAACAATGACAGGTATTTGCAACATGTTGTTTTTGGAGGCGGTGAGAAGGTCAAGAGTGGAGTATGCCACTTAGGTTATGGGTCTATGTGACTGAAAGGATGGTGATATCTTCAGCAATAATAAGGAAATTTGAAGAGCAGTGTGTTGATGGTAGGGGGTAGAAAGAGTTCAGTTTTGGACACATAGAATTTAAGATGTCTGTAGGACATCCAGTTAGACATGTCCAACAGGCAAGTTGGAGATGCAAGACTGGAGGTCAGCAGAGAGGTTTGGATTGAACAAGTAGATTTAAGAATAATTTGCATATAAAAACTAATTAATTAAGTCCATGGGAACTGATGAGAGTGCCAACTGAAATAATATCATGATAGAAGGGGAATCAGTTCAGGACAGAACCCTGTGGGACATTCAATGTTACCAAGCATGACCTGGGTGAAGATCCAGTTATGGATACTGAGAAGTAGGGGCCATGGTGACATGCCTGTGTATTTCCAGTGCTTATTATTGTGCTTGGCACATAGTTGGCACTTACTAAATGTTTATTGACTGATTGAAAGGAGATCCTGGATAAAATAAAGTCACAAAAACTTAGAGAGACACTGGTAGCAAGAAAAAGGTAAATAGCAGTGTTAAAACGGAAAAGAAAGAGGTTTAGCAGTACCAGATCTTAAACTCTACTATTCAGCAGTAATTATTAAAACTACGTGGTACTGGATAAAAATAGAAAGGTACATCAGTGGAACAAAGTAGATGTATAATCTATAGCAGCAAACAAATATAAGTACTCAGTTTTTGATAACTGTAAAGACTTTTGGGATAAAGCTTCATTATTTGGTAAAAATTGTTTGGAAAACTAGAAATTGGTATAGCAGAAATTGGGCAAAGACTTATAGCATTTACCAAGGTAAGGTTTAAATGATCATATATAGATTTAAAGGGAGATATTATAAGGAAATTTGAAGAAGATGAAACATATTATCTGTCAGACTCATGGATAGATGAACAAATTATGAACAAAGAAGAGATAATGTTGTGAGACATAAAATGGATAATTTTGGTTATATAAAATTTAAAAGGTTTTATACAAATGAAACAGATGTATCCAAGATCGGAAGGAAAAAAGAAAACCGGGCAGAAAATTTTATAGACCATTCCTCAGATAAAGTTCTCATATCTTAAAATATAGAAATATAAAGAACTTTGTCAAATCTCTAAGAAGGGGAGTAATTCTTCTATTGAAAAATGATCAAAGGGTATGAATAGGAAGTTTACGCATGAATAAATGAAGAAAATTTACACAAAAATCATGCTCTAAATCATAATTGATTAGAGAAATACAAATTAAAATAAACTTGAGATACCATTTTTACACCTATCTGTAAAGGCAAGCAAGATTATGCATATAATACCAGAAATATGCAAATCAAAAAAGAATGGAATGGGAAGAAAGGAGGTTCCCATATTCCACAAAAAATCTTTCCACTTTTCCAGCTGTGGAATCAAGTATGTCTTCACAGATTTGGTGGGATATGACCTGAGACTTGAAGAAAGAATTTAATGGCCCAAAGACTCTAGCTCCTGAGATAAGAATTTCTTTTTTAAAATTCTTTTTATTTTCCCCCAATCTGTTCTGTCTTATATCCTCCTCCACCCCCCCCCTTACTTTCTTGTAGGGCAAGATGGAGTTCTATACCCCATTGCCTCTATATTTTATTTCCTGGTTGCATGTAAAGAACAATTTTTAGCATTTGTTTGTAAACTTTGATATCCAGGTTCTTTCTCTTCTTCTTTCCTCACCCACCCCCACTGGGAAGATAAGCAATTCAATAGAGGTTGTACATGTTTAGTTATGGAAAACATTTCCATAGCAGTTATATTGTGAAAGACTAATTATATTTCCCTCTGTCCTATCCTCCCTCATTTATTCTATTTTCTCCTTTGACCCTGTCCCTTTTCAAAAGTGTTTGCTTCTAACTACCCTCTCCCCCAAACTCCCCTCCCTTCTTTCATACCCCTTTTTATCCCCTTCCCTACTACTTTTCTGTAGGGTGAAATATCCAATTGAGTGTGTATGTTATTCTCTTCTTAAGCCAAATCCAATGTGAATAATGTCGATTGATATTCCCTTCAACTGTCCTCATACTGAGGAAAGTCTTATGAGTTAAAATTATCATTTTTCCAGGTAGGAATGCAAATAGTTCATCTCTAGTAAGTTACTTATGATTTTTTTTTATTTTTACCTTCTCATTCTTCTTTTGCTTCTTGGATTTGAAAGTCTTCTGTTCAGCTCTGGTCTTTTTATCAAGAATGCTTAAAAGATCTCTATTTCATTGGATATTCATATTTTCCCAGAAAGTATTATACTCAGTTTTGCTGCATAGGTGATTCGTGGTTTTAATCCTAGCTCTTTTGACCTCTGGAATATCATATTCCAAGCCCTTCAATAGCTTAATGTAGAAGCTTCTACATCTTGTGTTATCTTAATTGTGTTTCCACAATACTCAAATTGTTTCTTCCTGACTGCTTGTAATGTTTTCTCCTTAATCTGGGAACTCTGGAATTTAGCTATAATATTCCTAAGAGTTTTTGTTTTGGTATCTTTTCCAAGAGTTGATCAGTGAATTCTTTCTATTTCTATGTTGCCCTCTGGTTCTAGAATATCAGGGCAATTTTCCTTGAGAATTTCTTGAAGGATTATGTCTAGGCTCTTTTTTTGATCATGGTTTTCAAATATTCCAATAATTTTAAAATTATCTCTCCTGGATCTATTTTCCAGGTCAGTGGTTTTTCCAATGAGATATTTCACATTGGCTTTTATATTTTTTCATTTGTTTGGATCTATTTAATAGTATCTTGAATTCTCATAAAGTCATTAGGTTCCATTTGCTCCAATCTAACTTTGAAGAAATTATTATCTTCACTGAGTTTTTGAAATTCTCTTTCCATTTGACCAATTTTACTTTTTAAGATATTCTTATCCTCATTGACTTTTTGAACATCTTTTGCCGTTTGAATTAGTCTATTTTTTAAGGTATTATTTTTTCAGTTAGATTGTTGACTCATTTTTTCTTGATTTTATTTCTTCATTCTTATATCTCTTCCTAATTTTTGCTCTACTTCTCTTTCTTAATTTTCAAAATCCTTCTTGAACTTTTCCATGGCCTGCAACCAGTTCATAGTTTTCTTGGAGGCTTTTGATGCAGGGGTATAGACATTGTAGCCTTCTTCTGATTCTATGTTTTGATACTATTTGTACACACACAAAAGGATTCTACAGTTTGATTGTGCTTCTTCTGTTTGTTCATCTTGCCAACCAATTACTTGACTTTTAGCTCTTTGTAACAGTAGAACTCAGCTTCCAGAGTGGAGAGTGCTGTGTCCCAAATTGCTGGTGATTTGCACAGCTGATGTCAGAGTTTTTTCCCAGGCACCTGCCTCAGAACTGTGAGGAGGACTTTCTCTCCATAGCCTAAACAAGGTCTTCTATACCAGCACCTCTTACCCCAGATTCACCACCCAAGACTGTGACCCATATCCAAGCTGGGAAAAGTGAGAGAATCCTGCCTCGTTTCCAGCAGAGAGATTCCTGCAAATGCCCTCTGGACAGTCACTTGGTCCCCCTATGATCTGTAAGCTTGGAGCTAGAAGCAGCAGCAGCAGTTGCAGCCACATCACCTCTGCTGATCCAACAGCAGGAGCCTGACAGGGCTCTTCTCTCATCCAGGACCATCAGGGTTCCCCACTGACCTTTTACTTTTTCTTTCCCATTTCTAAATTGAGAAGTCTGGAAACTGCCAAAGGTACCAGTGATTCACTCTCCTGAAGTCTGTTCCAGCTGATCTGTGCCATTGGTCTGGGGCCACATGGGACTGTGCTCACCTTCTAGCCTGACATGATAGTCCCTTCCTGTTGGCATTTCAGGCTGTTTTTAGTGGAAGATTTGCTTCTCTCTGTCACTTTGTGGGTTCTGTAACTCTAAAATTTCATTAGAGTCATATTTTACTGGTATTGGAGGTAGTTTGAGCAGGAGCTCAAACAAATTCCTGCCTTTATTGTGCCATCTTGGCTCCACCTCCAAGAATTCCTTATTTGAAAAAACTACTGGGAAAACTGGAAAATAGTATGGAAGAATCTAGGGATAGTCCAACATCTCACATTGTATACCAAGATAAGGTCAAAACTGATAGATGATTTAGACATAAAAGTTATGCCATAAGCAAATTAGGAGAGTAAGGAATACTTTACCTGTCAGATCTATGGAGAAGGGAAGAATTTATGACCAAACAAGAGATAGGGAACATTATGAAGTTCACACTTACTAGCCATGTGACCTTGGGCAAATTACTTAACCCCAATTGTTTTGCCTTCCCCCCCCCCAAAAAAAAAACAAAAAACTCACAAAAAAGCAATATAATGACAAAGATTTTGAGTTGCTTGGATCATCTTCACATATTGGAAAGTAACAGTTTTAATATTATTGAGTCCCATGTGATTTCTTTTTTATGTTTATGTTTTTATGCTCCTCTACATTCTTGTGTTTAAGATTGCTTAAAACTTCTTTATTTCATCAAGTATCCATTTTCCCCCCTGAATGATTATACTCAGTTTTCCTGGGTACTTTATTCTCCATTGTTATCCTAGCTCTTTGTCTTACTGAATATTATTATCTAAGCTCTTTGCTCCTTTAACATGGAAACCTCTAATTCTTGTGTGATCCTGATTGTGGCTCAATGATATTTGAATAGTTACTTTGTAGCTATTTGCAATATTTTCTCCATCGGGGAATTCTAGAATTTGGTTCTAATGTTACTGGGAAGTTTTGAATAGGGATATCTTTTGGGAGATGATCAGTAGATTTTTTTTCAATTTCAGTCTTAACCCTCTGAATCTAAGACATTGGGGAAGTTTTCTTGAATAATTTCTTGAAATAATGCCTAGACTCTGTCTTTGATCTTGGACTTCAGGTACTTCAATAACTTTTAAATAACCTCTTCTGAATTTACTATCCAGGCCAATTATTTTTCTGATAAGATTTTTCATACTTTCATCTATGCCTTAATTCTTTGATTTTGTTTTATTGCAGAAAGCATTCCACTCTCCACTGAAACAGACTGTGGATGGAAGCACCTCTACTGGGAAGCAAAACTTGGTCATCACTTTCCAGAGCCCACTTTCCAGAGTATGAAAGTACTGAAATCATGGAGTGGGGCCATCCCCAGTCATCCTGATTTATCATATCACTGGACTCAAATGACTCCAGAGGAGAAACTGAAGCTAGTGACGTTGCACAGCCCTCCCTCAATTTAATCCAATTCACTTGAAAATCATGGCTTCACCTGCCTGATGCCATGGTCCTCTTAAAGAAGGAAGGATAAACAACAATAATAACAGCAAGTTATGGAGACTATAAAGTATAAATGGGGTAGAGGGTGAATGGGGAGGAAGAAGAGAAATAACTCATCAGTGGTAATTGATCATTTGTATTAACTCTATGTGAACTGGTGCCCAGAAGTGGCCATGACCTAACCTTTCTGCCAGTGCTTCCATGCCCCACCTTTGCTAGAGGGAGGCCTGAATCCTTGTTCCATCCTGACCCTTCTGCCTACTAGCACGGAAGGGTCCTTCTCCATGGTGATGGTGGTGGTGGGGCAGTACCCTCTGGACTCCAAGCTCTACAGATCTCTGGCCTTTCTATCTAACCTGAAGGTGACCCTTCCTGTGTGTTTTCTCATCCCCAATTAGAGTAAGAACTCCTTGAGGGCACTGACTCTCTTTATCTTCATGGAATGTCAGGTTTAGCATGGGCCTTGGTACATAGGACTTAAACAGTTATTTTCTTTCATTCATTCATTTGTTCATTCATTATTTTTTTCAATAAAGCTCCTTCTGTTTTGAGCCTCCTGAACTTGTGTGGTTGTCAGGAAAGCTGATACTGCTAATGGAAGTGGTAATGAATTATCAAATGGTGATGTTCCCATATTATCTGGAGGGGAGGGAATAGGTCAAAAACATGAAATGTCTTTGGAGGTATCTACAGCCTTCATTAAAAGATAGAACTGCTGACCAGGGGTCATTCTCTTATGTATTATTATGGACACAGAATAAACTAATCACAGACTCAGATTTGCAGAAGGCATATGAACCAAGTCCTCAGCTACATGGCATAACAAGATAGTCAGGTCTCCCAGAAGGCACAGGATTGTGAGTGACTGAGACAACATGTCTAACTCTTCTACTCTGTGTGTGTGTTTGTGTGTGTGAGGGTCTCTGTTGGAATGGCTAACTTTGTGCTGAATAGAGACTAGGAGCAAAGTGGGAGGGCCCAATCTAGCAGAGACACTTCCCTCCTTTCCTCTCTCCCCTCCTACCAAACTTTCATTCCTCTGCCTCAGAATCTCAACATATTCCCCATGCTCCTGGTGGAGACCCTAGATGCTGGCTTCTGGCCTGTGTCCCATCTCTCTTCTAGAAGCTGCCCTGAGGCTCTTTCCCCCTTCTAATAGGGAGGCAGCATCCCAAAGGGGGAGCAGTAGGAAGGAGTGGCAGTGAAGGCTCTAAGGCTTCAGAAGGGTACAGAGAGGGAAAAGGAGGAGTATCTCTAGCCCTTGTGGGAAGTTTGGAACTCTTACCACTCTCTCCCTTGCCCGTCCATCTGGAGAAGGTAGGTGTGTGTGTGTGTGTGTGTGTGTGTGTGTGTGCTAGCACGTGCATATCTGTATGTACTTGAATCAGTTTGTCTAGTGCTTATGTCTGAATAGTAGCTTCCTTGGCTAAAGGAATTTCAGGTTGCATTACTATCAATTAAACTTTTTCTTCTTTGAGAACCCTTTTCACCCAAGAAATATTCACCCTGAATATATAGGTATATACAGTAGGTATACGAATCAAACATTTACTGATAAGAAGTCACAGAGAAATTTATATTTTTCTTATTAAACTTGTAGTTTTCTTCAGGTTTGATTTTTAACAAATGTGTCAGGGAGAAAACCACAAGGAGGGGTAGGGTCCATGGGTGCTAGGGGCCCTCCTGGATGCCTGAGGAGGGGAATACATCCCCTCCCCACTCCTTTCCCTTCTCCGGCTGAAGAGATTTGGGCAAAGACACAGGAAGATGGGGTGGGGGTGAGGTCTGGTCCCCTGCTGGAGGAGGGAGTGGTGCAAGGTGAGGTATAGGGAACCAGGGGGCCAGACAGGATAGGTATGGAGAGGGGGCAGAGGATTTTTGCCAGAATCTAGAATCCACAGCTTTCTGCTTCCAGATTGAATAAAAAAGAAAAAAAACTAAATCTCAAGGAGACCCCAATCCCTCTCCTCCATGAGGGCTGTAGTGTGAGGTGGAGGAGAGAAGGGGGCAGTTTTACCAAGGCCCTGCCCCCATCTTGTCCAAGGGGTTGGGAAAAATAGGGCTAGACTAAAAGGGTAGGGGTGGGGGAGCTCCCAGAATTGAGAGAAAAAAAATTAAACATCAAAGAAATAAGAATAGGCGTCCAGCCAGGGTGAGGCCAAAGCCTGACCAGACTGGGGAGGAGAGGGAAGGCCTCTTCAGGCACCAATCGCTGTTGCTGCTGCAGCCACCACCACCCTGGGGGCCAGTTACTTTGCCATGGCCTTGATTGCCACAGCTGCTTCCTCTGTCATGGCTGATAGCACTGTTACCAGGATCTCTTCTCCACAATCATATTTCTGCTCAATCTCCTTGCCAACGTCACCCTCAGGTAAATGAAGGTCCTCCCTTACCTCCCCACTGTCTTGGAGCAGTGACCGTTAGCCATCCTGAATCCCAATCAGCTGGAAATCATTTTTCTTTATATTGGGCACATCCATGTTGTGGGTCAAAGGGCAGATATCTTTGTATTTCTTCCCAGTAAAGATATTGATACCAACCAGTTGAATCTTGGCGTGGCCATGTTTTCCAGTCTTGGAGGTAGACATTTCAACTATCTTATAGGGCGGGCCTTTGAGCACCACAAAGCCATTTTTGCACAAGGCAGAGCACTGCATGGGAAAGGTAGCTGTTGCCCCCGCATCCCCCATCTTGAAGTCCACGTCATTTGCCATTTTGAGAGACTTCTATTCCAACGACCGGACCCCCGTCCGCCCGCTGCAAACTCAACTGCTACCACCAAGCCTACTGCCACCACCACCGTTGCCCAAGATTTATTTTAAAACAATTCTTTGCTATACATATAATTTTACTATTTATTAAGGGTGAAAGCAAACTTGCTTACTAAATGAGATAGATGTGCTTGTTTATTTTTACATAAGGAATTAAATCTTATGAGAATATCTGGTACTTCAGGATGTAGACTGTGAGAGACATCCTTAGTGTAGACATAAACAATATTTGTTGGAAAGCCAGGAAGGTTTTCATTACATTTATTTTACATTTCTTCTTTTTTCCTGAATAAATGGGTAGCTCCCTTAATGGAGTACAGGGACTCAGACAAATATGAGCCCTTTTATCCTGCTTCCATTTGAATTTCTCCCCTTGTTCTCCATTGGCTAGGTGCACCCTCCTGAACTGCCCACTCATATTCCCCTCAAACAGCTCCTCAAGCATGGGTATGAGCCTCTAACTCCCTACCTGATTAGAAGCCTGGCCCTGCTAGATTCTAAGTCTGATTAGAACTAGTCACCTCTGGTCCACATTCTGCTATCACTCAAAAATAGGAATACTTTAATCTTCTGGAAACAAAATTTCTCAAATTGTTCCCCACAAGAGCATTTTAATTGTTTTCCAGAGTTTATCAATATGCTGATTTTATACTTCTCAAAACTGAGAACACCACTTTACATAAATTCATAGTATAAAAATGCAGAAGTGTATTTAAGGCCATTTCAGAAATTGTTGGAAATTCCATCCCAAGCCAGAACAATCTTTTTAGGAAACTGAAGTTTTAAACCTGTGTTCCTTGATAACTCAGAAAATTCTTCTCGAACTTTTAAAGGTAGATGACTGTTTTTCATTTCAATTGAGTAGGATTTATAAGCCCAATTTAGTTTTTTAGAATCAAAATATCAAGCGAAGTATTTCTGAAATTGTGAATCCATGCACTTCAGATGTTCAATCACAACTTTTACAATGAAACCTTTGGGAAGGCAATTTTCCATTATAAAATCATCTGTGGAACCATTTTCCTCCCTATTCTTTCATGTTAATTTTTTAGTAAAACTTACAATTTCATCTTTTAACAAATATAATTTTCCTTGAAGCAACATGTTTAAATAATTGACTTTTTAAAACATATCTGGCAAAAAGCACACTTCCTTAACATACTAATTTATTTGTTTTTAGCTTTCAACATTCACTTTCATAAGATTTTTAGTTCCAGATTTTCTCTCTCTCCCTCTCTTCTGTCCTTCCTGAGACAGGATGCAACTTGACATAGACTGCACATGTATATTCAAATTATCATTCACATTAGTCATGTTGTAAACAATAATTAAAACCAATGGGAGGAACCATGAAGAAGAAGAAACCAAAAAATGTGTGTCTGTGTATGAGAGAGAAAGACAGAGAGAAAGAGAGAAAGAGAGAGAGAGAGAGAGAGAGAGAGAGAAAGAGAGAGAGAGAGAGAGAGAGAGAGAGAGAGAGAGAGAGAGAGAGAAAACAAATAGGATGCTTCTATTTGCATTTGGAATACATGTTTCTTTCTGTGGATGTGAATAACATTTTGTATTATGAATCTTTTGGAGTTGTCTTAGACCCTTGCATTGCTAAGAAGAGGTAAATCTATGAAAATTAGTCATTGAAAAATGCTTCTGCTACTGTGTAGTGTTCTCCTGATTTTGCTCACTTCATTCAGTAGCAGTTCATGTAAGACTTTCTAGGTTTTTCTGAAGTCCAACTGTCCATCATTTCTTATAGAACAAGAGCATTTCATTACATTCCTATACCATAACTTCTTCAGCCAATACCCAACTGATGTCCAATTCTTGGCTACCACAAAAAGAGTTGCTATAAATATTTCTGTATGTGTGGTTCTTTTCCCCATTTTTATTAATTCTATGGAATACAGACCTAGAAATGGTATTGCCAGGTCAAAGGGTATGCATAGTTTCCCCTTTGGACATCATTCAAAATTGTTATACAGAAGGCTTGGATAGCATTTATCATTTTCCTGTTTTGTCATGTTAGCCAATTTGATAGGTGTGAAGTGATGCCTCTGTTACTTTAATTTGCATTTTTTCTAATTTGTAGAGATTTAGACACTTTTTTCACATGACTATAAGAATCTTTAATTTCTTCATCTAAAAGCTGCCTTCTCATGTCCTTTAACCATTTATCAGGTGGAGAATGACTTATGCTCTTATATACTCAGTTTTGTATATATTCTAGAAATGAGACTTTTATCAGTGACACTGGTTGTGAAAATTGTTTCCCAGCTTTCTGTTTCTATCTTAATCTTGGTTACATTGGCTTTGTTTGTGCAAAAACTTTTCAGTTTAATGTAATAAAATCATCATTTCACATTTCATAAAGTTCTGTATCTCATTTGGTCATAAAATATCCCCTTCTCCATAAATGTGACAGGTAAGCTATTCCTTGCTGTATCGTTTTCTTGCAGTATCAGCCTTTATATCTAAATTGTGTACCCCTTTTGACTTTATCTTGGTATATGGTGTATGATGCTGGTCTATACTTAGTTTTTGTCAGACTATTTTCTAGTTTTCCCAGCAGTTTTTGTCAAAGAGTGAGTCCTTATCCCCAAAGTTGGAATCTTTGGGTTTATGAAACAGTATATTATTATAGTTATTAATTGTTGTGTCTTTATATACCTAGCCTGTTCCCATGATCCAAAACTTTTGTTTCTTAGCCAGTACCAAGTATTTTTAAAGATTGTTGTTTTAACTTTGAGGTACCACATCTCACCAGTCAGATTGGCTAAGATGAAAAAACAGGAAAATGACAAGTGCTGGAGAGGATGTGGAAAAATTGGAACTCTGAAGCATTGTTGGTGGAGCTGTGAACTGATACAACCATTCTGGAGGGCAATCTGGAACTATGCCCAAAGGGCTATAAATAATTGCATACCATTTGACCCAGTAAGGACACTTTGGGGATTGTATCCCAAAGAGATCATAGAAGTGGGAAAAGGACCCATATGTAGAAAAATATTTATTGCAGCTCTCTTTGTGGTGGCAAAAAACTGGAAACTTAGGGGATGCCCATCAATTGGGGAATAGCTGAACAAGTTATGGTATATGAATGTAATGGAATACTACTGTGCTATAAGAAATGGTAAGGAGATAGACTTCATAATTACCTGGAGAGGCTTATATGAATTGATGCTAAGTCAGAAGAGCAGAACCAGGAAAAATTTGTACACAGTCACAGATACATCATACTTGTGACAACCAACCTTGATAAACTGGACTCTTCTCAGAAACACACAGTTAAAAGACAATTCTACAAGTCTCAGAATGGAAGGAGATATCTCCACTCAGAGAAAGATCTAGAAAGACCAGAGTTTAAATGGAGACTGAGGCAGCACATGCTATCATTCTTTTCCATGTTTTGTTTTGTTT
>CM053602.1:62916847-62936338 GCA_028646575.1 Pseudocheirus occidentalis | reverse complement strand
ATGGATATATAAGTTTAAACATCCAGATTGCCCTCACAGAACTTGCTGCTGCTGCTATGGGCCCCAAGATTTTTCCTACCCGGTTAGATGATTCTCTGTCCTCTGGTGAGCCGGCTGGAAATCTCTCAGGCTGGGTGAGTCTGCTGGATGCCTGGCTGGAGCTTTTTCTCTCAGTCCGCTTTTCTCTGTCTCTGCTCCATGCTGGTGTGGCTTCCTTGAGTTCAGCGTTCTTCTTACCCCAACCTAAGTAGGCACTTTCCTGGGCTGGGAGTCCGCCTAGCTCAGTCTCTCCCTGAGTTCTGTCCCTCTTGAATTCGTTCAGATTCACTTTTTAGCCTTTAGCGTTTAGCGCAAGAATGGCTCTGGCTGCGGCAGGGCTTCTCCCCTCTGCCCTGGGGTCAGGCCTCGTTTGCTGGCCTTGGCTCCAGACCTGCTGCGATGGGTTCCTCCTGCCGAACTGCCTTCAGCGGGGACGTGTTTTCTGCAGTTCCGTGGATTTTGGAGCTGTAAAATTTATTGATTTTATGTGTATTTAAGCGCCGCCATCTTGTCAAAATCACTTTTGAGAACTTTTAAATACTTATTCCTCAGGATTTGGGGATCGGATGGGTGTGTATGTATGTATGTGTGCATGTGAGAGAGATAGATTTTAAACGGAGTGTAGCATCAGAGTTAGGAATATATAAATGTGTGTGTACATATTTATTAGGTTAGATAGTCTCTTTAAAATTTTTTATCTCTATGAAATTAGTACTGCTGGAAGTGAGTGTTGTACTGGTTCAGTAGTAATGTGGCTACTGGTTGCCCCCCAAGGGGGCCACACCCAGTCTCAATGTTTACACACATGTTGCTGCTCCCAACACTTATATATCAGAGGAAATTACTTTGTATATAAAGAAAGAAGCCTAATTTTAGTTAGTTGTTTTTGCAAATCTGAAATTAGTGTCCTTCTACTTTCTCTTAATTACAGTAAGATTCCAGTGTAGTGGAGATTGAGAACTCATTGTAGGCCAGAAGTAGTATCTTCTGATCAAATTTTAAGTTGAATTTTATGGGGATTAAAGATGTGGAATTTGTTTTAAACTAGTTAAGCTACTTGTGTTTTATAATGCTTGCTCTATGGAAAGTTAGGTATTTACACATTTACCTATAGTTAAAAAAGAAAGTTATATCAAAAACCATTTGGTTGTCACTTATGGAAATCATCATCAAAGTTGCTTTACGGTTTTGACAATGAAACCTGAAGTTAGTTGATTGCTGTATGTAGAAGGAGATTAAGTAAAACTTTTACTTGGATTCATTCTATTAATTTAGACTCTTCCTTCTATATGAATAAGACTGCAAAAAAGCAGGGGCATCTCCAACCAGTCCCTCCTTGAAGTCCTTCTCATTTATTCCTATATTGTAACACTGCCAAACACCCATGGAAATTATATCTAGAGACAAAGTCATTCAGCCAGAGGAGTGAATTTGTTCTATTTAAAAGTTGCTAAGAAATTTACAAAATATTTAAAAGGAGCTCTAAAGTTTCTAAGCTTAAATTTGAGAAAGAAAAATGTTAAATGAACTTTTTGTAAGAGAAATTCCATTTGTTTATTAGAGCTCCATGGGACTAAAACATTTTCTCTTTATACTAATTGGCTATGAGCCATGATTTTGTAAAAGAAATGTTGTACCTACTTAAGGCTCACCTTTAGGAAATTCTGATATCACTAGCTTTTAAAGTAATGTGATCAGATTAGTTTACAATACCTCTTCTGGCTAAAACATCTTTTATATCTAGCATTCTACAGTGATGTAGAAATTTACTCCTTGTCATACTTTCCATATTTTTGTTACTTAGGAGAATATCTATATCAACTTGGTGTTAATCATCTTGCTTGGACAGGTTTGTTTTCCCTCTAAAAGTATTCACAGAGATCTGGTTATTGATATTTGGTTTTTTTGAGCATCTCTAGAGATGAGTTTGTACCAACGAAAAAACAATTTGGGGATATACACTGTATAGAGTATACATTGAATGTGAGGTCACATACTGTAGGAATAGGGCCCATTTATGCTGGAAATAGACAAATTAATTATCTCCTTCCTTTAGGTTTTTCTCTAGGTAAAGTTGCCTCCGCACATAATAAATTTCATGTTTCAGTTCATTCTCTTAAGATGCTACACGAATTGACTAAGAAACAAGCCACAGAAATACAGAAATGCTTTATCTCCTGTGCTTCATTTAGGTCACCCCTGAAGGTTCCTTCTGTCTATGCATGAGGGACTTGCCCCCAGAAGCTGTGCCAAATGGATGTCACTCATTGGGGCTCCCAATATATTCATGTTCCTATTGATACTTTATCTAAGTTTCTGTGGGCCACCATCCCACCAGGAGAACAGCTCGCCATGTGACAAATCATTTACTGACATGTTTTTCTTTTGCAGGCCATCCACTGGCCATAAAAACAGACAATGGTCCAGCTTATACCTCTAAAGCCTTTGCTTCCTTTTTTAAAATAAATTTAATTTGTTTCTTGTTTACATCATTCATTTTCATGAGATTTTTGAATTACAGATTTTCTTGCCATCTTTCCCCTACCCCAACCCTAAAACAGCAATCCCACTGTAAAGTTCCTCCCCTGATCTTCTCTCTTACTTTCTGGTAGGGCAGGGAGGGTCTTCCTACCCCAGCCCCTGTATATCTTAATTCCTAGCTGCAGGTATTGCAGAGTTTTAAATTCTAGATTCTTTTGATTCTTCGCTTGGCACCCACCCCCACTGGAAGGACAAGAATTCAATAAAGGCTGTGGATGTGTGATTATACAGGACATCCTCATAGTGGACGTATTGTGACAGTGATCATATGTCCCTCCTTCCTATCACTCCCCATCTTGTTCTATTCTGTACCCTGTCCCTGTCCCTTTCCTAAAGTGTGTGCTTCCAGCATCCTTCCCACGAACCCTGCCCTCCCATCCGTCATCCCCCCCTCTCATCCCCATGCCCCCTACTCTCCTGTGTGGCATGATGCCCAGTTTAGATTTTATGCCATTTCTTCCCTAAGCCAAATGCAATGAGAGTAATTGAAAGTAAAGTTGTAACAGTTATCCCTTGTCTCTTCTATATGGATGATTAACCCCATTTTTTCTCTCCCTGTCTCCTCTCATTCTTGTCTTCTCCCACCTGAGAATTTCGTCATTTAAAGTATCATCCCTTCATATTCAATTCATCCTATACGCTCTATATACACATATACACACATGCTCAGATATGTATTCATACGCATATATAGCCTCCTATTTAGACATATGTGTAAGTATACTTATATATATATTTGTATTGCCTTCACCTATCCTCATACTAAGAAAAATTTCATAAGTTACTATTATCGTTTTTCCATACTGGCATGTAAATAATTCAATTTTGTTAAGTTCCTTATGATTTCTTTCCCACGTTTACCTTCTCATGCTTCTTGCATTTGATTGTCAAATTTTCTGTTCAGCTCTGTTTTTTTCAGCAAGAATGCTTGAAAGTCCTCCACCTCATTGAATGACCATATTTTCCCCTGGAATAATATACTCAATTTTGCTGGGTAGGTGAATCTTGGTTTTAATCCCAGCTCCCTTAATCTTCAAAATAATCGTATTCCAGGCCCTTCTATCCCTCAGCTGTAGAAGCTGGGTTACCCTGATAGTGCTTCCTTAGTATTCAAATGGTTTTCTCTTGGCAGCCTGTAGTATTTTCTCCTTTAACTGGGTATTCTGGAACCTAGGAATAACATTTCTAGGAGTTTTCTTTTGGGGATCTTTTTGAAGAGGTGATTGGTGAATTCTTTCAAGTTCTATTTTGCCCTCTGTTTCTAAAACATCAGGGCAATTTTCTTTGAGGATTTCTTGAAGGATGCTTTCCAAGTTCTTTTTCTGGTCATGGGTTTCAGGTAGATCAATAATTCTCAAATTGTCTCTCCTGTATCCATTTTCGAGGTCGGTGGTTTTTTCAAGGAGATATTTCACACTGCTTTCTGTTTTTGCATGTCTTTGTAACTGTTTAATAGTATCTTGGTTTCTCATAAAGTCATTAGGTTCTACTTGCTCCACTCTAATTCTGAAGGAATTATTCTCTTCAGAATGCTTTTGAGATTCTTTTTCCATCTGGGAAATTCAACTTTTTAAGACATTCTTCTCCTCATTGGCTTTCTGGGGCTCTTTTGCCATTTTAGTTAATCTATTTTTTAAAGTGTTGTTTTCTTCAGTCAGGTTGTTGACTCTCTTTTCATGATTTTCTCACAGCATTCTCATTTCTCTTCCCAATTTTTCCTCCACTTCTCTTATTTCGTTTTCAAAGTCCTTTTTCAGTTGATACATAGCTGCTATGTATCAAGTGTCTTGGAAGCATTTGGTGTGGGAGTTTTGACTGTATTGTCTTCCTCCCTTTCTGTGCTTTGATCCTTTTTGTCCACAAAAAAGGATTCTAGAGTTTTATTGCTGTTCTTATTTTGCTTCCTTCTCCTCATGTCATCCAGTCAATTAATTGGTTGGGTTTTTTTAGCTTTGTGGAACTCTGCTTCCAGGGTGAAAGCTCTGCTCCAAATAACTGGGGATTTCCTAGCTGCTGGAGCTATTGGGGGGTGTTGCAGCCCCACCAGCTTTGGCTTGCTGAGGGTGCACTCCAGGACCACCACCCTAGACCACAATCTGGATCCAGGCTGCTCAGCACAAGAGCACTTGCCCCGGATCAATCGACTTAACCCCCCTGCAGGGTCTGTAGGCCAGGGGCTCAAAAGCAGCCCAGTGGGGGCAGCCGCTGGTTAGAGCAGTTCCTTCCCTTTCCCCACAGCTTCCTTTCACTGGGGGCAGATTTGCTGCACTGTTTTCCTCCCCCAAATTAAGTTTCAAAGTTCAACTTTCACTGACCTCTAATCCTGACTTGCTAGATGTGAAGATCCTTTCAGGTGCAGTAGGTCTTCTCTGAAGTAGACTCACGCTGTGGCTTGGGAGGCTCAGCTCCTTCCTACCACTCTGGGGCCTGGCCACGTTTCCATTTCAGGCTGGGCTGGCCTCAGCTCCCGGAGTGCAGCAATGAGCCCCCGCTGCTGAGCTCCCTTCAGTGAGAGATGTGTTTTCAGTATTTTTGTGAGTTTAAGAGTCCTAGAATTTGTCTGGGGTCATATTTTATGGGTATTTAGGGTGGGTGTGTGGGAGCTGCGGAAACTTGATGCTTCTACGCCGCCATATTGGCTTTGCTCTCCTTTGCTTCCCTTTTGCAGGAATTTTCTATTAGGCATATAACACAGATTCCTCACAACCCCACCAGCCAGACCAGCATAGAAAGAGTGAACGGCACCGGCAAGACCGTCCTTCAAGAACGAAAAGGGGGAGGTCTTCTGGGGTGGACAAAGCAAGTTGGTCGACTCACCATGGGACAGTTAAATGCTGTCCTCTACACCTATAATATTCTTCAATTTCCTTCCAGTGATTTTTTAACTCCTGCTATGTGCTTTTATGCTGCAGCCCCACAGATGGAAAGGCTCCCACCAGCCACTACACAGACACCATGGAAGGACCCAGAAAAGGAC
This sequence comes from Pseudocheirus occidentalis, assembly GCA_028646575.1. Taxonomy (NCBI): domain Eukaryota; kingdom Metazoa; phylum Chordata; class Mammalia; order Diprotodontia; family Pseudocheiridae; genus Pseudocheirus; species Pseudocheirus occidentalis. The sequence continues at coordinate 62,930,781 of CM053602.1, read as the reverse complement.
TTGGAAGGACCAGGTACTGTAATGCTTTGGGGAGCTGGATATGCTTATGTTGTTCCAGATGGAGACATCAAGGCAAGCGGATACCCACAAAATGACTCAGTCTTCTTGCTGGCGACAAGATACCACAGAGAGAAATGGAGGAGGTACCAGAGATGGAGGCCCAGACTGGGAGAGAGAGAGACTCGTGACCTTCAATGCTTGTGTCTATTGCTGACCATTCTGATCATCGTACCAGCTACAACAGGTGAATGGAACAATCTATCAGATGCAGTTCCTCGCCCCAGACAATGCACCATGTGGGATGCAATACCCAAGAAATCCCACCACCTGTCAGGGCACCTTCTTCCACCCACCTGCACGTACTGCCACATGGGACATACGGATGTGACTCTTACTGATCAATGTCCAAAATATTTGGACATTGGGAACTTTACACAGCCAGGATTTGAGGTGTATTGCCTGTTCAACAATGATATAACATGCTCAAAAAGATATTATCCTTTTCTTGGAGGGAGTATCCCAGCTTGGGTGGGCTACGCTGTGAACACTGCAAACTGTACCTGGTATTCATGTATGGTCACTGTAGGTCCAGGTGGACTGTTCATGAACATTACTAGACATGATCCTCACTCTTATGGAGGAGTTTGCTTTTCTGACCCCTGCTATGCTTTTGTGGTCATTTCAAGTAATTTTGGTAACATTAGTTATAGTTTGATACAATATCTCAACAATACACTGTATAATTTTACCTGTCATGCCCCTTTAAGCCTTCTAGCCTGCTTTGAACAGCCAGATGTCTGACCTTGGTCAGCGTGTTCTTGCAAGCGTGGCTGATACTTGGCGTGGGTCCCAGAGGCATCTGAGAGTGGGCTCTGCTTCCACCCCTTCTCCTGTTTACCAAGGACCCAGGATTCCATTTCCCATGGGAACTGAGTACCTTGGGGGGATAAGGGGTATGAAGGTATGGAGCTTGCTCTACTGACGGAGGAGCTCTCCACATGTACCAAATTGCAGTGTCAGTGATTGCATTGTCAAGGAATGTGGCAGGAGGCAGACAAATGGTTAATAAAAGGGCAAGGAAGGTGGAGAGGGGTGGGATACGCCCGTGGAGGTACAGTAAAGATACAATAAAAGACCTTTTGTAACTTCACCTGAGTGTTGGGCTTATCTTTCTAATCTGAGAGTCCCTCAGGACTCCTGAAGAGCCGTAGCAGAGGTTGAGGTTGGAGGCGCACATACAAGGTAGGTGATGTGGGGATCCTCTAGGCTCAGCGGGTTTGAGCAATCGCTTATGAAAATTACAAGATTGTTGATTACGTTTCAATGCTAAAACCTAATGTTGATTACTCTGTGTGTGTTCTGTATGGAAAGGAGGATTCTTTTCCCCATTCAAAGAAGTTCTCAGGGCTAGTAAAAAAACACAGCCCACAGTAGCTCTATCCTATGGGGTGGAAAAGGCAGGCCCTTCTCAGGGGTCCCTCTCCATCCTCCCTCATTTTTTAAACTTGCAAAAGAGCTTGTTTGGGTTATGGAGTTCCTAAACAAGGAACTTGGCATGCCTGGAATTTGCATATATATAGAAATGATCTCTAATGATTGGTTTTTGCAAGAGGACAAGTTTAAAATTTAAAATGTGACTCCTGATAAAATTCTTGATTACTGAAACTTTCCATCTGAGGTAAAAGCTTTTGGCACTATAATGAATTTTATTTTGAGTTGTCTGATGGATCATAGAAATCCATCAATAGTCAATAATCCACCTTCTCAGAGGAATGCCACAAGGTACTCAGAGAATGTGACTGTTACAGGTGTCTGTCTGGAAAAACTGAGAGGACAATCCTAGGGATCCTGGTTCAGTTTATCCATTGTGTTCCTTTGAAAAGGAATATTTCACGCCTGGCTATTCCTGAGTCTGGCTATAAGGTGGCATTGATGATGCATGGTTGGAAAACTGTGACATTTTATCTGATCGAGTCCTTGCTTTTCTTTTATGGCAAATTTCTGCAATAAAAGCAAGTGGTAGTGAAAGATATGTGAGCACAATGCACATATGTGAAATTTGCTGCTTTTCAGTCCTGAATGTATAGTCAATACATACTCTAAACAACTGGATAAATTAGTAAATCCCTGGAATAGAGCATTCTTTATGAATAATATGGGAATAATAAACAAAGAGAAAAGAAGTTTGTGAAGCAAAGGTACAAACACAATGTTGAATCGTTATTCCATAAATTAAGGCTGAGATACATCTGAGCTACTGTAATGAAGTGTGTGTTTAGGATCTGGGCTATTCCGCCTCGGATTATACTGCTTTTTATATTAAAGAACTTGGTAAATGGTATTTGGTCTAGTTATCTGCCTGTCACTAGATATATGTCTGTATGGAATAAGGTCCTTAGATGTTTCAAAATGATGTTATAATAATTGAGTATTGGTACGACTGTTTGAAGGACCTAATTCTTATTCTATTAAATATTGAGACTAGATAAGACGTCTTCTGTATGAGGAAAATAATTTCTTAAAGGGTTGTAAGTTATGGAATACTTTCATATTAATGAGAAAGTCAGCTTCATTCAAAGTTTGTTATCATTGTGGAAATAATACCTGTTTATACTGTGTGTTCTGTGGTGCAAACATGTTTTATTATAAGCAACTTATTGATATGTGCTGTTTTGCAATTAATTACTTATGAATCCTCCCAAGTCTTTTATAATAACTGGACTAAAAGTCAGTATCCTATAAGTAAATTCATTTGTATAACTATTGAATTCAGGGATAGAAAACTTCTGTCTGCAAAGTGTTGATAGAATTGAAAGCTTCTACCTGCAAAGTGTTGTTACTTATATTTACATGTATAGACTTGGATCCTCAATAGCATCTGATCTTCCTAAAGAACTAGTCTCAGAGTGGAAACTTCTGAGAGAATAACAAAATCAGATAATTCTGTATGTCAAAAGTAAATAATAGCCTCTTGAGACTCTCTTGGTTTCTTTCTTTGTTTTCCTCTATTCTCTGTTTGAGCCCTGCATATTAACTTGTCTGTCAAATTTGTGTCTCCTAGACTATCAGCTGTCCATCTGAGATGGTTGTGCAACAAGGATCCTGTTCCACATTCTCCTCCTCCCCTGGACACTGCTTTAGCCTCATTTTACTCCCCTCCCCACCCCCACTCAGGCAGGGAGAGTTCCCTTGTCCCTCTCCCAAAAACATTTGGGTGGATGATGAGGCAGACAAGAGTGCTGAGGCAGATAAAGCAAGCAGGAGGCAGGATATGAGACATAAGATGCAAGGTGTGACTAGCCAAAAAAGTTATAATAGGAGACTATGCATTGAAGCCCCTCACCATGCAGACTTGTTGTGTGGTTTCTAGCTATGCTGTGTTCTGGGCCCCGACTTGAACCACTTCTATTTCTACCTTACCAATTCCTAATTCCCATCCTGTGCCTACAGTTAGGCCTGTTTCCTCAGGACTGGAAGTCTAATACCTTAATTCAAATAGGGCACTCTGCAAGGCAAGGCAGAGTCAGTGATTGCTGGGTGTGTCACCATCATTCCCAATATACTCAACACATTGCTCCCCTATTCCCTTAGGACCCTGCATGGAATTTATCCTTTGAGCACTCAAAACATATTACAGGCAGCCTCTTGGATGCAAGACATCCACTCCAGCCTGGTATCTCCTTACCTCCTCCTTGGAATCATGGTTCCTCTCCTTTGTTTCCCTCATTCTGAACCATTATTAGTCATTTTACATGCTTTAATACTTGGTCGGTGCTTATTTAACCTCCTGGTGTGCTTCACGTCTTCTCATGTGCAGAAATTCCACTTTCAGATTTTAGGACACTGGCCCTTGCCCTTGGTGGTCTTGAGTGGTTCGTCTCTCTTCACTCTGGACTCAGCTGGCACCACATTCCACCTCCCACGCTGATTACCCCTCCTCAACCAATTCTGGGTACCTGAAATGGAATCTTTGCCCCTGTGCAACAGGAAGCAATTATTGAAGACAGTGACCTTCCTCCCTTTGTCCTGAAAGAATTCTGCCTAGTGGTTGAGTGGGGAAGTGATATGGATATTAAGGTGCCCTAAAGGTTGAGTTGCTCATTCCCTGGCTTTCTAAAGTCCATACATGCCACTTTGCCAGGGACTATCCCAGCCAGGCCTGGGGTTCCTTCCAGGATGCTCAAACCCCTTAGACTCCCTCAGGCAACAGCAGCAGGATATTCAACCTCAAGCCTGCTTGCTCTTACTCCTGAGGATGGTGTTATTGCTAGCCAGACACCCCCTAGCTCTTCTGTCATGGGGCTCCTTCAAGCCATTTACTGCATGGTAAATTTATCCTGTCCTGACATAGCTCCTGAATGCTGAACAGGGAATCCTGTTCCTCCTAGGAGAACATCTCCAGCACAGTGCAGGAAAGTTTGAGTTTGGCTTTTACAATTTTGGCAGACAGATGGAAATGGAAGATGCTGAAAACTGACTGGTACCAGTCAGTGTTTTGAATGTCCCCTTGGCTCACTACTTTAGTATCTGCCCTAGCCAGTCCCTTAATTCTCCTTACTCTAGCTCTCATTTTAGTCCACGCCTGAGCAATCACATTTTCCAATTTGTCAAATCCCGCATTAACTGTCAAGTTACTTATTGTCAGGGATCCCTACTACCCGCTGGCCCCTTTGATCACTGTGATGATGTGGTCCCCACTGTGTCAAGGGTTTGGCAGTATCCATAAGAAGTGGGGAATGTTGTACTTGGCACCACCTGGCTCCCTTGATCCCTTCCCTTTTCCCCATGCTGCTCCAGTCAGCCATCTTCTTCCTTCTTTCTCACGGAAGTTGCCTGCAGGCCCCTCCCCCCAAGGTTTCCCGGTAAGCAAAACTTAAAATGTGTACTAGCCAATCCCTGCTATAAGCCCCTGCTTAGCATTAAGAGTAGGGGGTGCCTTTATATACCAGTAGTCTGCCGTTGGTAAAGCCTGTTTGATTTGGGCAAGGTAAGATGTAGCCCCAAACAGCACGCGCTAAATAAAATTCACTTCCAAAATTTGCACGTAGGGTCTCACTCACTTCTTTTGTCACAACATGCAAACATACCCTTTTCCCCAAGTAATTATTATCCCAAGCCCCTTCCAGATGTTTGTGGCCAGATCTTTCCACATTTGGTTATTACAAGGTGTTCTACCCTTCCCCTTTTTCTCTTTTTGAAGGAACTTTATCACAGGGAGGATAAGTCACATCCACCTCCTGTGGGCAACGATAAGTAGTGGAGGAGTAAATATGGACAACACAAATAGATGGCAATTTTTAAGCATCTGTGTAGCTTATTCCTATGGAATTGTTGAGGTGCAGAAATTAAGAATGAGCTTCACTATGAGTTATATACATACAAGTTGTGACTTCTTTCCTATGAGGATTTGTAATTTAAGAAAATTTTGTATTCTCTTTGTGTTTAAGCTTAGCAGTATCAATATGTTGACATATGTATAGTAAATTTTGCTGTCTGATAAAAAATCAAGGGGTGCAGTTTGAGCAGAAGTAGAATGAGTATTAATAACTTTATCATTATTAGAATTATTGTAGTAGCTTGTATTTCCAGGAAGCTGGTTTGCAGAAGAAGTTCCTAATAGTAAATATATATCCCTGTTCCACAAATCTTGTTTATACATACTCTTATTGTATTTATTCTGGAAGAAAGAGATACTTCAGAAATTAGATCTTTTACCTATAATCAATTCAGACACTACTTAACTCTTGCTTAGGTTATAGAATGAACATACATTTGGATCAAAACAGTGAAATCCATCCCACTTCATGTTAACTTAGCTATAAATTGTTGTGGAAATGAGGGTTTTAGTAGGCCTCCTAAAAAGGCATATTAAGGATTGAAAAGACATTTTTAAAGTATATTCCCTGTAAGCAAAAGAGTTTTAAGGTTCATAAAAAAATTACCAAAACTCTATGAAGAAAATCAGTGGAAAGTTGTAATTAATTCCTGGTGAAAATTTTTTTAACATTAAACAGTAAAGCAACTTAAGTAATACTTTCCATATGTAATAGCCAAAATGCTTTTAGCTGTAGCCTCTTTTTGAACTATAGGTAAAAGTATAAATGCCCATTGTAGAGGTTTTTATCTTCTTCTCACATCTATAAAGCCTAATTGTGGATTTAAGGGTTTGAATTGGCAATTCAATTTACTCATTTTAAGGTGTGGTCTTCAGGGTGCCTCAGGGCTATTGTCAGAAGGGTCCTTTATAAATTTAGTGGGTTTCCTTCCTTTTGTCAGAGTGGGAAGGACAACTGAAACTCTCCACTAATCTTTGGCATTTATTGCTCTAGTCTGGGATGAGAGGCTTCAATGAATCTTTGCAAAGTATTTTAAACTGTTCATTCCCTAAAAAACCTTCTTGAAAGTGAGAGCTCCAAACTCTTTAGCAAAGAGAAGTTGAAAACGGCTCCATAATTCTCCCTCTTTGTACCACAGGGATCAAAAAAGTTCCCAACTTTTTTTATCAGATCCTCAAAATTATCCCAATTTTCCTAAATGTCAGGCAGTTTAACAAATTCTGACCTACCTCCAGCACCAAATAAGGAGTAACAATTCCTATCCTTCACATGAATTTAATTTATAATTGCATTCTGAACACACAAAATTTTTCTCTTGCAGTGAGGCAGAAATGGTGAAAGGCTTGTCCATTTGCTTCTTTGATCTAAGGGAAAAGTCCCTTACCCTATCTCTTTGTTGATTGACACTTGTGTGGAATGAGTGAAAACTTCTCAATTTGGGGTTGTTAACCTTCCCTTCCTCCCCATCCCCTTCCATGACTGCTGTCAATCACTTTTACCTTCCTTTGTCTGTTTTCCCACCTTGGTGGAACCCTCCCCTCTCTCTTCTCTTGCTGTCCCAGTTGGGAAGAATTTGGTGAGGTGAGCCTCTCCACCAGTGAGAGAGGAAACAGTTGGGAAAGGGGGGCTGACTAAGTAAAGTTATAAATTCTGATTCTACCCTTTGAAATACTCCCTCTCCCCCACGCCCAGGCATGGGGGCACACTGCCCTTTTCTCCAGAAGAGAATAAACTCCTGTTCTTATCCTAACACATCTCTGTGTTTACTTTTTTTTTTTTTTTTTACTAAATTAAGGATGAAGGGTATTTTTCAACCCAAACACACTCAACTTGCCCAGGGTTGAGTGAGAAAAACATATTCCTAAAGTCTTAAAAATCTCGTAATTTGCGTTCACACTTCTCATGCAACTAATTTACACCTATCTTAAATTTTCTACCTAGCTCCTCTCTTTACTACAGGCTTAAATTTCTTTCTAATTCTGACTTGAGCTGCTCCTACACTTTTTGAACCTGTATGGAATACAGTTTTATATACAGGTGTATATTCTTATAATGGAGTTCATTTTCTGGCAAGCAAGCAAACAAGCAAGCAAGCAAGAGAGTTTTGCTGTAGAATATGGAAGTAGAGATTATCTGGGTTGGGAAGCTCCACCCAAGGACGTTTTGATGAAGTGAGGCAGAAGAATAAACAGGTGTATTTGCAACCTTAGGTGTTATTAAGAGGACTCCCACAATACCTAAGGAAAAAAATGGTGTGCTCTGCATTAGGGCAATGATATAACTTAAATTGAAGTACTGTGATTTTTTGATCAGAAAAAATTGGAATGGCTACCATATGAATCACCTTAAATTGGATTTGCTATTTAGTTTTCCACTGAAATGCCTAAGTTCAGGTGGCAAGCATATATGTCTTTACTTTTTATCAATCAAATACGTGAGGGGGGGCAGGGAGGGCCGATGCAAATATGCTAATATTTTCAAGTTACTCTCAATTTCCACTTTAACCTATTTCTCATGTTTATTTGTCCCAATGGTTTTGTGATAACCTTTTTTTTGGTTGGGCTCTTCAACCTTAAGCCAGCTGGGAAAATCCCAAAACCCAAACAAAATAAAGGTTTTGAAGTTATTCTGTCAGTCTCAGTCTGGCTCAGACTTCAGTGTGTACCCCTCATTTATAGGAAGGCTTTGAGTTTATGCAATTAGACTATTATTATCAGTAGTGGATTTCATTAGTTAGAATTCTAAATTTGTTTCTTCATACATTGCCACCCTACAGCTTGAATCCCCAGTGGTTTTGTCCCACTGGATTTGTTGTCGTTGTAACCCTGTGGGGCCACTCAAGGCTGTAGCTATTTCCTTTTGTTGTTGAGACCAGGGAAATGCCCCATGAGCCATTTCCCCATCTACAGCCTGATGACCAATGATAACCTTTCCCATATCCTGGGCACGGAGTGTTGGGCCTGGAGGGCTTAGTTCTAATGGGATATCTTTTGTTAATCCTGTTTTGTCTACCTCCTGGCTTCACACAGTTAAGCACTTTTGATCCTCCTTTTTCTGAGTTCCCCTTTGTCTGGCTTGTTGGACACACCAGAGCATACCCTTGACAGGGGTGTGTGTGCTCTGACGAAAAGGTCATCAAGATAGCAGAGGAGGAGAGGACAGCTGTGTAGAGCTTTCCACTTCAATTGGGCAACAACCCTTCTCTTCCTGTGTACTCCCCTGCTTTCTTTTTTTCTTCTTCCTCTGTCTACCTGAATCCCTGCCTCAGACTTTTGCACCTCTTGGTAGTAATCTGGTTTGACTAAACACAATTTGGTAACATTATATAGTTGGAACCAATGTTCTGGAAAATTCTCTGGCTCTGCTCTGGAGTAATGCTGTATCAGTTTTCCCCCTACTATTTCCCACTTTTTAGGATTTAATGTGCTCTCTCTCAAGTAACCACAGACATGCAATTTCTAGCAAATCCAGAAACTTCTTTATCTGTTTCTGCATGACAAAAAGTCCTTTCTCCTTATGTGTAGGAGGACTTTTTTGTACATTTCAGCTATGCTGCTCTAATATGCCATTGCCCCATAGCCCTTGCTTGCTTGTGAAAAGGTGGATGTACCGGGTGGGATTCTTCTTTACCTTCTTTACCTCATCCTAGGATCCTGCATTTCCCAAGGGGACCACCTGGTCATGACACCTTGCTGGGCCTCTCTTTTCATTCACCTCAGCCTGTCTCATTTATTGTTCTAAATGCAAGCCTTTTATATGACACTTCCTAATGGCTTTCCTCTGTGGACATTGTACACTACACTGTTCCTAGTCTGGTGATGAAAACATCGCACTTATCTTGAGGATCCAATCCCCACACCTGCATGCTAGAACTATTCCCTAAGAGATGGGGAACAAATCTAGGCCTGGCAGCAAGCCTCTTCACCTGAGAGGGCTTACTCAGCTATCTGGATGAGAGTCCCACTGGCCCATGGTCCTCAACATCCCAAGAAAGGGACTGAGGTAAGAGAGATTGGGTAAAAGGGCACTGGTAGAATGTCACAAGTCTACCAAGTGCCAGTGGGGCAGCAAATTTGAGTCTTGTTGATCGATATGCCTATAGAGTGTGTAGTGATGCTCCATGGATGGGTGCCCAAGGGACAAAATTTGATGATTAGACAGGTGTAATTAGTCTCATAAATGCTCACATCTTGGAGCAGACTCACCCAGCAGATGGCATACTACTAGGTTTGTTTAATGTTAGGCAGTGGTCCTTAGAGTGATGAATGGTATCTGAAATGGTAAACTGAATGGTATCTCATGGGTCTATGGATAGATCAGGGCAGTATTTTTGTGGTATTTCTTTGACTATGTCTAGGATCCAAGTCACTTGTGAAGACTCTTAAATGAGGATGGTAAAGTCTTCTAGTGACAAGATTTAGCATAATTTAGTAAAATCCCATTAAATCTAAGTGATTGGCATTACAATAGGTAATTCGCATGGTAAAAACCAGATTCATATCTTGTAACACTATAAGACTAAACAACAGAGTTATAGGAAGGATATCAAAGTGGGCTATGCAATAAGGTACCTTATACTTGCATCTCACTAGCATCTTACTATAACAATTCAGAGGTGTTGGAGCATTGCGACAGCATTCATCATATATGTATATATAATATTATATATTATATTATAATATACAACATATAATATTACATAATATATAATTGTATATATATATTACCTACGATGGTTAAAGAGATTTGCTATGAAAGGTGCATGATTTTAACAACCTCATGACTGTTCTTCCTGGACTAAGCCTAGGGCACAGAGTGATTTAACATAAGTATAAGAGGTTGAAGCAAGCCTGCACAACCTGTAGCCCATGGGCGCTTATGGTCCTTGAACCATTTGCAGCATGCCAAAGGATTTCCTCTACATAAAAATGATGTTTCCCTCTATATTTTTTGTGGACTGTTTGAAATCCTTTAGTTTACCACAAGCTGCTGGAGGGCCATCAGTGGCTCATGGGTTGAAGGTTGTGCAAACCTGGCTTAAAGTATCCTTAAGTCTGCTTGATTTCAGGTAAGTGTCATAATTAATTTTTGAGAATGGACAATCATGCAGCAAAAGTCCATATTATTCATGAGCTATCACAGCCAGGCTCAGGATTAATCAGGTGGGAAACAATCCTATTAAAAAAGAAAACAACACAGTAACTGAGTCAATTAACAACTGAAAAGTTTACCGGACTTTTAAAAAAAAAATCACTCATTTAGTTCCTGAAGTTGTCTTGGAAAATAGATTCCCAAGTAGTTTATATCATCCACAGTTAATTTAAATGGAATTTCTTTTTCTTTCTCTTGCTTCTGGACTTTGTTGGTAACATGTAGAAAAGTTGATGACTTATGTGGGTTTATTTTATGTAGTACAACTTTGCTGAAGTTGCTAGTTATTTCAACTAATTTTTAAAAAAATATTTATTTAATATTTTTAGTTTACGTCACTCATTTCCACATGATTTTGAGTTACAAATTTTCTCCCTGTCTTTCCCTTACCCACCACCCCAAAACAGTGATCCCACTGTATACCCTCTCCCCCAATCTGCTCTCTCTTATATCCTCTCCCACCATTCCTCTGACTTTTTGGTAGGGCAAGATCTTATTTCCCAGATTTCAACTAATTTTTAAAAAATATTTTCTCTGGGATTCTCCAAGCATACTATCATATCATCGGCCAAGAATGATAGTTTTGTTTCCTCATGGCCTATTCTAACTCCCTCAATTTCTTTTTTTTTCTCTTACTACTATGAGCAGTATTTTTAATACAATATTTGAATAATAGTGTTCATAATGGATTTCCTTGTTTCACTCCTGATCTTTTTGGGCAAACTACTTGCTTTTCTTGATGACAGATAGTGATTGCTAGTGGCTTTAGATAGCTACTAATTCTAATTTGAAGGAAAGTTCCATTTATTCCTGTGTTCTCTAGTGTTTTGCTTGTTTGTTTTAATAAATAAATGCTATATTTTGCCTAAAGCTTTTTTTGCATCTATTGAGATACACGACTTCTATGTTGGTTTTTTAAATTGATATGGTCAGTTATGCTGTTAGTTTTCATAATAGTGAACCAATGCTACATTTCTAGTATAAATCAAATCTGGTCATAGTGTATGATCCTTGTGATATATTGCTTAAATCTCCTTATTATTAATTTATTTTTAAAAATTTAATGCTATTCATTAGGGAAATTGATCTATCATTTTCTTCTTCTGTTTTCTCTCTTCCTAGTCTAGGTATCAGCAACATATTTGTTTCATAAAAGGAGTTTGGAAGTACTCCACCTATTTTTCCAAATAATTTCTATAATATTAGAATTGATCTTTCTTAAGTATTTCATATGCTTCACTGGTGAATTAATCTGGCCATGGGGAATTTTTTTAGGGGATTCTTTGATGACTTGTTCATTTTTTTTCTAAGAAGGGTTTAAATATTCTGTTTCCTTTTCTGTTAATCTGGGAAGTTTATGTTTTTGTTTTTTGGAAATATTAATCCTTTTCACTTAGTTTGTCAGACTGACATATAATTGGGCAAAATAGCTCTTAGTAATTGCCTTAATTTTCTCTTCACTTGTGGTGAATTCACCTTTTTAATTTTTTTGGTCACATAGTTCTGCTTTATTGTATTTAACCATAATCATTATGCATGGAGGTTGCACATGCTTCTCCTCTCTCACCCCTCCCACTCAAGGAGCTCTCCCAGTAGTGCCCCCTCCTGAGGTGTTAATTGGTAATTTCTGCTCAGGGCAGCAGCCACTACTCACACTAGCTTCTTCCAGGCAGCTTGGTCCTCGATGGTAAAGTCCTTGTCCAAGGCAGCTACCAGGACTATGATCAGGTTGTCTCCCAGGAGCCAGAAGTTCTAGAAGTTCACATGCAGCTTGTCTGAGTGTAGCTGACTCAGCTTGTCAAAGGTGGACTTCACATTGTCTAGGTTCTTCAAAGCCTCGCCAAATGAGGTCAGCACCTTCTTGCCATGGGTTCTGACCCTGTGGTTCCTCTCAATGGCAGTGGGGCTGGATAGGTTCCCAAAGTTGCTGAATTACCTCTGAGTCCATGGGTAGACAACTAATAACCTACTAAGGGCAGCAGCCCCTGCTTCCTTAACATCAACCTTGACCCAGATAGCTGACATGATCTGTTTCTCTTCTGTCTAGTGCACCATGGCTGGTTGGAAAGGGGTGGTGACAGGCCTGAGTTAAGAGTGCAGGAGATAAAGGTGAAAGCTGAGTGCTGTCACCTTTTTCATTTTTTGATATTGGTAATTTGATTTTCTTTTTTTTATCAACTTAACTAACAGTTTGTCTATTTTATTGTGTTTTTTTAAAATAAGATTAGTTTCCAGTTCTGTTAGTTTGGTTGTTTTCTTACTTTGAATGTTATTTATCTCTCTGATTTTCAGGACTTCTAATTTGGTGTTTGTTGGGGTATTTTATTTTTTTCCTTTTCTAGCTTTATTTTTAGTTGCATACCTAATTCTTTGGTCTGCTCTCTATCTATTTTATTTGTGTAACAATTTAGAGATATAAAATTTCCCCTAAGCCCTGCTTTTACTACATGACATAATTTCTGGTCTGTTGCTTTATTGGTGTCATTCACTTAATGAAATTATTCATTGTTTCTATTGTTTGTCATTTGATCCACTCATTCCTTAGGATTAGGTAATTTAGCTTACAGTTATTTAATCTATCATTACACTGTCCTTTAATGAATGTAATTTTTATTACATTATGATCTGAACATGATGCATTTAATATTTCTGCCTTTTTGCATTTGGTTGTGAGGTTTTCTTTTTATATACTTACACCAAAACTGACTTACACGGTCAGTTTTGGTGTAAGTATATATTCCTTTCTGTCCCCATTTGGTTTCCTCCAGAGGTCTTTCATATCTACCTTTTCAAAAATTCTGTTCATTTTCTTACCTTCTTTCTCATTTATTTTGTGATACAATTTATCTTGTTCTGAGAGGAGAAAGTTGAGTTCCCCCAGTAGTATAGTTTTTTAAAATATTTTTTATTTGTTTTCTTGTTTACATCATTTATTTTCATGACATTTTTGAATTATAAATTTTCTCCCCGTCTTGCCCCTGTCCCAACCCTAAAACAGCAATCCCACTGTAAAGCCCCTGCCCTGATCTGCTCTCTTACTTTCTGGTAGGGCAAGGAGGGTCTCGCTATCCCAGCCCCTGTATATCTTAATTCCTAGTTGCAGGTCTTGCAGAACTTTAAATTCTAGATGCTTTTGATTCCTCCCTTGTCACCCATCGCCACTGGAAAGACAATCAATTCAATACAGGCTATGGATGTGGGATTTTACAGGACATCTTCATAGTGGACATATTGTGACCATGATCATCTGTCTCTCCTTCCTATCCCTCCCCCCCTTGTTCTGTTCTCTACCCTGTCCCTGTCCCTTTACTGAAATGTGTGCTTCCAGCATCCCTCCCCTAGACCCTGCCCTCCCCTCTGTCCTCCGACCTCTCATCCCCATTCCCCTTATGCTCCTGTGTGGCATGATGCCCAGTTTAGAGTTTATGCCATTTCTTCCCTAAGCCA
>CM053602.1:62895063-62916347 GCA_028646575.1 Pseudocheirus occidentalis | reverse complement strand
GCTGCCGCTTATCTGCTCTCCTGAAGACTCCAGCTGCAGCTCCTCCTGCCATTCCCCCCCCCCCCCCGTGGAGGTGAGGGAGGGGAGATTTCAGGCTGAGCTGGCCTTGGCTCCCAGCCTGCTGTGATGAACCCCACCTGCCAAGCTGCCTTCAGGGAGAGATATGTTTTCTGTATTTTTGTGAGTTTTGGAGCCCTAAAATTTGTTTAGAGTCATATTTTATGGGTATTAAAGGTGACTGTGTGGGAGCTGCAGGACCTTGCTGCTTCTATGCCGCCATCTTGGCTTCCAGCCTATAGTATTTTTTCAAGGTAGTTTTAATTTATATTTCTCTAGTCAGTCATTTAGAGCTTTTTCCCAGATGAATACGAATTGTTTTAATTTCTTCATTGCAAAGCTCCCTGCTTATATCCTTTGACCAATTATCAATTCAAAATGACTTGTATTCTTGTTGATTTGAAAAAAAAATGTTGTTTTTACACTTGAGATATGAGACCTTTATCTATGGAACTATCTATAATTTTTTCACCCAGTTTTCTGCTTTCCTTCCAATCTTGCATACCTTTCTTTTATTTGTACAAAAACTTTTTAATGTAATCAAAATTATCCATTTTACCACTCACAACACTGTCCACCTCTGTTTGCTCATAAATTTTTAGTATCTTCATAAGTCTGATAGGCAATAGATTCCATGTATTTCAAATTTTCTTGTAACATCTAATTTTATATCTAGGTAACATATCCATTTTGACTTTGTCTTGTAATGGTGTGAGATACTGATCTATGCACAATTTCTTCAAGACTTCTTTGTAGCTTTCCCAAAAACTTTTGCCAACTAATGAGTTCCTCTCACAAAAAAACTTAATCTTTACACTTAGCAAACATATGATGAACATAGTCTTTACACTAAGCAAACATGTGGCTATTATATTCATTTGCTTCTATAGATTGTATGTCTAATCTGTGCCATTAATCTGGTTTTCCATTTTTAACCAGTACTATATAACTTTTATAATTGCTGCCTTATAATATACTTTCAGATCTGATACTACTAAACTTCCTTCCTTAACATTATTTTCCAGTAGTTCCTTTGATATTTTTTGCCTTTTGTTCTTACAAATGAATTTTCTTAATGTTCTTTCTAGTGTCATAAATTTTTGGTAATTTAACTGGGATGGCATTGAATAAATAGATTAATTTCAATAAAATTCTATTTTTCATTATATCAGTCCTTCTTACCCACAAACAATATTTCTCCATTTCTTTTAATATGATTTTATTTGAATACAAGGTTGTTTTGTTGTTGTTGTTCCTATAGATCCTCAGTTTGTTTCACTAGGTGTATTCCCAGGTATATTATACTATATAGAGTTATTTTTAAATGGGGTATCTCTAACTATCTCTTCCTGTAGGATCCTGTTCAAAATATATAAAAATGCTGATAATTTATGTGGGTTTACTTCATGTCCTATTACTTTGCTGAAGCTATTAATTATTTCAAATAACTTTTTAGGATTTTCCTAGTATATCATCATATCACCTGCAATAAAGAGTTTCTTGTTTTTCTCTTATTGCCACTGGTAGAATTTCCAATACAATATTGGATAATATTGGTGATGATGGGGATCCTCACTACAAATAGTAATTGCTGATGGTTTTAGGAAAATGTTTCTTATCAATGTAAGAACAAGTCCATTTCTTCCTACAAGTATTTTACTAGAAGTAAGTATTCTATTTTATTAAATGCTTTTTTCTGTATCTATTGATATTATCATATGATTTGTGTTACTTTTATCATTCATATAGTCAACTATGGAGGAGATGTTATATTTTTTCTTTTTCTAGTTTTTTATTTGCATACTCAGTTCATTTGTCTGCTCATTCTCTCCCCTTTTTAGTATAAACATTTAAAGATATAAATATTCAGGGTGGCTAGGTGGTGTAGTGAGTAGAGCACCGGCCCTGGAGTCAGGAGGACCTGAGTTCAAATCCAGCCTCAGACACTTAGCACTTACTAGCTGTGTGACCTTGGGCAATCACTTAAGCCCAATTGCCCTGCCTCCAAAAAGGAAAAAAAAACATGAAAAAACCCAGAAAAACTAAAACAAGATATAAATTTTCTTCTGATTATTAATTTTGCAATACATCATAGGTTTTGATATTTTTTCATTATTGTCAATTTCTTTAACTTCTTTAACTCACACATTCTTTAAGATTAGGTTGTTTAGTCTCCAATAGTTTCCCCCCCCCCCCTGTTTTTGTGATCCTTTATTAAATGCAAATTTTTTTGCATTGTGGTCTGTAGATAAAGTATTTGATATTTCTTCTTTTCTATTTTAAGTATAAAATTTTTGTGCCCTAATATATGATCAGTTTTTGTAAAGGTACCATGTACCACAGAGAAAAAAGGTGCACTCCTTTCTATTTCCATTCTGTTCTCTCCAGGTATCTATCATAGTGATCTTATCTAAAATTCTATTTAGTTCCTTAATTTCTTTTTTTTTGTATTTCTTTTTTGGTTGGAATTTTCTGCTACTGAAAGAGGAACATTAAAGTACCCCACTATTATTATACTACTCTTTATTTCCACCTGTGATTCATTTACCTTTTCTTTTGAAAAAAATTAGATGCTATGGTATTGGTGTATAGCGGTTTGATACTGATATTGCTTCATTATCTGTGGTTCTTTGTAAAGCCATTCACAAACAGCTCTACAAAGGACTGCTGCTGTGAATAACTTTAAGGATCTAGTCACATAACATAGTGAACTCTCCATTTATTCAGCAATAAACTTAAGCAAAACATTCAAGAAACTAAAGCACAACATTCACAAGAATATAACATAACAACTTATTACCAAAGTGGCCACACAGTCTTAAACAAAACATATCATTCAGTAAGTAACAATCTCCTCAATCTATAGAAAGTACTAATATAAAGTCATCTTTCATCTTAATTGGAGGCTGACTTCCAATCATCCTTAAGGGGTAATCATCCTTAAAGGGTAGTGGAAAGTACAACTGCCATCTACCCCTAGGTAGTAAGTTACAATATCATCAGTCAGCACTGAGTACCCAAGTAGTCTCCTTTCATCTTACCTTGAGGTTGACTTCCAGACTATATGACTCCTCTTCCAAGCTCCCACTTCTTGCCTGGATTCACCGATTCACCTGACCATTGCCTTGATTCACAGGTAGGCAGTTTTCCACTCCTGTTCCATATCAAAGCTCAAGGGACTTCTCCACTCCAACCTCTTCACAGTTCCTTTTTCTAGGAAAACAAAGCTCAACAGGGCTACAACAGTATTGTATATCACACATTCCTGGCACTATCATCTCTATTCACTTTCTGTCTGAGAAATCAACAGACCACTTCTGTCTGACAAAGTAACACTAACACAAGTCGACAGAATACTTTTGTCTAACAAAGTAACACAAACCAACAGACTTCTGTCTGACAATGTGACATCAATACAGACAGCTGTGATGAGCAGAGCACCATCACCTAAAGCATTCTGTCTCTCAGTTCTGCTTAGCCCTAGTGCATGCTTGAGCTTTTACCTGCTCTGCTCCTTCCTGTTCTACCTTTACTGTTCTGCCTTTCCAGTTCTGCTCTTTTGGCAAGCTCCTCCCACTGTGGGTTCCATGTGATGACCTTAGGCCTATTACCTAGGCCGGGAAGGGCTCCAAACTCCCTTAGGCCTATTAATAGGAACACAATGCATACTGTTTACAACAAATACTTGACACAATCAAACGTGAGGTTCAAAGGAACTTGATTAACTGAAACAAGGAGCAAAGTACTAGTCAAATTTTCTGTTCAGCTCTGTTCTTTTCATCAAGAATCCTTGAAAGTCTTCTATTTCAGTGAATTTCCATATTTTCCCCAGCAGTATTATTTTCAGTTTTGCTGGGTAGGTAATTCATGGTTTTAATCCTTGGTCATTTGACTGTTAGAACATCATATTCCAAGCCCTTTGATCCCTTAGTGTAAAAGCTGGTAGATCTTATGTTATCCTGATTGTGTTTCCACAATGCTCAAATTGTTTCTTCCTGCCTGCTTGTAGTATTTTCTCCTTGACCTGGAAACTCTGGAATTTGGTTATAATATTCCTAGGAGTTTGATTTTGAGGATCTTTTTCAAGAGGATATTGGTGAATTCTTTCATTTTCTATTTTGTACTCTGGTTCTAGAATATTGGGGCAGTACTCCTTGATAATTTCTATAAAGATGAAGTCTAAGCTATTTGTTTTTTTTGGAGGGGGAAGGCAGGGCAATTGGGGTCAGGTGACTTGCCCAAGGTCACAAGGATAGTAAGTGGGGGCAGCTAGGTGGCGCAGTGAATAGAGCACAGGCCCTGGAGTCAGGAGTATCTGAGTTCAAATCCGGCCTCAGACACTTAACACAAAAAATCTAGCCGTGTGACCTTGGCAAGTCACTTAACCCCAAATGCCCTCCAAAAAAAAAACTAACAAAACAAAACAAAAAAACAAAAAACCAAAAAAACAAGGATAGGAAGTGTAAGATCTTATTTTGATTATGGCTTTCAGGTGATGCAATAATTTTTAAATTATTTGTCCTGGATCTATTTTTTCATGTCAGTGGTTCATCCAATGACTCACATTTCCTTCTCTTTTTATACATTGGATCTGTTTTATAGTATCTTGATTTCTCATAAAGCCTCCATTTGCTCTAATCTAAATTTGAAAGAATTATTTTCTTCAGTAAGTTTTTGAAATTCCTTTTCCATCTGGCCAGATCTGCTTCTTAAGATATTCTTCTCCTTTGCTTTTTGGACCTCTTTTGCATTTGAGTAAGTCCATTTTTAAGGTCTTATATTCTTCTGATTTTTTTTGGATCTCCTTTAGCAGGCTATTGAATTGGTTTTCATGATTTTCTTGCATCATTCTCATTTTTCTTCCCAAATTTTCCTCTACTTCTCTTACTTGATTTTCAAAATCCTTCTTGAACTCCTCCATGGCCTACAACCAGTTCATATATTTCTTGGAAACTTTTGATGCAGCAGTTTTGATATTGCTGTCTTCATTTTGTTCTCTGTTTTGATCTTCTTTGTCACCAAAAAGAACCCAATTCTATAGTTACGTGTCTCTTCCTCTGTTAACTCATCTTGCCAGGGAATTACTTCAGAGCTCTCTAACATGGTCGAAGTCTGCTTCCAGAGTGAAGAATGCTGTGTCCCAAATTCCTGAGGTTTTGTGCAGCTGTTGTTAGAGCTTCTTCTAAGCACCTGCCTAAGAACTGAGAGAATGACTGCCTATCCACAACCTCAACTGGCTCTGCCACATTAGCATTCCACATGTCAAGATTGCCACCTAAGTCTGTGACCCAGGTTAAAGCTGGACAAAGTGAGAGAATCCTGCCTCAGCAAAAGCAACAAGATTCCAGCAAGTGCCCTCAAGTGAGTTTCTGGGTTCTCCTCCCCCCCACTCCCACCACATTTGTGGGCAAGGTGTTCTGGATTGAGTGCTGCTGCAGCAGCTACAGAGGACTGCCACCTCTACTGCTCTAGGGGTAGGCACCCAGTTTGAAGAGAGTTCCCCCACTGACCATTTATTTATTTGTGGGGGCTTATGGGTTGAGAGTTCTGGAAACCACCACAGCTGCCAGTGATTCATTCTCCTCAATTCTCCTCCTTCTCTGTGCCAGAGATCTGAATGGCATGGGGAACTGCACTCTGCTCCTAATTTGTTTACAGTCATCTTTTCAGGTATTGGAGGTGTTTGGAATGAGAGTTAAAGCAAGTTCCAGGTTTTACTCTGCAATCTTGGGTCAGCTCCCAGCTTTATTTTTCAGTGAGGAGCAGTTTATTCTTCTTTCAGAAAAAAAAAGTTTTGGAGAGTTTGGAATTTACTGGTACACACTGCCATCATCTGAAATCCTTCCCTGTGTTGTTTTTTGTTTCAAAAATTGCAAAAGTGATGTATTTAGAGCATGAAAATTTAAATTATTTTAATTTTTAAAGTTTGTGAAGATAAGGAGAAAGAAGGTCATTGCTTTGTGGAACTTCTGGCAAAATGCCTACCAAAATGGAATGTGAAGGAAGCCCAATTTTTGCCAAAAAACTATTTTCCTTCAGAGAACAAAAACCACATAGAGGATCCAAATACGTGCAGTGAAGGCCTTCTCATAGTCTCCAGGAAGTGATCATTTGCACATGTTTTCCATCTGTGCCCCATGTGTCTTCCCAGATGGTGTTGAGATGATGGCAACAGCATCCTGTTCAAAGATATTGTCAAGGTTCCTTAATTTTGGTCGATGTCCTGTCATTCAGTGAAAGCAGAAGTCCATGGAACAGAGTGTTGCCATTTTGGAAATTGCTTTTCTCTCCACATGAAGCAATGTCCCAGAGATCCACTGTGGTTTTCCTCCAGGCTTTCCAGGAAGTTTTTCATGTGAGTAATGAGAGATGATTTTCCAACAAAGGCTGCCACCTTGAAGAGGGTAAGTATCAGATGGAATGGAATTTCAGAACCTTGTCTACCAGCTAGCATTGACTCTGCAGAAATGGTGATGATAAGAACATAAATAAAGCAGAGTAGTAAAAGTGATAGGATGCGAAATGTTGATTAGAATCATCCTTTTGATTCTTTTTACTTGTCTCACTCTCCGTGTCTTTAGTCAAGAAGTATTTCTTTATCTAGTTTTGGTTTTAAAAAGTTCACCTTTGGGGGTGGCTAGGTGGTGCAGTGAATAGAGCACAGGCCCTGAGGTTGGGAGGACTTGGGTTCAAATTAAGCCTCAGACACTTAACACAAAAAACTAGCTGTGTGAACTTGGGCAAATCACTTAACCCCAATTACCCTACCTTCTCCCTTCAAAAAAAGCAAAAAAATGGGGAGGGCCAAGGTTCCCCACTGTACCCTGAGCCATCTCCAGTTGTACTGACCTATTATCTGGACACTAGACCCAGATGGATTTGGAGGAGATGATGATGACTTTGCACAGCCCTCCCGCACCTAAATCCAATTCACATTCATGTCATGGCATCACCTTCCTGATGTCATTGGTCCTTTTAGAGAAAACAGGGCAAACAGAAATCCTATCTATAGCCCTATTGGATCTTACTCGGTACTGCATTGTAAGAAACATAACTCGGGGACCTTGGGCAACTCACTTAACCCCAATTGCCCGACCTTCCTCTCTCCCAAAAGCAAAAAAAAGTCACCTTTGCTTGTAAAAGTGGGCCAGATCTCAAATGGTCATATGGGTTCCCTTGAATTTTGGTCTGAAAATGCCTATATGGCTTTGTTGGGACAATGCAGCAAATCTCAGTGATTAAACCAAGCTTCTATAATGGATTTCTAGGTAGGTGACAGGCTATTTGAAGGAGGATCTGGAAATCTGGATTGTAAAGGAACTGTAATATATACTGAAGTAAGAATAACCCACCTTTGGACAGAGTACCAAATTTGAAAGTTTTCAAGGTTGTGATGAGGAAAATAGAGCAAAATGCCAACACGTTGAATGACAGGAATTATTTGGAAAGACTTTTGGATTGAACATAGAGGGATTTCCATTGAGATCATTACCATTCCAGAGGCATAGATTCTAAGGCACACCCCTCATTCACTGTAATGGAGGGCTCCTCCTGGTAGAAGAAAAGATATCAGGATGTTCAGTTGGACTCTCTTAAAAGGAAATGTCTGGGAGTGACAGCAATATTCTGAAATGCCTTAGCTCAGGAAAATATCATATTGCATCTGATAAGCCTTTGTAACTTTGTTTTCCACCTGCAGGCTTTCCTTCATATTGTTCTCAGCTACCATGCTCCTAAGAACTGGAATTTTCAAATAATTTTTCTAGGAAAGCCTATGTTTCTCTTGTTTCAATGTTCCTGGCTAACTTTCCAATGAAGATGAATTTTAACTTGAACTTTTTGATTGCTCTGGCATCTAAAGCATGTGAAGCCCAGGAGAATGAGGGGCCATCACGTTCTACAGGCTCTGACAGAACAGCTTTCCCAGAGGGTGAGATTGGAGTCCAGTTCCTGCTATTAAAGCTCTTTTTTCTTTAGGGCACATGGAGAAATTCTTTGGAACATCCAGAGACCAAAACACAGGGGAAAGAAGTGATATTATGCTGAAGGTATCCAGAGTCTTCCTCAAATGTTTGGAAACAGAAATTTGCTTTGCAACTCTCTCTGCAGCATTCAGTGTGTGTGGAAACAACTCTGTAATGTGAGGAATCCTAGGCTTTGTCACCCTCACCATCCAGACTCTTCCAGATGGACAGATACTTACCCGCTCCTTTAATAGTCTAAGTGATGAGAGGTGATCTTGAACAAGGCAGAATGTTTCTATAAGTGAGTAAAAGAGAATACCTTGGCCCTCTAAGTGTGGTCATTTGAGAATGAGTTTTGCGTGCACCGTGGGCTTATTATGTTCCAAAGAAAGGCTGTAATTGACTTCCAGTAGTATACTCCATGATGAAAGAAGATCATTATGAATTTATTTGAATGAATTTTAGCTTTTCAATATTAACTTGCATAATATTTTCAGTTCAAATTTTCTCCCCCACCCTATACTCCCCACAGGAAAATGTGCTTTCTCATCAAGGCTCTACATTTAGATTGACATGAAATATATTAACATTAGTCAAGCTGAAAAGAGGAATTAGAATTAGTGAAAGGAATCATGATGAAGAAAGAGAAGAGAGACAGAGACAGAGACATAGAGACACACTGAGACACAGAGAATAAATAATATGTTTTGATATACATGCAGACTCCAGAGTTCTTTTTCTCTATGTGGATAGCATTTTCCATTGTTAGCCTTTTCAAGCTGTCTCAGAGCCTTACCTGGCTAAGAAAAGGTAAGCCTATCACAGATAGTGAGCACACAATGGTACTGTTACTTTGTACATTGCTCTCCTGGTTCTGGTCACTTCTGATAGAATCTGTATATACGTAACTTGTTCGGGATTCTTCTCAAGTCTGAGGGTATGTCTTTAAGGTTTAAATACTATTCCTTTGTCTTAAAATCCCACTACCACGTTTTAGGTAGTTTAAATGTGTCAGGAAAAGAATGGAGAACACTTTCCAGAAAAAAAAACATCCAGGCATGTGCAGTCTGGCCCTTAGCCATCCTCCCAGTGACAGATCATAAGTGCAGTTTTTCCATCTCTGTCTGCCCCACATGTCTTCAGAGATGGTGCAGAGATGATGGAAACACCATCCTCCTCAAAGCCACTGTTGAACGTTCTTATTTTTTGTCAATGTCCTGTCATTTAGTGAGAGCAGAAGTACATTCAACAGAGTGTTCTCATTTTGGAACCATAATGGATGGTGTCACAATAAATTGCTTTTCTCTTCCCATGTAGCCATGTCCCATTGATCCTTTGTCATTTTCCTCCAAGCTCTCCAGGAAGTTTCTCATGTGAGGAATGGGAGCTGATTTCCCAACAAAGGCTGCCTCCTTGAACATCCTTTTTCCCTACTGAGCCAAATCTCTCACTAACTGCACAATTGGTCCCTTTCCTGCCCCATTTCTCCCGAACATTGCTCCCTTTATCTGCCCCATTCTCTCACTTATCTCCAATATGTCATGGTGTTTTGGCTGCTTTCTCCCAGCCCTTAAACATGTCTTCGTCTCCCTTACCCTTTAAAAAACCCTCCCTCTGGTAACTAGGTGGCTCAGTGAATATAACACCTACCCTGGAGTCATGAGGACCTGAGTTCAAATCTGGCCTCAGGCACTTAACACAAAACTAGTCGGTGACCTTCGGCAAGTCACTTAGCCCCAATTGCCCTTACTTTCCCTCTCTAAAAAAAAACAAAAACAAAATCTCTCCCTGCATCCATCCATCCCTCCGAAGTATCACCTCTCTTTTGTAGTTAAACTCCTTGAAAAGACTGTTTACAATAGTCACTTCTATTTGTTTTCTTCTTCCTGTGTCTCAACAGTCTACCTTCTTGACTCATCATTTGAAAGAAATATCTCCCACTAATATTACTAACCATCTCTAAAATGACAGATTTAATCACCTTTTCATAAACCTCTCCTTTTCTGATCACTTTGCTTGTTTACTCTTCTCTTGATACTTTTGTCTGTGTTTCTGTGATTTTATTCTCTCCAGATCTTCTTTCAGTCACATAATAAACATTAATTAAATGCTTATTATGTGCCAGGCACTGTACTAAGAACTAGTAAAATAGGCACTTTACCGTGGCCACTCCTCAGTATTCTTAGCCTGATCTTCATCCCTGTCATGCCTGGTAACCATGAATGTCCCACGGGGTCTTTCCTGGGCTATTGTCCCTTCTATCTTGGTACTATTTCACTTGCTTCTCTCATCAGTTCCCATGGATTCAGTTATCATGTCTATGTGGATGATTCTCACATCTACTTCTCCAATCCCAGCCTCTCTGCTCACCTCTGGTCTTGCATCAACATCTTACCCTATTAGGCATATTCAACTGTATGTCCTATAGATATCTCAAATTCGTTGGGTTCAAAAATGAACTGATTCTACCCCCCCTTACCTCAACACTCCTCTCTTCTAAATTCCTTATTGCTGTTAAGATACCACCATCCATCCTCTCAGTCACCCAGGGCCACAGTCTAAGTGTCATGCTTCACTCCTGACCATCACACCACCTACCAAATGAATACATGGCCAAGATCTGTCAATTTTATCTCTGGAATATTACTTTCATATAAATGTCCTCCCCTTATCTCCTCTGACATGTCCACCACCTTAGGGCAGGCCCTCATTAATTGATGTGATGGATTAATGAAACAGGCTTATGGCTGGGGTTTCTACTCCTAGTATATCCCCATTCCAAAGTGACCTATATTCAATTCTTAAAGTCATCATCCTAAGGCAGAAGTCTGACCAAGTGGCCTCCTACCACCCCTGCTATTCTACTCAATCAAATCGAGTGGCTCCTTATCAACTGAGTATCCGATATAATACCCCTGGCATTCAAATTCTTTCATAAGCTACCCACCCTCAATTTTCTAGCCTATTTACAACTTACACACTACCCCCACACCTCCCCTCAGCCCTATGATGTACTCTTCAATTTGGCAACACTGGCCTCTTTGTTGTTCCTAGCACAAGAACCTCCATCTCCCAAATTTTTCCCAGTGGTTGAGCCCCAGACCAAGAACATTTTCCCTTGTCATTTCTGCCACCTGACTTCTCTGACTTTATTCAAGTCTTTTCTAAAATTACACCATCTATAGAGGGCTTTTCCTTTCCCAAAAATTTCTAGCACCTTTCTTATGTTGATCATTTCCTCTGTATGGCTTGTTCATTCACTGTTGTTTCATTGCTAACTCTACCATTAGTCTGTGAACTCCTCAAGAGAGTAAGAGCTGTCTTACAGTTCATTTTATTTCTAGTATAGCACAGGACATGGCACATTGGAAGCAGCTTAAAAATGTCTATTAATTGAACAGAACCTGATTGACCCCTATTTCCAGCAATGTAGCTTCCTGGTCCCCTATGGCCATTCCACCAATGGGCGGTCAAAACCTCTCCACCTCGGTGTACATCTGAAGGTCACTCAAGTCCTCATACTTGAAGATACCATACCATGAGAAGACCCCATCAGCCTGCTCTGATAACCAGATGTGTTTATATGAAGAGGAGGGGCTGTGTCCAGAGAAGCTGTTGCATTTCTATGCTGAGTTAGCTCAAAGTAAACCTGCTACTGTTAACTGACTACCCAGTACCTCATTTCATCCCTACAATGACCTAAGTTAAGAGATTGCTGGTGTGCAAATTTCCTCTAAAGGCCTGGGACAAAAGAGATACTCAGAGACTTCTGGATTTACTGACACTATCCAAAGGAAGCCTCCTTCTAACTGTAGAACTGGCAGGGCCAAAGATTTTCTTGTGGGTTAGAACTAAGAGAGAAGAAATATCACAACAATTATATACATGAAAGAGTTGGGGAAAATTGGGCACAGAATTCTAGGCTTAAATAAATTGAGGAAGAAGAGAGGTGACAAAACAAAATCTACATTAGGCATGTATTTGTTTCTTTTTAAAAAATTGTTTATTTGGGGAGCAGAGCCAAGATGGTGGCCTAGAAGCAGAAAAAGTCTGTGGCTTCCCCCATAACTACTCAAATACCTGTAAAAATGACTATAAAGAAATTTTAGAGCTACAGAACCCACAAAGTGAGCGAGAGAAACAAAACTCCCACCAAAGGCAGAATGGCAGGTGCTGTGTTTTCCTGACTTCAGGCCTCACAGAAAAAGAAATCAATTAGAATTTGTTAAAAATTTGAAGGTAGATCAATGAAAAAGATTAGGTATACAATGTGCAGAAGCAAAACAGTAAAATAAAGTAGTGATTAGTAAATTAAAAAAAAACAGAAGTTGCAGTGGTGGGGTCAGGGATGGAATGTGCATGTGGGGGGGGGGAGTGGGGACATACCATTTCATTAAAAAAAAGCTAGATGGAGTGAAGGAAAAAATAATTTAACAGAAGTGTGATAGGACATCAACACCTTATACCACCTACTAAGTTAAACTACACACAGCTACATGAGTTATATATAAAAGGGGAATCAGTAGTGAATTAGAGGAGCAAGGAGGAAAATACTTTTCACACCTATGGATATGAAAAGAGGTTATGACAGAACAAGCAATAGAGAGGAAGAGAAAAAATAAAATAGATAATTCTACAAAGTTGAAGTGTCTTTGCACAAACATCAAATGCAGAAGGATAATGAGAAGGATAACACTTAAGTGAAGAAAAACATATTTGCAGTGAGGTTCTTTAGGATACTTTCATATGAAAAATATAGTAGGAACTGATTCCAATTTCTAAGACTGAGCCACTCTCTAATAGGTCAAAGGATATGAATAGCAAGTTTACAAAGAAAGCACTCCAAGCTATCAATAACCCTATGAAAAATGCTCCAAATCCCTTACAGTGAGAGCAGTGCATGTTATAACAATTCTGTTCTTTCAATCTGCAAATCATAGTGATCCTCAGGTTTAGGGACAGTTGCTGATTTTTTTCGAAAACAAGGTACATGGAAACGCCACTTTCTTTAAGTTCTTGTTCAAATCAGAAAACAAACAAACAAACAAACAAACCCAAATATACCATACAACGGAAGAACACCAAATACAAAAGATGACCTGGAGAAAGGGAGAGGAAGAGTTCCTAGATTGTGTCCTGTGTTCCTACCCCCTAGACAAAGCCAAGAGTGGAAGGAATAGATGGAGGAAGTAAGGATGGAAGGAAGGACTGTTCCCAAAGACTTCTCACTGGTAGCCTCCACTGTACCCCGCCCAACCCCACTGTAAAGCCAAGCACCAGCAGATTCACAAAAGAATGCTACTGTGAACAGCTTTTAAGATTTATATTACACAGTAATAGTGAACACTCCATTTATTCCATTACAAATCAAGATTCAGTACAATATTCACAATATAATATTCTCAATATTACATCTTATTACAGAAAGTCACAATATAGTGTTCACAGCAGTTTAACATTGGAATGGCCACACAGTTTTCACTACAGTGGCCACAATACTTAGAACAAGGAACAAAAGAAGAATCACCTGGTTTCCCTAAGAGGGAAATCCTTCTCACTTAAAGATTCAATCAATCAATTCACAATATAACAAAAGAAATATCACCTGGTTTCCCTAAGGGGGAAACCCTTCTCACTTAATGATTCAATCAATCAATTCACAATATACCAGTCTTCCACTCATGGGGCAACCATTAACTTAATCAGTCACTCATCTAACAGTCAGTCTCTAAGCTAGATTCCCAATTACTAAATATCATTAGTCACTAATACAGTCATTAGAAAATCACATAAACTTTCTACACCTTCGTTTCCAGCAAACCTCAGTTTAGTCCAAGGGGAGGCCTTTTCTTCATCTTGACTCTGGGAGGTCTCTCTGATTCCCTGGATCCCCTTCCATGGTTCCAGCTCCCTCCTGAATCTGCCAAACAATCACCTGGATTCAGAAGCAGACAGCTTCCAGGTCCTTGTCCAGTCCTCAGGGCAATCCCTGGAACACACTGAAGTTCACAGGGTCCAGCACATCTCAAACCCTTCACCACTTCTCTTATCTGGAACTCAAGGATCAGCCAGGCCATGAATAAACAGTCTTATCCTGGTCATGCTTCTTCAGTCTTCCAGTAGTTCAGCTAGCTCTAGGACCCAGAAGGAAAATCAGCCTTCTGTTTGGCCTTCACCAGATTCTGGTCTCAGGAAAATTCCAATTCAGTTCTCAGTCAGCTTCCAGATACTGGGAGAGACACTCTCTCTCTCTCAGCTGGCTTCAGTCTCCATGACTCTTCCTTCATGAGGAGAACATTCCAATTCTCTCTCTCTCTCTGTCTCTAGAAAACTTCATATCCGATAAACTGATTACTATTACAACCACCACTTCCCCCAGCTGAAGACCTCCAGAAAACAGTCTGGGAAATGAGGAAGCCCCAGGCAAGAGCAACACTGGAGAAAGCACACGGGTTCACCCCTGAACATATACATCCATACATACACAGAGAGAAAGAGAGAGAGAGAGAGAGAGAAAGAGAGAGAGAGAGAGAGAGAGAGAGAGAGAGAGAGAGAAAGAGAGAGAGAGAGAGGATGATGATGATGATGATGATGATGATGATCCTATCTACAAACTCAACACATGCATTAACAGCTACATTCATACTCCCAGGACCTTCCAGCCACCCTTAGTGGCATACCTCAGGAAACTAAGAGAAG
Organism: Pseudocheirus occidentalis; assembly: GCA_028646575.1. Lineage (NCBI taxonomy): Eukaryota > Metazoa > Chordata > Mammalia > Diprotodontia > Pseudocheiridae > Pseudocheirus > Pseudocheirus occidentalis. The sequence goes on along the minus strand of CM053602.1, from coordinate 62,901,627 downwards.
CAAGCCATTTTGTGAAGAGTGATTTTGGCTTCAAGAGAAGTTTGGGGGGTTGGAAATAGAATATAAAAAGAAAAGGAGGGGTTGAGGCAGGTGCACTGGAGAGGGCACTTACCTCACTCACAGCCTCTTAAACACTAGAAGAACCTTCAGGATAGGTCAGTCTGGAAGATGGGGAGCAGATTGGGATAGAAGAGGGGAAAGACATGGGGAAAGATGAGAAGGGTAGTTGATTGGGGGCAGGTAGACCTCCAGCTGCTAGTCCCACTCACATGGGCCTCCAGAGACAAAGAAGATTTACACTTAATAGAGGGTGGGAGGGGGTGAGCATTGTAACATCACTACAGAATGGGGCTAGACTCCTTTGAGAGTGTATGGGAAAGGGAGGGGGGGGGGGCTCTGTAACATCAGGCCCAGGGCAGTGGTGAGCCTCTCTCAGTTATTTCTCTCAGCCTCCATAAAGCAAATTGGCGAGGGGAGGAAGCCACATCTTCCACCTGGAGGTGGGCTCAGGACCCACCAGAGTCCCAGGTTCCTGAAGGTAAGCTGCTGAAACTGGGGGTGGTGGACAGCAGCTGAGTTCAGCTTGTGTCATTAAGGCTTGGCCTCTTTACAGAAACTGCTATGGGAAGGACAAAGAGTGGAAGTGGGAGGTAGAGTTTGGGGCTCCACAAAAGGGAGGAACACAGTAGCTACTGCAGCCTCTGCAAAACACCAATCCTTCAATGGGGCTTGGATTCCTCACAACCTCCCCAAGCAGAAGAGGGAATGGCTAGTCTGGGCAAAGGGTGGCTCTCAGCCTCCTTTCTCCAGGCAGGAGGAGAGTGTTAACCTTTAAAAGTTTAATTAAAGGAGACAAACAAATAGGTATATTCAGTAATTTTATTTTATTCCCTTAAAACTAGGGAACTTGTACAAGGAGTGAGAAGCTAAGTTCTAAGTGTCTGGACAAAAGAATGAGAAAGTTTAATTAATTTTAGAGTCATCCCAATTTAGGGTCAAATTTATGATCACAAGAAAGGAATTTTCTTAGTAAGATAAGACAGTTGACCAGGTGTAGATAGATTTTATGACCTAGAACCTCTGAGTTTTCTTTGTCATTAACTTGCCATGACATAATACATAGCCCACAAAATATTTAGATAAGAAAAGGTTTCATTATTGAGATAGTGTCTTAGTTTCAGGGTCTCATCCTTGGCAGAAGAAAGAATGCTCCTAAGTTTGCCCTGTCTGGGGTTATTTGCATAGGAAGAAATATTTTCTGAGTTTACTCAGATAATAAAGAAAATTTTGGTTCCATTTTATGACCTCAGGATGTCGCCATTTTCCTCCTGTAAGGAATATGTCCCAAGACAAGGAGAAATCCCACTTTCAGCCTTACTTGGTCTCTGGAGTTGCTGACACAGGAAAAGGCATTTTTAAAGTGAAGCAAAGTAGTCTGTTTGATTAATTCAGACCTTGGCCAAAAATATAATATCTAATCATTATCAAAAAAAATCAGTCCTGGCCAGGAGTGGAAGGGGGCACACAGAGAGGCAAGTGCCTCTGTCCACACTGCTTATGTGTGGGTACTCTGGTCTAAATCCCAAATAATATAAACTTTCCAGATCCTGGACAAGAGGCTACACCCCTCCTTTGGGGCTCATTATCCTCTACCAAGGGACTTCATAAATTTCTTTCTTAAACCTATTGCAGATTTGGAGTTTTATTCTCCCAAACCAGTCACTCTGCAACTAGTGAATTAGTATAGTGGATAAACACCTTTGTGAGGGATAATTTTTCAGAAGTGAAGCCACTTCAAAAGGGTTAATAGTTTTTGTATTATTGAAACACAGTTTACTCTCTTACAGAATATAATTCATATTTAGCCACATTTTGCAGCACAACCTAAATTGTGCACCCTTGCAAACTCTTGCAAAAATTCCTACTTGCAAACTCTCACCTTTTCTGGTCCTTTGTTCTTTGTTGCTGGGGAAGATTCACAGGGATAGGTTGTGCCCCCTGAGGCCCAGCCAATGGGATAAGGGGAAGGAGGTTAGGGAAGGGGGGGTTCACATTAGGGTATAAAAGGACTTTGCTTTCTGGCATCAATTTGTACTTTCCTGGGTGACACCATTAGAGTGATGAGGGGCAGTACCCTTTTTCACAAGAAAGCAATAAACTCATTTCTTCTTTCAGAGATCTAAGTCTTTGTATTGATTTTTTGGTAGTGGTCTCTGTCCCACACAGGCTTGGGGTCTCCTCCAGGATCCTCATTTTTGGGTGGGGTCTCCCAGCCAGTCCTAGGTCAGGTGCCCACCAGCCATTTGCCAGCAGTCTGGGGAATGGTTTGGGAGTTTCCTTTCAATTTTAAGGACTGGATCCAAAGGATAGCTACCTGAAAGAAGAAATTTTGTAAAGGGCATGACAACCACCACCCACTGAGGAATTTGAGTCAGTCACATAGGTCCTGTGTGCACAGACACAAGTAAGACAAGATTGGTGAACCCCTCTAATGGGGGCAAGAACTAGAGAGTCTTTGGGTGACTGGGGAGGGGAAACAATGCTGAGCTTAGTGAGGTGAGAAGGCAAGATGGGTGAGCTTTCTACAGAAAACGTAACTAGTGAGCCATCAACAACATCTAGCCAGCCTTCCCTCATGTAAGGGGGCAAGATCAGTGAGTTCTCAAAAGAGAACAAGAACTAGTGAGCCTCCACCACTGGGCAAGTTATGAAGAGCCTCATCGGGCAAGCACTGGTGAGCCATGGGGAAGTCCCAGTAAAAAACAGATGGTCAGAAATATAGCCCCTTTACAGATTTTCTGGAAGATAGCCCATTAGGGGTCAAGCTTGCTAACTGAACTTTATCAAAATATAAACAGAAAGGCACCTAAGAGCAGCATTTGCTTTGTGTTTGGGTCACTATTTGTGTTATGTCTCTGTGTGTGCTGTGAAAGAGCCAGTCTTTGTTTAATAAGTAAATGAGATACCTAAAACTTGAAAGTGTAATTTTCGAAATACCAACTGGTTTTAATAAATTCAGATTCTGGAAATTTTCAGCACATAGCCATTATCATGGGGAGAGAGTGAAGGGATCTGAATCTCAGGATCTTTCCTGAGTACATTTCACCCAAAAGTCATTGATAAAGAGAGAGGTAAGGGGAAAATCTCTAATTAAAATATTTGGGGAAGTCTGAGTAAAGACTGTAAGCCTTTCAGAAAAGGAGGGACAGAGGGAAGGTAGTGTGTGGCTCTCTTGGCATATAAATGGTTAGACATTTAATACCCTCTTGTTTTTAAGGTGCAGGAAAACAACATGAAATTAGGGGACAATTTGAAATGCAAATGAGGGCATAGGTGGTCTTGGTGAAAAAGATGGGGTGCCCTCAACCCCATGTGCTCTTTACTCATTTTGTCCACCATTCTATGGAGATTCTGATAACCAAAAGACTAAGTTACTGAAAGTGAGAAGGGATTATGTCTATCTACGTTTCAGGATGCATCTATGGGACCATTGTATTGAATGTGGTATTGAATATGGTAAAGATATTGGTACAATTAATTATTAAGCTCCCAAGGTTTCTGCTTGGAAGGGGAGTTGACCACATCGTGTTAGGCCTTTTTGGTCTGGGCCAAAACCTCCAGCTAATCTGATTGAAACGTCTCAGAAGAGAGGGAGGAGCCAAGATGGCGGCATAGAAGCAGCAAGGATCAGCAGCTCCTGCACGGCCACCTTAAATACACATAAAACAACAAATTTTATGGCTCCAAAATCCACGGAACTGCAGAAAACACATCTCCTGCTGAAGGCAGTTCGGCAGGAGGGACCCATCGCAGCAGGTCTGGAGCCAAGATCAGCCCATCCCAAAAAACCACTGCCTGACCCAAGGGCAGTGGGGAGAAGCTGCATCCGCAACCAGAGCCATTCTAGCACTAAAGGCTAAAAATTGAATCTGAATGCATTCAAGAGTGACAGAACCCATGAAGATCAAGAACAAGGTGAGCGAGGTGGATTCTCAACTCAGGAAAGTGACTACTTAGGTTGGGGTAAGAAAAGCGCTGAGCACAAAGAAGCCACACCAGTGTGGAGCAGAGAGCAGAGAAGAGCGGACCGAGAGAAAAAGCTCCAGCCAGGCATCCAGCAGACTCACCTAGCCTGAGAGGTTTCCAGCCATCTCACCAGAGGATAGAGGATCATTGAACCGGGTAGGAAAAAACTTGGGTGCCATAGCAGGGTAAGCAAGTTCTGTGGGAGAAATCTGGATGTTTAAACTTATACACCCATACTGCCAGAAGCCAAAATGGAGGAATAAAGTTTAGTGGCTCCACTAAATCCCTTCCAGACCAAGAAAAGTACGGAATTAAATGTTCTAATCAGAGTAAAAGCTTGAATCAGGGGAACCGGCCCCAGGCTGGGGCAGGGTTGTAAGACCAGTAGGGTGCAGCCAGCAAACCCTACCAAGAAAAGCCAATTTAGCACCACTTGTCCAATCAGCAAACAACAGCTCTGCCTCAGGCATTCAGCTGTAGCCGGCTCTGAACCTGCTTGAGCCGAAGCTCAGGGACACAGACTCTGAAACCAGAAGGAGATAGACCACCTGATCCCAACAAGTTACTCTGTAAGCATCAGGGTAATTCAGGGGAATTACTTAGAGTCTTGGTATTGGCATCAGGCTACATACTCAGAGCTTACAGCTACCAAGTCCCCACCTCCCAACCTGACAAGCTTAACACTCTGGCACCCCAAACTTGGATATCCACTCCAAATTCCAGGACAAAAGCACTCACAATGGGGAAGAAGGAAACTGCAAAGGCTAGGGCTGTCAAATCCTTTTATAGTGATCAAGAACAAACAAATTCAGAAGGCAACAGGTACTCTGTATCCACACTGGAGGCCACAGAAGGAAATGCAAATTGGTCTCAAGCCTCCTTGGAGGATCTCAAAAGAGATTTTAAAAATGAAATTAGAGAAGTAGGAGATAAATTCAAATCTACAGTATCCAAAATGGAAAAAAATCTCACTGAAGAAATCAAATATTTGAAAAGCAAAATTGGAGTGCTAGAACAGGAGATCCAAAATCTAACTGGAGAAAATATCTCCCTAAAAATGAAAACTGAAAATAAGGATAAGGAATTCCAAAAACTAGCTGAGGAAAATAACTCACTAAAAATTGTAATCAGACAACTTGAAGCTAAGGACTCTATGATGCAACAAGAGTCAGTGAAACAAAACATAAAGATTGAAAAATTTGAAGAAAGTGCAAAATATCTCACTCAAAAAACAACGGACCTGGAAAACAGGTCCAGGAGAGATAACCTAAGAATTATCAGCCTACCAGAAAATCATGATGAAAAAACCAGCCTGGACAGCATCCTCCAAGAGATTTTTTTAAATTTTTTTTTATTGAATAGTTTGTTTACTTTTAATTCACAAGATTCAGTTCCAGAATCACTTGAATTTCAGATTTTTCTCTCCTTCCTCCCCACAACCCCACCCCCACCATGTTGGCATACAATCATGTATAGGATCTGCAAACTCTTTCACATTGTACAATAGTCTGGTTGTAGAGGTGTTATAGCCAATGGAGTGAACAGTGAGACAAGAGAAACAAAAGCCAAACATAGAAAAGAATGATAGCATGTAGATTGCTTCAGTCTCCATTTAAACTCTGGCCTTTCTAGATCTTTCTCTGAATGTAGATATGACCTTCCATCCTGAGACTTGTAGAGTTGTCTTTTAACTGCACGCTGCTGAGAAGAGTCCAGTTTTTCAAAGCTGGTCGTCACATATGTGATGTATCTGTGACTGTGTACAAATTTTTCCTGGTTCTGCTCTTCTCACTTAGCATCAATTCATATAAGCCTCTCCAGGTAATTATGAAGTCCATCTCCTTCCTATTTCTTATAGCACATTAGTATTTCATCACATTCATATACCATAACTTGTTCAGCCATTCCCCACCTGATGGGCAGCCCTTAAATTTCCAGTTTTCGCCACCACAAAGAGAGCTGCAATAAATATTTTTGTACATATGGGACCTTTTCCCACTTCTATGATTTCTTTGGGATACAATCCCAAAAGTGGTATTACTGGGTCAAACGGTATGCAATTATTTATTTGGGCATAGTTCCAGCTTGTCCTCCAGAATGGTTGTATCAGTTCACAGCTCCACCACCAATGCATTAGAGTCCTAATTTTTCAACATCCTCTCCAGCAACACAGCCTAATTCTTTTTTAAATTTAGTTTTTATTTGTTTTCTTGTTTACATTATTTATTTTCATTACATTTTTGAATTACACATTTTCTCCCCGTCTTGCCCCTTCCCCAACCCTAAAAGAGCAATCCCACTGTAAAGTCCCTCCCCTGCTCTGATCTCTTTTTTTTGGTAGGGCAGGGAGGGTCTCCCTATCCCAGCCCCTGTATATCTTAATTCCTAGTTGCAGGTATTGCAGAACTTTAAATTCTAGATTCTTTCTATTCCTCCCTTGTCACCCACCACCACTGGAAGGACACTCAGTTCAATACAGGCTATGGATGTGTGAATATACAGGACATCTTCATAGTGGACATATTGTAAAAGTGATCA
>CM053602.1:62872844-62894563 GCA_028646575.1 Pseudocheirus occidentalis | reverse complement strand
GCTAATATAATAAAAATGACAATTTTACCTAAATTAAATTGCATATTTAGTGCCATACCAATCTACCAAAAATTACTTTATAGAACTAGAAAAAATAGTGACAAAATTCTTTTGGAAGAACAAAAAGTCCAGAATATTAAGGCAATTAATGAAAAGAAATGGTAGGGAAGGAGGCCTAGCCATACCGGATTTTAATCTCTATTATAAAGCAGCCATTCTCAAAACTGTCTGGTACTGGCTAAGGAATAAAGTAGTGGATCAATTGAATATATTGGGTACAAAAGACTCAGTAGTCAACGAATATAGTAATATACTGTTTGATAAGCCCAAAGATCCCAGTTTCTGCATTAAGAATTCACTATTTGCCAAAAACTGCTGGGAAAATTGGAATATAGTATGGCAGAAATGGCATAGACCATAATCTCATGCCATACACCAAAGTCAAGTCTAAATGGATGCACGATGTAGATATAAAGGCTGCTATTGTCAATAATCTGGAGAAGCAAGGAATAGTTTACCTGTCAGATTTGTGGAGTAGGGAAGACTTTATGACCAAAGAAGAGTTGGAGAGCATTACAAAATGCAAAATAGATAATCTTGATTACATCAAATTGAAAAGTTTTTGTCCAAATAAAGCCAATGTTACCAAGATTAAGAAGGAACTGGGAAATTGGGAAAGAATATTTCCAACCAGTGTCTATCATAAAGGCCTCATTTCTAAAATACACAGGGAATTAAATAAAATTTCCAAGAATGTCAGTCATTCCCCAGTCATTGATAAGTGGTCAAAGGATATGAACAGACAATTTACAGAGTTAGAAATTAAATGTATCTTTAAGCATATGGAACAATGCTTTTAATCACTATTGATTCATGAAATGTGAATGAAAACCACTTTGAGGTACCACACCTCACCAGTCAAATTGGCTAAGATAACAAAACAGGAAAATGACAAGTGCTGGAGAGGATGTGGGAAAATTTGGAACTCTAATGTATTGTTGGTGGAGCTGTGAACTGATACAACCATTCTGGAGGACAATCTGGAACTATGCCCAAATGGCTACAATAATTGCATACTCTTTGACCCAGTTATCCCACTTTTGGGATTGTAGCCCAAAGAGATCATAGAAGTGCGAAAAGGTCCCACATGTACAAAAATATTTATTGCAGCTCTCTTTGTGGTGGCAAAAAAACGGAAATTTAAGGGATGCCCATCAATTGGGGAATGGCTGAACAAGTTATGGTATATGAATGCGATGGAATACTATTGTGCTATAAGAAATGGGAAGGAGATGGACTTCATAATTACCTGGAGAGACTTATACGAATTAATGCTAAGTGAGAAGAGCAGAACCAGGAAAAAATTGTACAGGGTCACAGATACATCATATGTGTGATGACCCACTTTGAAAAACTGGACTCTTCTCAGCAACGCACAGTTAAAAGACAACTCTACAAGTCTCAGAATGGAAGGAGATGTCTACATTCAGACAAAGACCAGAGTTTAAATAGAGACTGAAGCAATGCATTCTATCATTTTTTTCTATGTTTGGTTTTTGTTTCTCTTTTCTCATTGTTCACTACATTGGCTACAACACCTATATAACCAGACAATCATACAATGTGAAAGAGTTTGCAGATCCTATACATGATTGTATGCCACCATGGTGGGGGTGGGGAGGAAGGGGAGAAAAATTTGAAACTCAAGTGATCTTGGAGCTAAGTCTTGTCAACTAAAAGTAAACAAACAAGTCAATAAAAAAATAAAAAATAAAATAAAAAGACATGCTGAAAAAAAGAAAAAAAGAAAAAAAATGCAGATCCAAGAGATTCAAAACCTGACCACCTGTAATACCCTGGAAACTGACCCAACCTTGCTACATCTTTGGGTCCTTCCACTGACCTTTTCTGCTGACACAGTTATACTTCTTTTGAAATTGGAAAAGATAGTTTTAACAAAGCAAAACACTATATGTCTGTACCGAAGAGGATATGGTATAAAGGCCTATGCCTTGGGTCTGAGGACCGCTTTTATTCTCACAGCTGCAAAATGATGTCTTGCATTTTGGCCTTGCAAAAGAACCTCATTGTCATCAGTGTGTATGGCACAAACCTTGGAAAACATGAAAGATCCTTCCATGAATGAACAGAATGCACATTATAGGTGGAGGTGAAGGTGACATTAAGATTAGAGTCCAAATACCTTCTGCAACTATTCAGACATAAAAGTTGTGATTTCTGTAGGAGTTGAAGGGGGTTAGAAATCCACTTAAGCATGAAAAATCTTGATAACTTACCTGAACTTCGTATATCCTAGGTGTGGCCCTCTTACTCACTCCCTGTGAACATTCTCAGCACCAGAAAAGTGCTCTGACAGCAGAACAATACTTCCATCCTCTGTGAAAAAAATTGAAGAAAAATAGCATTGAACATCAGCATAAGCAGCATCATTACCATATTTCTCAAAACATGAATCTGTTAGATCTGATCCCTTAGGATCAGAAACTCCCTTGGGACTCAAATGAATAAACTAATCCCACCATAAGGAGAAACCCCTCTCATTATATTTGCTAAAAAATCATTCACAATGCATCCCTTTGAATATAACTTCAAATTTTAAGAATTCTAGAGATCTTGCTTTCAAACTTAAGTGCAATAGTTGCCATTTGAAAAATTAGTGCCTATGGAGCAGTCTATATAGTTTGCCTGAGAAAAAGTTCTAAGAATAAAAAATGGAGAAAGCATTTTAACCTGAAGACAAATGAACACAGAGAACTTTGTCTAATCATTCACAGCCTTTTTCAACAGATCCTGACATCCAGTAACCTTTATTCCTTGAATTCCCTTTTTCTTCCCCCTAATTTGAAAAGAAAATATTTTGTGAGGTTGAAACTTCTTGACTGTCACACTAAAAGGGTTGACTATCAGGAGTGAGGAAGAAAACATTTATACAGTCTGCACTGTGGAAATAGAGAGCAGAGAGAAGGGTAAACCAGAGGGCATTGTTTTTTTTCAGCTGTTTCCACAATTAAATTAAGTTCCTAAAGTTTCATATTATGTGTGAATGGAACTGTGTGCATGTGTTCCCAATTTGCAAAATAAACACTGTCTTAATATAAAGATGCATGTACATTTTATATTCATAATGGCTAAGATAAACTTTCTACGCATAACATTCATGTAAGTAAATTTAGGTGGCCCCAAGATACAGCCTAAGCTCACCCTGTCATTCAGCACTGACAAACTTTCAAGGCATCCCTTTACACATAAGTACACCCTTCTAGAAACTGTATAAATAACCCATGGTTTTGTCAACTGGTTAGCCAGTCTTAGCCAGAGCAAACCAACCACCTTGGCCATAAGACTGAATAACTAACCCATACTGAGTGTTTCCCTGATTCTGCCAACACATCCAGTAGCCTTCAGGGAGCAATCCTGTACCCCTGTAACCATGGACAGTTTGCAGGGTTACCTGCAATCAGGAACCATCCCTGACAACCTCTCTTGAGTTGAGGAAGAAAGAAAAGGCAAGGGAGTAAAGTTTTGCTACTAAAGACATTTGATTGGTTTCATCTAGAGATCTCCACTTCAACATGGGGAATCTTGACTTAATATCACACTTCACCTATGCCCTAGCTATGGCGCTTTTGTCCCCTCCCTGTGAACACACTCAGAAAGAGAAGAATGCTCTGGCAGAATAATGATACTTACATCATGTAGTGTCCAGGGAAATGGAATTAAAAGGCAAGGAAAGTCAAGTATCTCAAGGGGATAATGGAGAAGGGAAAGAAGAAAGGGATTTGAGGTTAGTGATTATCAGCAGCAAATCTCAAACTATGCTATTGATCAGTGATTATGAAAACAATTGGCATTGCTGCTTTGACCTGCCTAACTTTTCCTGACCCCATTTGAAGTTTTCTTGGCAAAAAATGCTGTAGTGGTTGGCCATTTCTTTCTGTACCTCATTTAACAGACAAGAAACTGATGAAAACAGAATTAATTGACTTGCTGAAAGTCACACAGCTAGTAGGTGTCAGAGGCCAAATTTGAGCTAAGGATGACCAGTCTTCCTGACTTCAGGCCCATCACAATACCTAGCTGTCTAAAAACAATTTGAACTTCTTAAAATTTGAAAGCTAGATCAGTGGAAAAGATTAGGTACACAATGTACAGAAACAAACTAATATAAACAATATATATATTTTTAATAAATCCAAAAACAGAAGTTGCAGAGGTGAGGTTTGAGGGCAGGGCACACCACTTGATTAAGAAAAATATGGGATAAGGGAAAAGCAGTTCATCAGAAATTTGAGAAGATGTCAACACCTCAAACCACTTACTAGCTTAAACCATAAATAGATACAAGAATTCGATGTAAAGGGGGAATCAATAGAAAATTAGAAAAGCAAGGAAAAATTTCTTTTAAATGTATGGAAAGAGGAAGAGGTTACGACAGAAGAAGCAACAGAGAGGAACAAGGAAATAAAATTGATAATTATGCTTATATAAGGTTGAAATATTTTTCTGCACAAACACATAAAATTCAATTAAAATGAGAAGTGTAACAGTTAAGTAAGGAAAAACAGCTTTGCTGTCAAGTCCTCTAAAAACTGCTGCATATGCAAAATATGGTAGGAACTGATTCGAATTTCTAAGATTAAGAGCCATTCTCCAATAGATCAAAGGATATGAACAGGAAGTTTTCAAAGGAAGAAATCCAAGCTATCTATAGCCCTATGACACAATCTTCCAAATCCTTATAATGAGAGAAGTGCACATTAAAACAACTCTTTTCTGTGAGTCTGTATAACATATAGATCTGAAGGTTCAGTGACAGTCCCCTCTTTCTGTTCCACCACAGGGTACATGGAAATGCCGTTTTCACCAGGTGGTTGTTGAAACCAGAACAAAAACAAATATGCCATTTAATTAAATGATACCAAACATAAAAGATGGTTGGCAAAAGGGGAGGGGAAGATTTCTTAGCCTGTGTCTTCTGTTCCTACACCCAAGGCAAAGCCAAAAATGGGACGGAAGGAGGAGGAAAGTATTGAAACATCCACCAAGGAGTGTCCCAAAGGCTTCTCCCTGGTGGCCCCAATTGTGCTCCATTCAACCCCCTGACTGCTCAAGCCCCAGACCTCCAAACAAAGTTTGAGTAGAAAGGAAGTCTCAGCAGCCCTGCAGGAGAAGGAAGAAACAGGGTCACTCCTGAACACACACCTATTCATCCATAGTTTTTCCTCCATCTCTGTCATATGATATTTAAAGTCTTTCTTACGACCTTTTGTGAATTCTTTTTGACAGGTGATCTGATGTTATTCTTTGGGACAGAAGGGGGATTCTTTGTTTCAATATCTTTCTATGAAGATGAACTCTGGGCTTCTCTATTCCCATAATATTTTCTGTGACTAGATTCTTTCTCCTTTGCCTGTGCAATTTTTTTGAGCTAATAGGTTAATCTTTGTAATCACTTCTAGCCCTGGGGTGTTAGGGATGGTTCCTTTTGCCCCAGATTTTCTGTTCTCCCCTTTAGCCTGGAACCAAAGTCAAGCCTCCAACTTCCAATAAGTGCCCACAGGCAGGGTCATTCTGCCCCACTGCTTCTTCGCTCACTGGATGTGTGCTCTTTCCTTCTTTCCCCTCCCACTCTTCACAGTACAGCTGGGTCTGTCATTCATGGTCAGTGGGGGTTCCCTCAATCTTCCCACCTCAATCACTCAACTCCTCTCATTATTCTGGGAGTAAGAGTTCCTGTGACTGGGTTGAAGGTGGCTTCCCAAACCAACTAGTTTCAGGGTTTGCCATCTGGTGAGGTTGGAATTTTCTGACCTACTGTGCCAACAGCACAGAATCTGCTGCCTCAGTCTCCTTTGTCCTGGTAGGAGGAGACAATTATCAGCCCAGGCAGGGTAGACATGAGGGCAATAAGAGAGGCAGGTGCATCTGTCCCTGGTCTTTATGAGTGGGAACCCTGGTCTTTATGAGTGGGAACCCTGGTCTAAATCCTATAGAATATAAACTTTCCAGAGCGTGGAAAAGAAGGGACATACACCCTCCTTTCTTTTTTCAATATTATTTATAAATTTATTTCAACATTCATTTCCACAAGAGTTTGAGCAACAAATTTTCTCCCCATTTTTCCCCTACATGCCCCACAATATAGTGAGCCTATAGAATACCACCCCCCCCCCAATCTGTTCTCTCTTATATCCTTCCCCCCCCTAATTTTCTAGTAGGGCAAGTTGTATTTCTGTACACCAGTGTCTGTAGTTCTTATTTCTCAGGTTCACGTAAAAAATATTTTTCGACATTTGTTTTTAAAGCTTTGATTTCCAGATTCTTTCCCTTATTTCCTACTCACCCACCCCCCCATGGTGAAGATAAGCAATTTAATATAGGTTGTACAAGTGTAGCTACATGAAATATTTCCATATTAGTTATATTGTGAAAGACTTAACTGTATTTCCCTCTATCCTATCCTGCTCCCACTCACTCTATTGTCTACTTTGACTCTGTCTCTTTTCAAAACTGCTTGCTTCTTACTACCCTCTCCCCCAATCTGCCCTTCCCTTCTATCATCCCCACTCTTACCTGCTTCCAACCTACTTTTCTGTAGGGTTGAGTGTGGTTGAGTCCTCAGTTGAGTGTGGATGTTATTCCATTCTTAAATCAAATCCAATGAGAGTAAGATTGTCCCATTCCCTTTCACATTCCTGCTCTTCCCCTCCATTATGACAGTTTTTTCTTGACTCTTGTACATGAGATAGTTTATCCTATTCTATCTCTCCCTTTCTCCTTCTCCCAATATATTCCTCTCTCACCTCTTAATTTTGAGTAATGTTATGTGGCAGAAGGAGCCCTGACTGTAGAATCAGGGCCTTGATTTGAACTCCATCTCTGCTCCCTACAGCATGTGTGACCCTGGGAAAGTCACTGAACCTCCCTCTTTAGGCCAGTTTCCTCTAGTTTGAATGGAGGGGATTGGACCCTGACACGGTTTAAATTCTAGGAATCTATGAGGTGGTATTTCACATTCAAAAATGGAGATGGGGAGGCAGTGCTAGCTGTCATTGCACATCAGAAGGATTGCCACAGTGCAAAGGGATTAGATTTTGGTGTAACTTCAGAACAAAGAGACCTAGGATCAAGGGGAAGAATAAACCCAGGGAACACAGTAGATGCTTAATAAATATTTCTGAGATTGATTGATTAATGGATTGATTACAGGGATCCAGGTTTCTCTTAACATAATAAAAATGTGAACTTTCCAAAAGAATGACTTAGGTGGGAATGTAGGGAGTTCCCCATTACTGAAGGACTCTAAAAAGAACTCCAGTTGGATGGCTTCTTGTCACGGATAGCATAGAGAAATTGGGTGTCTCAGGTAGGAAAGGAGAGGCTGACCTTCAGTCCTTTCCATTCTAAGACTCAAAGCTTTTGTGAGCTGTTTGTTTTGGTCCTTTGTGGTTGATGGGGACGGGCATCTCCATGTCTTTATTCTTCTCATTTTGAAAGTTGGCAACACCTCTTTCAACAGTAAATACACTAGTGTCCTTGTTCAGTCTGTTCTCCATAGGGGACCTGATGCCAGGCCCCAGAGATTCTTCCCAGGAGGGCTTTGTACTACCTAAGAGGTCCTTTCCATAATGTCTTCATGATCTATTAACTGTCAGATCTCTTTTCTGCCTTTCTCTTCTTAGAAGGGCATCACTTATTTGATGGGTGCAGGCTCTCTATCCCCAGGGGCCTTGAGGCAGCACCAATGTCTCCTCTCTGGTTGAAGCAGACTTTTTTCTCCATGTCTCTCTGATTCCTTTTCTGTGAGTGGAATGTGAAATCCCTTCTCATCTTTCTTCCTGCTACTCCCTCCTCCAGCTCCTTTCTGGCCGGCCCAGACTCCAGGCTTCCTTCCCTGTAAAAGCTATGCTTCCCAGGGCTCAGTCCCCCTTCATTCCTGGTGTTCCTTAGTGGGATTTGCTGTACTTGGAAGACCTGCTTTTCGGCCATCCATGGTCCCTGCACAGGCTTCATCTTAGTTGTTTCTTCTCCTTTCTCTCCTGTTCCCAGGATGTAGACCCCTTGAGACAATAACCATGATAGAACAACACATATTTTTTGTTGTGTTTTCCCACTGTGTAAAGGCAAGTGGTGGTGGCTGTTCTCCAAGATGTAAAGCTCATAACCTTGGGGGGTTAGGGAAAAACTCCAAAGCTGGACTTCCTCTGCCTTTCCAGGTTGCAATGTCAAGGAAGACAGCAGGAAAAGGAGAAGTAGCATCTTCTTTCTGTTCCTACGATGCTGGCTTTTAAGCTTTCCCTGTTTTCCCCATCTTGTCTTCTTTTTCAAGGACCCATATTCTTATAACTGGAACCCAGACATCTCCATGATCTGTAGAGAGACAAACAAAACATGGACCCCACATTAATGCCCAGTAAGGCCCTTCCCATTTAAGTAAAGGATTCTTATAGAGAACCAAACGTTCTCCTGTGGTTACAGCCGATGGAGGCGTATGTAACACACATTTTACTTGTATAAAATGTTTCATGGCAGGAGAGACATCCGTGGCTTAGGACAATTGTAAAAAATTATGAGTGGATAATGCACGATCAAGGGCAGCTTGTGTCAATCTCCCTCTTCCCCTTTCTTGTTTAGCAAGGAGCACCTTCAATGAACAATTGGTGCATTCAACAATGGCCTGTCCAGTAGGATTATATGGACTGCCTGTGATGTGAGTAATGCCCATTATTGGAAGAAAAAAGCAAGGGCAGTGGGAGTATATGCTGGGCCATTGTTGGTCTTTATTTCCAAAGGAATACCAGATATGAAAAAACATTGAAAAAGATGATTTTTAACATGCTTTACTTGTTCACCACCCTGTGTTGTGGCCATGAGGAAACCAGAAAATGTATCAATTGTAACATGGATTGCAACACCTTGAGCATGGGTAACATCCATCTGCCACAATTCATTGGGAGAGTGGCCATGGGGGTTAATCCCAGTTGAAGAAGGAGGGTGAAAAGGAAGACAGCGTGTGCACTGCTTCACAATTCGCCTAGCTTGTTCTTTTGTGAGGCCATATAGTTGATGTAGAGAGTGAGCTGACATGTGAAAGTCTTTGTGAGCAGCTTGGGCATGAGATACAGATGAAGAGTAATAAGCCCTGGCAGATGCTGCTGAATCAACTAATTGGTTGCCCTCAAAAATGGGACCTTGACCATCTGTATGAGAGCGAACATGTAATATATAAAAGGGAAAGGAGCGAAGAGAAAGTGTTTCTTGGAGGTGAGTCAAAAGAGAACTGATAGAAATTCTTTCATGTACAACTAAAGCTGTTTGAATTTTTTGTAAAACACCAACTGCGTAGGCACTATCAGAAATTATATTGATTTGTTCAGGATAAAGGTGAAGGGCTTGTATTATAGCAAATAATTCATTCTTTCGTGTAGAATCATATGGGGTATTAAGGATGGTATATTTCTGTTTTTGCTGGTGATATATGGCAGCCCTGTGGTCTTTGGTTGTGTCAGTAAAAACGCTGGGTCCTATCATAGGAGTATTACTTAGTAAAGGTTTAGGGGGTATGCGCCATTCAATTAAGAGTGACTTAGTATTAAGGGAAGAGGGGCTGTCTATATCAACTCACTGAGTTAAGGTTGCCCAATAAACGCAGTTCTGGGCCAACTCATGTACTTCTTGTGTAGAAAGTTCAGGGTGAACAATAGGGCGTCTGCCAAAAAGAATAAGGGCCCTTTTTGCTGCTTCTAATAGTACCTGGCAGGCCACAGTTAAATATGTTTCTAGGGTATGAGTACTGCGAACACTGTAGACTCACCCAAGAATGGAGGCAGACTCATGAATGACTGCATAAGTATATATATATATTCTTAAGAAGGATTATTTTTATAGCTTCAGATAGTTTTACCTGATTGGTAGTGGCACAAAGCCAAAATTTGTTCTATAGACCGTAGGCCTTCAGTGGTCCATTTTCTAGGGGATTGAAGGGCAGGATCAACCTTCAAGAGAGAATATAAAGGTTTCATCAATTGGGATGGTATAGGGACACAAGCACGTACCCACTGTATGGTACCTGCTAACTTCTGAAAATCATTCACAGTCTTTACTTTGTCAATATCTATCTTTGGGGGTACTTGTGACCCTGTAACCCCTTGCACTATATAACCTAAGTAGTGAAAAAGATAATGTATTTAAATTTTCTCTGGAGCAACTTGTAAACCCAAATTCTGTAATTCTTCCATTAACATATTACTTATAGAGGCCAGTATCTGTCGGTCAGGATGTGCTATAAGGATGTCATCCATGCAATGACAAATATAGGCCTGGGGCCACAGGGAACGAGGTTTTTCCAGGGCTTGGGCTACAAACCACTGGCAAAGAGTAGGACTATTAACCATGCCTTGAGGCAGAACCTTCCATTGGTAACGTTTCATTGGGGCTTTAAAATTGATTTGAGGGGCTGAAAAAGCAAACTTCTCTCTATCAGTTGGGTGCAAGGGAATGCTGAAAAAACAGTCTTTAATATCAGCCACCTACACATGATAACCTTGTGGAATGGCATTAGGGGACGGGAGCACAGGCTGTAAAGACCCCATGGGCTCCACCACAGAGTTGACACCCTGCAAGTCCGCAAGAAACTTAAATTTCCCTGACTTCTTTTTAATCACAAAGACCGGGGAGTTCCATGGGGAAAAAGACTCTTCAATGTGCTCTGAGTCTAACTGTTCTTGAATTAAGCTTTGCAAAGCAAGGAGCTTTTCTCTAGTAAGGGGCCACTGGTTCTTCCAGATTGGAATCTTTGTTTTCAACCTTAAAGGAGGACATGTGCTCCTCTTTGCAGTGGCCCCTAAGAAAAATTCTCATTTCTTAGTTTTAAATCTAGGCTCTTCATTACCTCTCTTCCCCAAAGATTCAAGACAAGGCCAGGAACAACTAAGGGTTTCACATACCCATGTCTGCCATCTAGTGACCATTCCAGCCAGTTTTTTGATTGAAGGGCCAATTGAGTCCCTCCTATTCCGTGCACAGCCACAGAAGCAGGCTCAAGAGGCCAATTAGAGGGCCAGAAACACTCTGCTATGACTCTCTGATCTGCCCCCATGTCTAAAATTCCCTTAAAGAGCTGTTTGCTTAGGCACAGTGTTACTCACGGGTTTTGAGGGTCTATCACTTGCTTGAGGGCCACGCTGGGAGTATCTTGTTTTAAAGGATATACACTGCTATGGGAAAATTATTACCTATTATCTTGCTCCAAATGTGGATTGGTAAAGGCTAATGTATTAGCACCAGCTGGAGCAAGGAGAGGGTTGACCATGCCGGGAACATAATCAGTACGTCCTAAAATCAAGGAGGAAGTTGGTATTTCTTTTACAGGGAGTTCTACGGTGGTATGCGGGATGGGGGGGGGGGGAGGAACCTGGAACTTGTCGAGACTGAAAATGGTCCGGAGAGACCTCTTGTCCCATAGCTGGTTGTAGTCTCCCTCCAAAGTCTCTACTGGATAAATTTGGGTTTGAGGGGCCTGCAAGGAGCCCCTCACCCAGCTTCCCTGCAGCTTGTTCTTTCTGCATTGTTTTGCAAAATGACCTGTCTTCCTGCATTTAAAACAGGACTGAGGGGAGCGAGACTGAAGATGGGAGCTCCTACATTCCTTTTTAAAGTGCCCCCTCCTCCCACACCCGTAACACATCTTGTCTGTCATATTCTGTCGGAGAGCTCCAGCTAGCAATTCAACTTGATAGTTATGGGAACCCACCCACACACATCTTTGCATCATTTCTTCTATCCCCGCATCCTTGGGCATAAATATCATAGCTTTTTTACAGTCATGATTAGCGTTTTCCCTTAACATCAGTCTAAGTACTATGTCACCCCCTTCTACACTGTCCATACTATGAGCTACAGCATCATGCATTGTGGTTACAAAATCAGCAAAAGGCTCATGGGGACCTTGCTTTATTTGGGTCATAGCTCAGGTGTTGCCCTGAGCAGACACAATTTCCTTCCATGCTCAAACAGAACAATCTGCTACCAGAACATAGTCAGCAGGAGAATAGTTCAACTGGGTATTAGTTGTTTCATAAGCTCCTGTTCCAGTTAACATGGCAAAAATGTTTGGGGCTCCAACTCCATGCCATGAGCCTCTATTTTACATAATTCTGTGAATTCTGCCATCCAAACCACACTTTGTCCAGGTGTTAAGCAGGCTCGAACTAAAGCTTTCTAATCATTAGGTGTCAATATACATTATAAGGACAAATTTTCCAACTGAGTGAGGACAAAAGGAGCTGTGGGACCCTATTTTACCACTCCCTCCTTTAAAGATTGTCTTCCATTCTATAGCAACAAGAGCCCTCCTTTTGCCTCCAGGGGCTTGAGGATCATCAACTTCTATTACAGGGCAAAGTCCCCAGCCACTTATGTCCTCCCCTTGCAAGTGTGCTTTCTCTATTGCTTGTTCTAATCCAGATTTTTCTATGGTTTTCCTGACTGTATGCATCTTTTTCTCTGCTATGGGGAGGGACAGGGAATGGAGCTCTTTCTCTAGTTCCTGCACATTGGGATATAAATGCTTAAACACTGGAGCAGAAGGAATTTCCTCCACAGGAGGCGGGGGAGGTGGCCAAGGGGGATCCTCACTATCGACCAACTTACTTTCAGTTTGGCATTCAGCTGAAAAACCGGCTGGGTCGGTCAGGGCCAGAGAAAGCTGCTTTAACCAGCCCATAAAGCATAAAATCTTTGTTTTCTAGGAACCCAGGGGTAGTTTGCTCCTAACTAGTCATTTGTTCTCCTACCACACCCCATTTCTGACTACCTACCCCCGTGGAATTAATCCAAGGCGAGACAGTTTGTACTTTGTGTATGAAAACAGGGAGGTTCTTTAAGGGGAGTGTAATCTCCTGGTTTTTTACAACCTTAAAGAGCTGTCTTGTCCAGATCTCTGGCTCTTCTGGCTTAATTATGGGTACATTCCCCATCTTCCTGCCTGGCCTTCCCTTGCCTACAGGGCACTCTGCTAAACAGAGTCCAACTACCCTTTCAAGTGTCTTGAGTCCCTAAAGTCCCTCAAGTCTCTGAAGTCCCTGAGGTCCCTGATTGGATGCCACTGTCCTGACCTATATCTCAGGTGGCTAGCCAGCCTCACCAATATTTCCTTTGGTGCACTCCAGATGTGACTAGCACATTCTACAAAGCAGAGTCAGGAGCCAGGAGAGTGAGTGATCAGCAGACAGCTTTATTTTTCCTTCTCCCTTCTTCTCTACCCCATTCTTAGTGCTTCTCTCTTTTATCTCCCTATCTAAGCCCCTTCTGATGCTACAAGAGTTGGGTAAACATGCAGAGGAAGGATGGAGCTCACGTCCCAGAGCAGAGCATCAACAGAACATCTGGGTCAAGGAACATAGAACTAACAGGACACACTGACCCAAGGGCGTAATACTTATCATGTCCTTGCAGCTTTGGTGTTTATGTTTATCTGCGTTATCAGATCAATTCTGGGGTTCATGCTCCTAGACAGAATTCATACGTACCTTTTCCCTTATCAGATATGAAAGGATAAAGGCAAGATATCTTAAGATATTTCCTTATGTGAAGCCTGTTCCATTCAAATACCTGAGATTAAGGATGTCAGAAACTTGCTGAGGATGGGCCCCTACCATCTTCCATTACCGTAAGGGAGTGAATCCTCTACTTGAAAGTGGATCACCAGTCTGTCTGGCATCTTTGTTTCTGCCCTCCAGAATTCTGAGAGGAGGTCAGAACACCCCTAGGGATTCTCCCAGAGAGGGCAATGGCCCCTAAGGAATAATTCTCATCCTTCACCTCCATATGTTCACAAAATCTCCTACCTACAGGACAGTGATTCGCATTTCGACCAAAGCTGAGTATGACCTCATTTCCTGGAGAGATTCTAAGAGCCATTACAAAATAAGGCTGTTCTCCCTAGTGAGATGAGGGTACAAGTGGTCCCCAACAGGCAAGGCAGGAAAGGCTATCATAGATGTAATTGGTTTTTTGACATCTACTTTATAATTTTTTAAAATTGATTTGTTTATTTACTTTTAGTTTACAAGATTCAGTTCCACATTCCCTTGAGTTTCAAATTTTCTCCCTGTAACAGCAATAAATTTAGCAGATACTTAGCACTTAGTAACTTAGGGCTAAGTATAGAAGGTGTGAACTCTGTCCCCTGTTGAGAGAGTGTGAACTCCCCTGTTTACATGGAAGAAGGGGACTGGCTGAGACAGGAGGCCAGTGTGTATATATAAAGAAGAATTCTAGAGACAGAGAGACAAAACTGGAATGTACCTACTCTTGGCTCTTGTTGGAGGAAGCAGGACTGTCCCAGCATCTAGGAGCTGGGCTGCTAGACTGAAGAACTGAGTTGGAGTTTTCTTGAGAGAGAAAGAGAGACAGAGACAGAGACAGAGACAGAGACAGAGAGAAACAGAGAGAGAGAGAGAGAGAGAGAGAGAGAGAGAGAGAGAGAGAGAAAGCGAGAGAGAGAGAGAGAGTTAGTTTATCTCCCAGCATCTGGAAGCTGACGAACTGAGTTGGAGTTTTCCTGAGACCAGACTCTGGTGAAGGACACCCAGAAGGCCGATATTCCTTCTGAGTCCTAGGGGCAGCTGAACTGCTGGAGGACTGAAGAAACATGATCAGAATAAGACTTTGTTTGTTCATGGCCTGGCTGATCCTTGAGTTCCAGGCAAGAGAAGTGGTGAAGGGTCTGAGATGTGCTGGACCCTGTGAACTTCAGTGTGTGCCAGGAACTTCCCTGAGGACTGGAAAAGGACCTGGGATCTTTCTACCTCTGAGGACTGTATGAGAACCTGGAAACTGTCTGCTTCTGAATGGAGATGACTGCATGGTGGATTCTGGAGGGAGCTGGACCATGGAAGGGGATCCAGGGAATCAGAGAGACCACCAAGAGTCATGATAAAGAAAAGGCCTCCCCTTGCAGGAAACTGAGGTTTGCTGGACACCAAGGAGTGGAGAGTTTGTGTGGTTTTCTAATGACTGTACTATTGATTAATGATATTTACTAACAAGAAATCTAGATTAGTGACTGATTAAGTTAGTGGTTGCTCCATGAGTGGGAGTTTGATTATTGTATTAAAAATTGATTGAATTATTAAGTAAGGAGGGTTTCCCCCTTAGAGAAACCAGATGATTAATCTTTTATCCTTTGTTCTAAATATTGTGGCCACTATAGTGAAAATTGTGAGGCCATTCTAATGTTAAGCTGTAATGAACACCATATTGTTATTTTCTGTGATAAGATGAAATGCTGTGAATATTATGTAGTGAATGTTTGCCTTGGCTTGTAATGGAATAAAACAAAGTGTTTAATGTACTGTGTAATCTGAATCTCAAAAGTTGTTCACGTTAGCATTCTTTTGGAAATCTGTTGGTGCACCGAGTTATAGATCTCAATATGCATGTAGAGACTTAATGAGATCATGCAATATTTACATGAAGGGAGGATAGGAAGGGAGAAAGCATGAAATCCCGATAACAAAGAGAAGATGGCTGTTCTCTCAAAATCATTTGAAAGTTGGAATTCTTATGGCCATGGTGGATTTGGAAGGTATGGAGGAAAGCCTGCTGGTGGAAAACCCAGGAAAATAAGGCTTCTCATAGGCAGTATTCTATCCTCAGAATACAGAAATCACTTTTAATCATTTCTTTGGAAGAGACACCAATAGAATGCCCTAATATCTTTTTTTTTCTGAGAAGGGATACTCCTTTAAAATCCATTGAGAGTGGGCTTACAAACAGGTTTGAGGAGGGACAGGAACACAGTGGAAATTCCTAGGCTGTAAAATACAAAACACATCCCACATCCCACTTCTGTATATCAAAAGGCTGGGGATTTCACTCTATTTTATGCATCAGAAAGAGGAAACTTTGAAAAATGAAAATCTGACAAAAGGTAGGTCGTAGCCATGTATATATCTTACAATCTTAAAAAATTCACATTTCCAAAACTTCCTAAAGTGGAGTCTACTGTCAAATACCAAGAAATACAAAGTAGGAGTTGAGATTCATCACAGAGACTTACTGAATTGCCCTAAAAAAGGGAAATAGGCATTGTCAGACTCAAAATCGAGGGAATCACAATGACAATTAGTGATAGGGTCCAAACTGACAATGAAAATATGACTTTTGCAAAAACATAACTGGATAAAGAAGTACCTGTTCACCAAAGAAGCAGGGAGCATCACCAGGAAAAATAAAGAGAGGGAATGATTTCAATCAACACTTTCCATCCTAACCTGTTTCCTACTCTGCTTGCTCTTTGTATTTATTTATCATCAACAGAGCAGAAGTGTCAATGCTAGCTGAGAGAAAAGGGTCAGAAATTCCATTCCATCTGATACATACCCTCTTCCTGGAAGCCGCGTCTGTTAGGAAATCACCTCCAATTCCTCACATGACAAATTTCCTTCAAATCCTGGAGGAAAAGAACAATGGACTGGCCCAACATTGATCCACGGGAAGAGAAAAGCCGTTCCTTGGGAAACCATCCACTATCCTTCCAATGGGAGAAAACTATCCTGCATGGACATCTACTGTCACGGAATGAAAGGACTGGGATCAAAAAGTAAAATGTTTGGCAGTGTCCTTCAGCAGGATGCTGAAGCCATCAAATCAGCGAAATCTCAGATAAGACATGGGACACAGAAGAGAAAACAGAACTAATGATTCCTACTAGGGCTATGGAAAAGGTTGGCCCAGCACATGCTCAGATGATTTTCTCAAAATGGTCATCCATCTTCATGCCAGACACTTACAATTGAGCAAAACAATATGGTAGGGAGATGATGAGACAAATTAGTAGAACTTGAAGACAAGGCCTCAGATTTCTGAAAAACACGGGAAAATCTTCCCTGTCCCTGTGCTGACAGAAGTGACTAAAACCAAGAGAACACAGTACGCAATGACAGCACCACCAAGGGATCAATGACACTCAGAGGCTTACCTCTTCTTAGCCAGGCAAGGCTCCAAAACAAATCAAAAAGGTTCATGATGGAAAAGGCTAACCACGTAGAAAAAAAATATTATTCTGGAGGCTGTGAGCAAGTGGAGACATATTATTTGATCTCTCTCTTCTCCTACCACTCTCCTTTTCAGTTCTCTCTTCTCTTTTTTCTTCCTTATGATTCCTCTGAGTCATTATAATTCTTAGGTCTGTAAGTAGAGGCTCGAGAAGATGTTGCGATGTTTACCTGTGGGGCAGATAGTGAGGTAGGGTAAATTGCCTAAATTGACGCTAAAAATCTTATGAAAGTGAAGGTTGAAAAGATTCAGGTATTCCAAATAATACATAATGACCTTCATTGCACAAGGACATTATAACTGCAGATCAAATGCAGCCTATTTGTGGAAATATTGAACTTCATTGGACCCACAGAACTCATTGGCACACGAATACATTTGGAGGGCAGAGGCACTCCCTCTTTCTCGTTTACAGAAACATTCTGCCTTGCTCAGGAACACCTCTCATGATTAAAGGCTATCAAAGGAATGGTTGAATATCAGGACATGCTCAAATGTTTCCACAGGGATGGTTGAAACCTCCAGGATTCCTCACAGAACAGGGAGTCCTTTCCACACTCAGAGAATGAGATAGAGAAAAGCTAAGCTAAGTTGAGTTGTCAGACACCAAAGGAAGGCACTCAAGACCCTCAGAAAAATATGGCTTTCTCTGACCAGAGGTTTAATTTCAAGACCCTTCGAAGTATCCCTTCATGG
The DNA here is from genome assembly GCA_028646575.1 of Pseudocheirus occidentalis. Lineage (NCBI taxonomy): Eukaryota > Metazoa > Chordata > Mammalia > Diprotodontia > Pseudocheiridae > Pseudocheirus > Pseudocheirus occidentalis. Next base: position 62,876,785 of record CM053602.1, on the reverse strand, counting down.
CCATGGAAGGCCAAAAGCTTGAGTGGCAGAGACGTAGCTTCAGTCTCGGAACCTGGGAGAAGCCATACTTCCAGCTTCAGCAGGAAGGGAGACCCCCTTATTCTGCTGGGATTCCCTTGCTTTGGCCACCAGAGCAATCCAGAAGGTCAACCTCAAAACACAAGTTTTGGGAGAAGTTAAGACAGCAACATCACTACCATAAAGAAGCCAGCTGTCCTTTGAGAATCCCATGAAAATGGCAATTCTTCAGAGCATGGTGGCCAACGAGAGTAGAAGGGAAAACCTGCAGGTGGAAGGCAGATGAACAAAGGCTTCTCAAAGGCAATAGAGTATCCTCATGATACTGCTATCCCTTCTAGCCATTTCCTTTGAAAAGAGCCCAACTGAACATCCTCATGTCTTTCTTTCTCTCACAAGGGATCCTCCTTTCAAATCCACCAGCATGGTGCCTAGAAGCAAGATGACTGCCCCGGATAGGAGCTCAGGGTAAATCCCTGTCCATTCAGTCCAAACCTCTGCCCACATGCCACTCCAGACTTTCAATGTGCTGGATATTTCACCCTCTTTTAAACCTCAGAAACACAAAAACTTTCAAAATTGGGGCTTGAAACAAAGGGCGGCCATACCAGTGTTTCTCTGTCCTGTGGATCATAAACAATACAGATTTCCCGATCCTCCTTGGGTGGAGCCTCATCTCAAATACCTAGAAATATGAAGTAGAAGCTGAGTTTCATCACGGAGACGTACTGCATAGCCCCAACAATACCATATACTCATTTTCAAAACAAAATTGCAGGGAGCACATTCAACCATTTGGGACAGGATCCAAATTCACCGAGAAAAAGTGAACTTTTGGAAAACTAAACTCCATAAAGATGTACCAGTTCACCAAAGAAGCAGGGAGCGTCACCAGGAAAAATAAAGAGGAGGGTATGATTTCAATCAACATTTTGCATCATAACCCGTTTCCTAGTCGGCTTCCTCTTTGTATTTATTTAGCATAAGGAGAGCAGAAGTGTCAATACTAGCTGGGAGAAAAGGGACAGAAATTCCATTCCATCTAATACCCTCTTCCCAGGAGCAGCCTCTGCTGGGAAATCACCTAGCCTTCCTCACATGAACAATTTCCTTGAAATCCTGGAAGAAAAGCACAATGGACCAGCACAAAATTATTCATGTGAAGAGAAAAGCCGTTCCTTGGGAAACCATTCACTATCCTTCCAAAGGGAGAAAAGTTTCCTGAATGGATATTTTCTCTCACACAATGAAAGGACTGGGAACAAAAAGGACAATATTTGGCAGTGTCTTTGAGGAGGATGCTTAAGCCATCAAATCAGCGCCATCTCAGATGAGACATGGGACACAGAAGAGAAAACAGAATTAATGATCCCTTAATGGGGCCATAGAAAAGATAGGCCGAGCACATGCTCAGATGCTTTGTCTCACAATGGTCATCCATCCTCGTGCCAGACACTGACAATGAACAAAACAATTTGGGAAGGAGATGATGAGACAAATAAGTAGCAGTTAACCTTGAAAGACAATGCCTCAGAATTCTGAAAAACACGGGAAAATGTTCCCCGTCCCTGTGCTAACAGAAGTGACCACAACCAGGAGAACACAGTACACAATGACAGCACCACCGAGGGATCACTGACTCTGAGAGGTTTACCTCTTCTTAGCCAGGCAAGGCTACAAGACAAATCAAAAAGGTTCATGATGGAAAAGGCTAACCACGTAAAAAAAATGATTTTGGAGGTTACGAGCATGTGGAAACATATTTTTTTATCACTCCCTTCTCCTACCTCTCTCCATTTCAGTTCTCTCTTCTTCTCTTTTTTCTTCAATATAATTCCTCTGAGTGATTATAATTCTTACGTCCAGATTTCCTAAGGTGACTTGATTTCATGTCACCCCGTAATAGAGGATCGAGAAGACGTTGTGAGGTTTACCTATGGACCTGATAGTGAGAGAGGGTAAATCACCTCCCATTCCTCACATGAGCAATTTTCTTGGAATCCTGGAAGAGAAACACAAGGGACCAGCAGAACATTGCTACACAGGAAGAGAAAAGCCGTTCCTTGGGAAACCATTCACTATAATTCCAATGGGAGGAAACTTTAACTGCACGGCCATCTACTCTCACGGAATGAAAGGACAGGGATCCAAAAGACCAATGTTTGACAGTGCCTTTGAGGAGGATGCTGAAGCCAAAACATCAGTGCCATCTCAGACGAGATATGGGACACAGAAGAGAAAACAGAACTAATGATTGCATACTGTGGCCACAGAAAAGTTTGGCCCCGAACATGCTCAGATGCTTTGTCTCAAAATGGTCATCCATCCTCGTGTCAGGCAGTGACAATGAACAAAAGAATATGGTCGAGGGTTGATGAGAAAAATGAGTTCCAGTTAACCTTGAAAGACAATTCCTCAGATTTCTGAAAACCACGGGAAAATCTTCACTGTCCCTGTGCTGACAGAAGTGACCAGAACCAGGAGAACACAGTAGGCAATGACAGCACCACCGAGGGATCACTGACTCTGAGAGGCTTACCTCTTCTTAGTCAGGCAAGGCTCCTAGACAAATCAAAAAGGTTCATGATGGAAAAGGCTACCCACATAGAGAAAATGATTCAGCAGCCTGTGAGCATGTGGAAACTTAGTATCTGATCTAACCCGTCTCCTACTTCTCTATTTTTCAGTTTTCTCTTCTTCTCTTTCTTCTTTCTGATAATTCCTCCGAGTTATTATAATTGTTAGATCCAGCTTGACTAAGGTCACTGGCTTGCATACCACTCTGTATGCAGAGGTTCGAGAAGACTTTGTGGTGTTTACCTGTCGGGGTGACAGAGAGGGAGAGCAAATTGCCGAAATTGACCGTAAACATCTTATGGCAGTGAATGTTGAAAAGATTCAGATATTCCAAATAATTCATAATGGCCTTCCTTCCACAAGGACATTATTACTGCAGATCAAATGTCGGCTATCTGTGGAAATAATGAACTTCCTTGGACCCACAGAACTCATTAGCACATGAACAAACTCGAAGCCCAGTGGGACTCTCTCTTTCCCACTTACAGAAATATTCTGCCTTGCTCAGAGACACCTTTCATGATTAAAGGCTATCAAAGGAGCGGTTGAATAACGGTATATGTTGAAATGTTTCCATAGGTATGGTTGAAACCTCCAGGATTCCTCACAGGACAGGGAGTCCTTTCCAAACTCAGGGAATGATATATATATAGAGAGAAGTGAGGATAAGTTGTTTTTCCAGATCCCCCAAAAAGGCACTCAAGTATCTCGGGAAAATATGGCTTTCTCTGCCCAGAGGTTTGATGTCAGGACCCTGCAAAGTATCTCTTCATGGCCATGGAAGGACAAAAATATGAATGCAGAGACGTGGCTTCAATCTCGGCACTTGGCAGAAGCCCTTCTTCCAGCTTCGGCAGGAAGGGAGACTCCCTTATTCTGCTGGGATTCCCTTGCTTGGGCCACAAGAGCAACCCAAAAGGCCAACCTCAAAAGACAGGTTTTGGGGGAACTTAGCCAGCCACATCTCTATCATAGAGAAGCCGCCTGTCCGTAGAGAATGTCATGAAAATGGCGATTCTTCCAAGCATGGTGCCTGACGAGAGACGAAGGGAAAACCTGCAGGTGGAGAGCAAAGGAAGAAGGGTTTCTCTGAGGCAATAGAGTATCCAAAGGACACTGCTCTCCCTTCTAACCATTTCCTTTGCAAAGAGCCCAACTGAACAGACTCATTTCTTTCGTTCTCTCACAAGGGATCCTCTTTTCAAATCCACCAGCACTGAGCCTAGAAGCAAGACGACTGCCCAGCATAAGAGCTCAGTGCAAATCCCTGGCCATTGACTCCAAAACTCTGCCCACATGCCCCTCCAGTCTTGCAAAGTGCTGGGCATTTCATCCTCTTTTTCACC
>CM053602.1:62852244-62872344 GCA_028646575.1 Pseudocheirus occidentalis | reverse complement strand
GGGGCTGTGGTAGGGAGACCCTCCCTGCCCTACCAGAAAGTAAGAAAGCAAATCAGGGGAGGGGCTTTACAGTGGGATTACTGTTTTAGGGTTGGTATAGGGGAAAGATGGGGAGAAAATTTGTAACTCAAAAATCTCATGGCAATGAATGATGTAAACAAGAAAACAAATTTAAAAAAATATATTAAAGAAATTCCTAAGGTATTATACAGCATTCCTAGATCACAAAATTCCTTAGTCAAAAAGGTGTTTGTAATGGGGAAATTACTTTCCTAATAAGCCAAGAAGAACATACCCAATTAAATTAGCCTCATCACAATATCAACACTTACCAGGCCTTTAAAATTTACTCAGCATTTTTTCTTTTCTCTTGTGCATAAATATATTACTAGAAATTAATTACATTCTGAAATCTCACATAGATAGTGAATGTGGTGATCCATGAACTGTCAAATTAATATACTTGTGAGAACTTTTAGGTTGAAAGCTTCATAATAACATTTAATATAGTTTCTATCAGCATGATGGTGATGCTTTGAATGGAAACCTGGGTCCTATGCCATGCAAAAAATGAGTAAAGGTGAAAATATTGGGCCCTCTTTAGACTAAAAACAATAACAACAACAACAAACAAATGTAATTTGATTCAATGTCTTCCTTTAGTAAGACTTGCTGTTGTTCACTCATTTCAGTCACGTCCAATTCTTTGTGGCCTCATTTGGGGTTTTCTGGCAGAGACACTGCAGTGGTTTTCTTTTTCCTTCTCCAGCTCATTTTACAGGTGAGGAACTGAGGCAAACAGGTTTAAGAGACTTGTCCTAGGTCACACAGCTAGTAAGTGTCTGAATCCAGATTTGAACGCAGAAAGAGGAGTGTGTCTGACTTCAGGCCCAACACTTTGTCCAAAGCGGCAGGAAAACATTTAACAAATACCATTAATTACTAGGAAATATGTTTTGAAAAATATAAATAGCCAAGTTCCCAGGATTTAAAGGGGAAACCATTTGTTTTTTTTTTATATCGTTTTAATTTTAAGCCTGAGAGTTGGCCAGGAACAGAGTCACTTCAGCCTGTCTAGAAGAAGGGAGGCTGCAGGAGCAGGCAGAGGCAGAGGGAAGAAGACCCTTAGGCTTCCTTTCAACAGTGCAGATCCCATTCCATCCATAACCCCCTCATGCTGAGTGATTCCTGTCAGTATCTGCCCTCAGTCTTCCTGTTCTGAGTGGCGCTGGCTAAGAGAATGGGGGCAGAGGATGTAACTTACCAATGGCCATCATTGTCCTAACTGCACACTAGATGGTGCTCCAACTACACACATGAACAAGAGTAATCTGAGACAAAGGAAGGCAAAGAACAGGAATGTGAAGAGGAGAGGGAGCACACAGAGAAGGGAAAGGCAATGAGAAGATGGCCAAATTAAGGGGCAAGAGGGTCATGGAGACAAGTGAAGCACACTGATAGAGAAGAGCAGGCAAATAGAGACAGGAGGGACACAGGAAGACATAACAGGGCAAAAAGAAAGCAGAAGAGAACAAAGTGAGGGGAAGGACTGAAAGAGATAAAGAACCAGATAAATAAAGATAAGAGACACACCCAGAGAAGAGCTGGGAACACAAAGGGAAGGACCTAAAGAGATGAAGGGATATACAGAGAGGAGGGATGAAAAGAGAGGAGAGTTTGGCCAAAGAAAGAAAGGGACACAGAAAAAGAAGAGAGGGGTGCCCAAAGACACTTTGGGAAGAGTGGGAACACATTGTGAAGAAGGGGCACATAGGGAGGAGAAAGGCAAGTAGAGTATGGAGTGGACACTTGAGGAGGATAATGGCAGAGAGAGGCAGAGGGTCACCTAAGGATGTGAATGACACCAAGATAAAAGGTAGAACTTAGTGAGCTCCCTTGCTCACAAATAGATCAAGGAGAGGGCATGTAGAAGGGGCTGTGCTAGTAGAGATGCACAGAGGAATGGAGGAATACACACAGATAGTAAGTTCATGGAGAGGAGACCAGCACATAGCCAGAGAAATAACTTTGAGAGAAGAGAGGAACCTAAAGAGAGACAGGGGGCATTTCAGAGAGGGAAGGGACACAGAGAGAGAGGAGAAAGACACATAGCCAATGGTAAGGACAGAGAATGAGGAGAAAGTACATATCTAGGAGAGAGACTCTGGAAGAGAGTAAAGAGGGTACGTAGGACAGTTAAGGACAGAGACAGAGGAGAAACATATAGGGAAAAGGGAGAGAGATAGAGTTGGGCACAATGAGAGAGGAGCAACATACAGAAGGAGGATGGTCCTAGAAACATGAGAGGTATATAAAGAGAGAGGATAATGGCCAGGAGAGAACTTCAAGAAGGAGAAAAGGACAAGGAAATGAGAAGTGTGACAAAAAGAGCAAAAGGGTTCAGAGAGATTGGAGGAGGCTTTTTGTGAAGAAAGGGAAATAAAGAAGAGATAGGCACATGAAGGTGGGAGAAACATGGGAGACATAGAGAAGAAACAGAAATGGGAGAAGGTACCTAATCAAGGGAGGGAGGCCTGGGGAAAGGAGAGGGACAGTAAGGAGACAGTCGCATAAGAGATAGAGGGACTCAAATAGACAGATAACGTAGAGAGAGAGGAGAAGGAAAGGACACAAAGAGGAACAAGGCAGGGGGAATAGGAAAAGTCACAAAAAGAGAAAACACAATCAGTAAGTGACAGCACACAGAGAGACATAGGGGTGTGAGGAGGAAAGTAGGGAGAGAGGCAGAGAGACAGAGAGACAGAAAGACAGAGAGAGAGACAGAGAAAGAGAGACAGGGACAGAGAGACAGAAAGAGAGAGAGAGAGAGAGAGAGAGAGAGAGAGAGAGACAAAGACAGAAAGAACAGGAAAGAGAGGCAGAGAGAGAAGAGGAAACAGCAGGTGAACACAAAGATGAGAAGAACCCAGAACAGATGTGCACATTCCAGGAGAGAGGGAAGAGACATACAAGGAGCAGAAGGGTGGGATAGTCACATGATTTCATCACCATGAAAGGAATAATAAAGGGATGAAGAAGGACAGCAGGAAATTCTCTTAAAAGTATTTCAGACTCTTTGGATAAGTAATCCTGGAAGCTAGATCCAAGAAAACCTCTGGACTGGAAAGCCTAACTCCTTGAGCGGGGGTAAGATCCCCCACCCCCCACCCCGCTTGGCAAATGGAGGCATTAAGAAGAAGCTGTTGATTAGCTGGGGCAAACCTCTTGCCCAGAGAAGTTGTTAAGAGGGCCAATTTTTCCAGTTAGGGCTAGTTTCAGGGGCCATTGTGTTAGACTGGACACTCCTGTTAGGGTAAGCATCCCAGCTAGTAAGGGTAACAGGGGCACTAGCACCCAAGGGACATGAGCAAGCAAGATTTAGAATATATAACTTCCATTTAACAGTGGAAGCTGCTTGTGCCCTACACACCTTGTTCTATTGGAAGTATCTTTCATCCCCCAATGCATCATTAGCATGTCTGAATGAAGGGTAATTGCCCAACAACAATTGCCCCGCCAGTAGTAACTATGTAAAGCTGAACAAATGCTTTTCAGTTGTATTTCTCACAAGGGTGAAAAATGCCTTAGCTTTTTTGTCTTTTGTGTTTGCTCTTTCACATCCTCCTGCACAATGAATTAGAAAATGTACCAAACCAAATTCTTTTGGGGAAATTCAAGAAAAATTCACAGTGAGCCACTTTTTCCAGCAGAAGGCAATGTAAGAAGAGAGTTCTTTGGACACTGGGGTGGGGCCTGGCCACAAGTTCACCACAGCTGAGGCACAGCAGGAGGTAGAAGACACAGTGGGGGAAGTAACTGCTTCAGAAGGGAAGGAAAGGAGGAGCCCAATGTCAACCTTGCTTACACTTGTGCATCCAAATTGCAGAAGGTATTCAAATACAATGATGAGTGGAACGGGTATAAAGCTCCCCTCTCCTCCCCCCCTCCACCCCCCCCCCACAAATCGAAGAAACCCATCATAAATATCATGGAATTTGCTCAGGCTCATCTTGATCAATGCACATCCCGGGCTGATCCAACACCCAGGGGCCTATCTATTGCCCTTCACTTAACCCCACTCTCATAGCTGTAGTTACCACCTCATCCCCCATCAAAAATACAAGAGCATTAGCTCTATTGTAGAGTTAATTTGAGCAGTTTCTTAAGACAGCTCTAAACCAACACATGAAAGTGCAAGAAATTGTGGTCCATGTGTGATTGTCAAGAAATCCAAGAAAACCATGAGCAAGGTTTTTATAGAGAAATAAAACAAAGAAGGTCACTCTTTGTTCAGTTTCACGATGTCAGACAGTGATGTCAATTTTTCTAGGCCTTGAAGATAACCATGTCCTTCATTCCAACACCCAAACACTTCAAAGAATGATATCTAAAAATGTATAATAATAAAAAAGAAGGCAGCTAACATCTTCTGGCAGTATTCCCAGAGCAGGGCTGCACCCTGGATCATAGGATATAGGAAAGGCTCTGATTTACAGCTGCTTCTCAAGGGAAAAAAACCAGGATCAGTCACTAGGACTGGCCATAGTAAAAACCTGGAGCTAGGATCAGCCTGATTCCAGGATCAGATGCTTTGGCTCCCTTCATCTCCCCTTTTTTTATAAAATAACTTAAGGGGAGTAAAATGGTGACTTAGAAGCAGGAAAACTCCTGCTCCCCTGATGCAAGAAAATTATGCAAAGAGAGTCAACAACCTGACTGAAGAAAACAACACCTCAAATACTTATAAAATAAGACTCTAAACACATTTTAGAGCTCCAGAACCCACAAAATGACAGAGTAACAAAGCTCCTGTTGAAGGCAGCCTGGCAGGCAGACAGGAAGGGATTCATCACAGAGTGCTGGGCACCGAATCTAGTCCAGTATGAACCCATGGCTCTAGCCCTAGAGAGGCCAGAACAAGCCATAGTTGGAGCTTTCAGGAAAGCTTTCTGAAGAGAATAATTAGTTCAGAATTAGAGTGGAGCAAATGGAAGCAAGTGACTTTATGGGAAATCAAGATACTATTAAACAGACCCAAACAAATGAAAAAATAGAAGGCAATGTGAAATATCTCCTTAAAAAACCACTGACCTGGAAAACAGATCCAGGAGAGACAACTTAAAAATTATTGGACTACCTGAAAGCCATGATAGAAAAGGATCCTAGAAAACATCCTTCAAGAAATTCTCAAGGAAAATTGCCCTGATATTTTAGAAGCAGAGGACAAAATAAAATGTGAAAGAATTCATCAATCACCTCTTGAAAAAGATCCCATGCCCATAAATTGGAGGAATGGCTAAACAAGTTGTGGTATATGAATGTAATGGAATACTATTGTGCTATAAGTAATGGGGTGGAGATGGTCTTCATATTTGCCTGGAGAGGCTTATACAAACTGATGCTAAGTGAGAAAAGAGCAGAACCAGGAAAAAATTGTACACAATCACAGACACATTGTATGTGTGATGACCAACTTTGATGACCTGTACTCTTGTCAGCAATGCACAGGTATAAGACAACTCAACAAGTCTCAGGATGGAAGGAAATATCTACATACAAAGAAAGATCTAGAAAAACGGAGTTTAAATGGAGACTGAAGCAGTCTACATGCTATCTTTCTTTTTCATGTTTGGTTTTCCTTCCTTGTCCCATTGTTTACTCCATTGGTTATGACCCTTCTTTACAACCAGACTATTGTACAATGTGAAAGTATTTGCAGATCCTGTACTTGATTGCATGCCTCCATGAGTGGGGGGAAACGAAGGGGAGAAAATTTGAAACCCAAGGGATTGTGGAACTTAATCTTGTAAACTAAAAGTAAATTTTTAAAAATAACTTTAAAAAAGAAAAAGATCCCAAAAAGATAACTCCTAGGAATGTCGTAGCCAGGTTCCAGAGTTCCCAGATCAAGGAGAAAATACTACAAACTGCCAAGAAGAAAGAATTTGAATACTGTGGAAACACAATCAGGATAACACGGGATCTAGCAGCTTCTACATTAAGGGATTGAAGGGCTTGGAATATGATAATCTGGAGATCAAGGGAGCTAGGATTAAAACCAAGAATCAACTACCCAGCAAAATTGAGTATAATGTTCCTGGGGAAAATATGGTCATTCAGTGAGGTGGAGGACTTTCAAGCATTCTTGATGAAAAAAACCAGAACTGAATAGAAAACTTGACATTCAAATACAAGAAGCATGAGAAGGAAAACATGGAAAAGAATTCATAAGGAACTTATCAAAGTTGAACTATTTACATGCCAACATAGAAAAATGATAATTGTTAACTTCTGAAACTTTTCTCAGTATGAGGATAGTTGAAGGGAGTATAAATGTGTGTGTGTACATATGTGTGTATACATACACATATGTCTATATAGGAAGGTATATATGTGTATGAATAGATATGTGAGTGTGTATATATGTGTACATAGACAGAGGGCACAGGATCAATTGAATAGGATGGGATAATATTTTAAAGGGTGAAATTGAGAGGTGGGAGATGAACAGAATGAGAATAGACAGGAAGAGAAAGAATGGAGTTAATCCTTTTATATAAAAGAGGCAAGGGATAACTGTTACAATGGAGGGGAAGAACAGGAAAGCAAAAGGGAATGGGTAACCTTACTCTCACTGCATTCACTCTCTAAATTGGGTATCTTGGCCTACAGGAGAATAGGGGGGATGGGGCTGAGACAGAGTATTATGGAGGGGAGGTCAGGGTGGGGGGGAAGGTTGCTAGAAGCACACACTTCTGTAAAGGGACAGGGACAAAGTAGAGAACAGAACAAGTAGGGGGAGGGATAGGAAGGAGGGAAACAGCGTCAGTCTTTCACAATATGTCCATCATGGTGATGTTCTGCATAACTACACATGTATGGCCTGTACTGAATTGCTTGTCTTTCCAGTGGGGGTGGGTGACCAGGGAGGAAGGGAAAGAATCTAGAATTTAAAGTTCTAAAATCAAATGTTGTATATACATATATATTTTTTTCTTTATATATATAATCATTATTATTATTTACATGCAACTGGGAAATAAGATATACAGGGACCAGGTACGGAGATCCATCTCGCCCTATACAGTGGGATCACTGTTTTGAGGTGGTGGATAGGGGAAAGACAGGAAGAAAATTTGTAACTCAAAATCTCATGGAAATGAATAATGTAAACTAAAAGTAAACAAATGTTTAAAGAAACAAAATAATTTAAGAGCATGTACCTCAGTGCCTAAAGCCTTGACATCAAGGGACATCATTCATAAAATACATGGTGTAAATACAGAGAAGGTTATTATAATGATTGACATAGGAAGTAAATGCACAGTAAGATCCACTATATTCTGAAATGGAGATATTTTCTTTAAAGTATCAAGAACTGTTTTTGCTACACCCTCTGGGTCTATTTCAGGGATCTCACTATGTTTCAATATCCTCAATGATCTGATGGAGAGCTTTCATTTCCGTGGTAATATTGGAATCATGCCATGCTCACATTAGGCGGGCTCTAATCTTGTGCCAGGTATTGCTGGTATGTGGGGAGTTGTATAAACTAGGGGTGAAACAAATATATGTCTATCTATAATCACATCAGAGAGACAGCCAAGCCTTGAGTGTCTCTACTTCATCCCCTATATATAATAAAGACAGTTCTAATAAATCAGTTTTAATCTGGGTATTCTGATTAATTTTTTCTTGTATCTGAAGTACTTCAGATAAATTTCTTGCTAATTTCTCAGCATATTTGGCAGTGTGAATAATGGATGGTAAAGACATAGCAGCTCTCATCACTAAAGTAAATAAAGATATAATTCCTAATAGTGCTAGCCCTGAGAACAGTTTTTTTTATGTTTTAAAGCCTCACTGATCAAACTTAAGCTATATTCTCCTGCAGATTGGTACCAAGCATGAGATAAATCAGCGGGAAAGACAGCAAAGGAAGGCTGTTCAACAGTCATGACATACTGATAACCTCTGGTGATACACTATGTGAGTTACAATTTTTACAAGTAATATTTCAAAATGAATTTTTCCCTTTAGTAGTTATGTTCATACACTCCCCATTACTGTTGGTGCAATCAGTGTAAATAGAAGAAGTTAAAAAGGCTTGAGGCACTCTTAAACAGGCAGCAACTACATATTTGTTGCTTTCTAAAAATAAACCACCTTCAGATGTTCTGGTGAAGGCTGTGTGATTAATGACTTCTAGGACAGCAAAAGCTCTCCAATGTTCTGGAACTTCTTGTCCTTCGGCAGTTTGTATTAAGTAGTCCATAAAGGCTCTGATAAAAGCATTACTTGGTGTTTGACTTTTTTCTGTATCCCCTCAATTAAACAATGTAGGACATGGGAAACAGTTTACAGCAATGCTCTCTGGCTTGTGTAAATGACATTTTTCCCACAGTGGAAAGTGAGATCATTTTTTTGCATTATCTCGGCAGGGAGGGACAGAGGGATATCAAGTGAAAGTGGATGTGCTATTGCCCTTAACAGTCAGTTTCTTAACTTGCCAATACACCCCTGCTAGATCATTTTGAGTATCATGAACCCATTTTTCCTTAGCTACAAGCTTAGGTGCAGGGCAATGCATATGATTACAGAAGCAAGGTGTGTGTGTAGCTATTACAGAAAAATGTTACTTCTAAGAAAAGTTCATTAGAAATGGATAAGCTTGTCCCCTCCAAAAGCCAGGTGTTGTTAGTATATATTTCCCCTGTATTATCTGTCCAAGTAATTGCTCTGAGCCATGGAGGGAATAGAAAGTAAGTCCAGTATTGGTCTCTCCCCACCCCAGGTGCAGTCAACGAAAGTGTTGCTAAAGAAGTTGTAAGTGGGAGAGGCCCCGACAATGTGGCACGTGGAGGCCTGGATGAGGCCCCGTCAAAGTGGCAGCAAATTGATCCACAAACCTCAAGGGCCATTCCCACTCCTGTCCCAGCAGGGTGGGGATTGGAGGGAGATGGGTAAGAGACAAAGGCAGGGCCCATAGACAGCAGCTACTCCTGGGAATACCAATCCACAGCCTGGAAATTTAAAAAGCCCCTAGCTGAACTTCCAGGGACCAGGATGGCAGAGTGAACCTTGGAAGCTCCAATCCCCACGTCTGACCCTAAAAACACAGTAATTATTGCCCCAGAGGAAAAAAAAAGTTAAATAGTGAAGGCTTGGGAACCCCCAAAGAAGGAAGTGGCTAAGGCCCTACCTCAAAATGGGTAAAAAGCAGACTGAAAAGACTCTGGGATCCTATTACTGTGAGAAGGAAGAACCAAATTCAAAAGGAGACTGTATTGACTCCACACCCACAGCTGAAGTGTTAACAGGGATTATGAACTGATCTCAAGCACAGAAAGCATTCTTATATGAGCTCAAAAAGAACTCTGAAATCCAAATTAGAGAGGTAGAAGATAAAATCAACTCTTCTTTTAAAATGAAAACTGCAAAATTAGAAAAACATTACAATGAAGAAAACAGCTCCTTGAAAAGAAAAACGTGTGAACTAAAAATGAAATTGAAGTGGCCAGGAACTAGCTAAGACATGGACTCAAGATAGGAGTCAAGAAACTTCCCAGGAAACACTTAAGCGATACTTTGTGAAATTAGAAATCAACAAGCCAGAAGTCAGTGAACCGGCCTGGGAACAAAACTGGGTAATCTGTCTCTTTCTTCTTTTTTCTTCCTCTACGTGCCCAGGTCCTCATGCCCCATGTCCCTCCTTCTCCTGCCTCACTACTCCTCCCCCTTTTACCTTAGTAACAGCTTCCATTTATACTTGCTTAGTAACAAATTATGTTAGTTGGACAATGAAAGTGAACTGTATATAAGATCTTGCTAAAGATCGGAGGAACTGGAATGTGATTTTTCAAAAGGCAAAAGATCTCAGGTTACAACAAAGGATCACCTATCCAGCAAAACTGATCAAAATCTACCAGGCAAAGAGATGGTCATTTGGTGATATAACAGAATTCCAGACATTCCTGACATAAAAGCCAGAGCTCAAGGGAAAATTCAACCTCAAATTACAAGACTCAAGACAGACATATAGGTGGGGAAACACACACACACACACACACACACACACACACACACACATACACCGTGTTATTTAATAAGAGTAAACTGTTTACATCCCTACATGAGAAGCTGATACATGTTAATATCATGAATTCTATACCTACGGAGACATCTAAAAGGGATATAGATAAATAGAGGGTGTGGGTATAGATTACACAAAATTATGATAAAAAAAAACATTATTAAGGGCTGCAAAGGGACTCCAATGGAAGAAGAGGTAAGAATGAAGCAGAAAAGGGTAAATTATGGTACACAAAGTGGCATAAAAAACATTATAAAAGAGGGAAAGAAGGGAGGGAGATGACCATTATATGAGCTTTTCCCTCATTGGTTCTGGTGCAAGGAGGAAATAACATGATCAGTTATGTATTCTCTATCGAAAAGAGACATTAATTTTATCATAACAGAAGCAAAGAGGGGAGGGAGAAGAGCATTGCATGAGATCTATTCTCATAAATCTTGGCTCAAGGAAGAAATAACATACTATGTTAAGTATAAAACTCTGTCATATACTACAGGTGGTGGGAGGGGGGAAGGGCCAACTTAGGCCAAAAACAGCTTCTCCAATACATCTGCATATGAACTGACCCCAAAAATCAAATGCTTTGATTTTCTACAATAAGAGACATGTCTTGAAGTTTGGGGGCAGAAGTTTTGATGTCAGGATCTCAGACAAAAATCTTTTTAAGTGCGCCCCTGACGTTCTTTTGGGGAGCCAGCCTTTGAAAGCAGCCTCACCTTGAGAGGAATAAGGGTACATAATTAAGGTCTCTTATCTGAGTCCTGAATCAGATCTTTTTGGCACACCACAATGTTGGGAAAGATACAGATAGTAATCATAACTGTGAATGTGAAGGGGATGAACTCTCCCATAAAACGGAGACAGATATCAGAATAGATTAAAAACCATAATCCTACAATATGTTGTTCACAAGAAACACACCCAAAACAGGGGGACGCACATAGGGTAAAGGTAAAAGGCTGGAATAAAATATACCATGCCTCAGCTAAAGTAAAAAAAAAAAGCAGGGGAAGCAATCCTGATCTCAGACAAAGCAAAAGCAAAAACAGATCTAATTAAAAGAGATAAGGGAGGAAAGTATATCCTGCTAAAAGGCACCATGGAAAATGAAGCAATATCATTACTAAACATTTATACACCAAGCAGTACAGCATCTAGATTCCTAAAGGAGAAATTAAGGATGTTAAAGGAAGAAATAGATAGCAAAACTATACTAGTGGGGGACTTCAGTCTCCCCCTCTATGAGCTTGATAAATCCAACCTCAAAATAAACAACAAAGAAGTTAAGGAGGTAAATAGAATCTTAGAGAGTATAGATATGGTAGACCCCTGGAGAAAACTGAATGGGCCTAAAAAGGAATACCTTCTTCTCAGTGGTACGCAGCACATATACAAAACCTGGCAATTCACTAGGACGTGAAAACCTGACATTTCAGTGCAGAAAGGCAGAGATATTAAATGCTTCATTCTCAGATGATAATGCAATAAAAATTATAGGTATTAAATGGCCATGGAAGGATAGACAAAAAACTAATTGGAAACTAAATAACTTAATCTTACAGAATGAGTGGGTCAAGAAAGAAATTATAGAAGCAATCAGTAACTTCATTCAAGAGAATGACAATAATGAAACAACATACCAAAACTTGTGGGATACAGCAAAAGCAGTTGTTAGGGGAAGTTTTGTATCCCTGAATGCATACATAAAAAAAATAGAGAAAATGGAGGTCAATAAACTGGGCATGCAACTGAAAAAGCTAGGAAAAGAACAAATTGAAAATCCTCAATTAAATACTAAATTGGAAATAATGAAAACCAAAGGAGAGATTGATAAAATTGAATTTAATTAATGAAACTAAAAGCTGGTATTATAAAAAAAAACAATTCACACATCCACAGCCTGTACTGAATTGATTGTCCTTCCACTGGGGGTGGGTGACAAGGGAGGAATTGAAAGAATCTAGAATTTAAAGTTTTGCAATACCTGCAACTAGGAATTAAGATATACAGGGGCTGGGATAGGGAGACCCTCCCAGCCCTACCAGAAAGTAAGAGAGCAGAGCAGGGGAGGGGCTTTACAGGGGAATTGCTGTTTTAGGGTTGGGGCAGGGGAAAGAAGAGGAGAAAATTTGTAATTCAAAAATGTCATGAAAATGAATGATGTAAACAAGAAAACAAATAATTTTTAAAAACCCTGAATAAAAATCAATAAAATTGATAGACCTTTAGTTAAAATGGTAAAAAAAAAGAAAGAAGAAAACCCAATTATGAATATAAAAATGAAAAGAGTGAATCTACTTCCAATGAAGAGAAAATTAAGACAATAATTAGGGATTATTTTGCCCAATTGTATGCACATAAATTTGACAAAATTAGTGAAATAGATTAATACAAATACAAGTTGCCCAGACTAACTGAAGAGGAAGAAAACTACTTAAATAACCCCATCTCAGAAAAAGAAATTGGACAAGCCATCAATGGACTTCCAAGGGAAAAAAATCCCCAGGGCCAGATGGCTTTACTAGTGAATTCTACCAAACGTTTAAAGAACAATTGACTCCAATACTTTGCAAATTATTTGGGAAAATTGTAGAAGAAGGAGTCCTACCAAATTCTTTTCATAACACAAATATGGTACTGATACCTAAATAAGGAAAAGACAAAATAGAGAAAGAAAATTACAGACCAATTGCCCTTATGAATATAGATGCAAAAATTCTAAATAAAATATTAGCAAAAAGACTACAGAAAATCATCATGAGAATAATACACTCTGAACAGGTAGGATTTATTCCAGGAAAGCAAGGGTGGTTCAATATCAGGAAAACTATCTGTATAATTGATCACACCAACAACAAAACTTGCAGAAACCATATGATTATCTGATGCATGAAAATGGCTTTTGACAAAATACAGCACTCGTTCCTATTAAAAACACCAGTAAGTACAGGAATAAATGGAGTCTTCCTTAAAATAATAAGTAGCACCTATCTAAAACAGCAAATATTGGATGTAATGGGGATAAGATCAGGGGTGAAACAAGGATGTCTACTGTCACCCCTCTTATTCAGTCTGGTACTAGAAATGTTAGCAGTAGCAATAAGAGAAGAAAAAGAAATAGAAGGAATCAAATTAGGCACAGAAGAGACTAAGCTATGACCCTTTCCAGGTGAAATGATGATATACTTAGAGAATCCTAGAGAATCAAGTAAACACCTACTTGAGACAATAAACAAATTTGGCAAAGTTGCAGGATATAAAATAAACCCACATAAATCCTCAACATTCCTATATAACTCTAACGGAATCCAACAGCCAGAGATAGAAAAAGAAATTCCATTTAAAGTTACTGTAGACATTATAAAATATTTGGGAATCTACCTGCCAAAAGAAACTTAGGACTTATATGAACACAATTACAAAACACTTTTCACAAAAATAAAGTCAGATGTAGCTAATTGGAAAAATATCAGTTGCTCATGGCTACATGAAGCTAATATAATAAAAATTACAATTCTACCTAAATTAAATTACATATTTAGTGCCATACCAATTAATCTACCAAAAATTACTTTATAGAGCTAAAAAAATAGTAGCAAAATTCATTTGGAAAAACAAAACCTCCAGAATATTAATGCAATTAATGAAAAGAAATGCCAAGGAAGATGACCTAGCCACACCAGATTTTAATCTCTATTATAAAGCAGAGTCATCAAAACTACTTGGTAGTGGCTGAGAAATAGAGTAGTGGATCAATGGAATAGATCTCTGCACCAAATGACTATAGTAACCCACTGTTTGATAAATCCAAAGACTACAGTTTTGAGGATAAGAATGCACTGTTTGACAAAAACTGCTGAGAAAACTGGAACATAGTATGGCAGAAATTGGGCACAGACCAATCCAGTATCTTATACCTTGCACCAAAATAAAGTAGAAACAGGTGCATGATCTAGGTATAAAGGCTGATACTGTAAGCACTCTGGCAGAGCAAGGGAAAGTTTACCTGTCAGATCTATGGAGAGTGGAAGACTTCATGACAAAACAAGAGTTAGAGAGCATTATAAAATGTAAAATGGATAATTTTGATTATATTAAATTGAAAAGCTTTTGCACAAAGCCAATGTTACCAAGATTAAAAGGCAAGAGGAAAGTTGGGAAAGAATTTTTACAACCTGTGCCTCTGATAAAGGCCTCATTTCTAAAATATACAAAGAATTGAGTAGAATCTATAAGAATACAAGCCACTCCCCAATTGATAAATGGTTAAAAGATATGAACAGGCAGTTTTCAGAAGATGAAATTAATTATGTCTATAAGCATATGAAAAATGTTCCAAATAATTAGTGATTAGAGAAATGCAAATCAAAACAACTTTGAGGTGCCACATCTCACTGGGCAGATTGGCTAAGATGACAAAAGAGGAAAATGATAAATGCCATAGAAGATGTGGAAAAACCAGAACATTAATGCATTGTTGGTGGAGCTGTGAACTGATTCAGCCATTCTGGAGAGTAATCTGGAACTATATCCAAAGGGCTATACATATGTGCATACCCTTTGACCCAGCAATACCACTTCTAGGGTTATATCCCAAAGAGATCAGAGAAGTGGGAAGAGGACCTGTATGTCCAAAAATATTTATATGGGCTCTTTTTGTGGTGGCAAAGAATTGGAAAACAAGGGGATGCCCATCAAATTGGAGAATGGCTGAACAAGTTGTGGTATATGAACGTAATGGAATATTACTGTGCCATAAGAAATGAAGAGCAAACAGACTTCATAATAACCTGGAGAGACTTATATAAACTAATGCTGAGTGAGAAGAGCAGAACCAGGAGAAATTTGTCTACAATCACAGACACATTGCTTGTGTGATGACTAGCTTCAATAGACTGGACTCCTCTCAGCAACGTAAGGTAATAAGACAACTCCAAAAGACTCATGATTGAAGGAGATCTCCACATCCAGAGAAAGAGATGTGGAGTCTCAGTACAGATTGAAAGAAACTACTTGCTGTTTCTTTTTCTTGTTTTGTTTTGTTTCCTTTTTCCCCACTGACCATTCCATGAGTTGTAATCCTTCTTTACAACCTGACTAACATTAAAGTGAAGATATTTGTACGTCCTATATTAGAGTGCATGCCACCATGACGGTGGAGGGGGCGGGGGGGAGAGGGATGGGGAGAAAATCTGAAACTCAAGGGACTGCGGAACTGAATGTTGTAAACTAAAATAAACCAATTAACTAAAAGTAAATAAACCAATTTAATTAAAAAAAAGAAATTATAAGTGTCACCGTAGATTTAAACCAAAAGTCTTTTAAACACCGTCCATTCTTGGCTTTCTGCCTCTTTCTTTTTGGGCATTGCACCCTTCTTATTCTGCTACCCTGTAGTCTCAGCTTCCCCATTTTCTGGGCCAATTCGTCCACACATCTTGATAGTCTTTTCTGGAATCCAAATTGGCTGGGGTGCCCCATCTGGAAAGACAGAAACCTACCCTCATCCCTTTGTTAGCCTCCTATCTGGCCTGTACCACTAACTAGTCTTTGGCTTCTTCCACATAGCTTTTATGCCTTTTGTATGGCTCTCTTTAGTGCCTTCTACCTTCTGGAAATGCCTTTCCTGGTTTGGTGTCAGAAAATTTAGTGTGTATACTGCCTGATGTAGTTGTCTACATGGCTGTTCCAGTCCCTCTCCCTCTTTTTGTTTTTGAAGAATGACCTTGAGGCTATGGTTTTTATGTTCCGCTATGGCTTGTCCTGTGGGGTTGTAAGGTGTACCTGTAATGTGTTTTATATTATAAGACAGAATTTTTTAAATGCTTGAGAAGTGTATGCCAGACCATTGTCTGTCTTAATTATGTGAGGAATTCCTGTTATAGAGAAACTATGAAGAATATGATCAATCACTTGATATACTGCTTCACCAGACTGCAAAATCACCATGGTGAAGGAAGAATAAGTGTCTGCTGAAACACGAATATATTTAAGATTTTAAAATGCTGTATAATGTGTTACATCCATTTGCCACAACTTTTCTGGGAACAGACCTTGGGGATTAGTTGACAGGAGGGGTGGGAGTAGGGTATATGGAAGGCATTGTATGCATGACTTCACAATATAGCGTGCTTGTTCCCTAGATATTTTAAACTGCTTTCTAAGCATTTGAGCTGACTGGTGAAATTTTTGTGGGCTAGTTTAGCTTCAGTAATGTTTAAAGTAAGAAAGATAGCTGTGGTGAATGCATCTACTCAATTGCCCTCAGTTATTGGGCTAGATAGTGAAGTGTAAGCTGAAATATGGGTACAATAAAAAGGATATATTCTTTCCCCGATAACCTGCTGCAAAGTATTGAAAAACTGCAGGATGGGATAATTACAAGTTATTTTTTTACCCTAGCTGTCTCTATATTATTTATAACATGAACTGCATATTGGCTATCTGAGAATATGTTGAGTGGCTGAAGGTAAGATTGGAGAAGGTGAATAAGTGCATAAAGCTCATTCTGCTGTGTGGATTCAAATGGTGTTTGAATAATATATCTCTCCTCTGGCGGAATAAAGATAGCAGCTATGTGGTTGTCTGTAGTATCAGTAAATGCAATTTTTTGCATCAAACAAAGGTTCTTTTCTTACTACCTTATTTTTGATCCATTTGTGTCTCTTCATAAACTGTAAATTGGGATAGGAGTATGTGTTATCTACGGTCCCTTGAAAAATAGTAGTCAGGACTGACCATGAAGTGTCATAAGATTCTTCAAACTGCTTTTTTGGATAAGGCTGATGTAACTTGTGGAGATTTTTTTTCCTGTTGTTTAGATTACTCTTTTTATAACTTTCCTTGCTGTCAGCCACCATGTTAGGATATGTCTGGAGGCTAAAGGTGGGCTGGGCTGTAATAAATATACATTCTAAAACCTTCTCTCTTTGGTGTGGTACACCCAAAAGGAATGTCATGTGTATCCAACACTGTGATCTCTATTTCCTTCTCTATATCTGTCCTGTTTGTCATTGCTTGTTTTATGGCATCTTCAGCACAGGCTGTTTTCTAGTTCTAGGTGTTAATTGTCTAGGTGATTTTGAATAGAATCCCCTCTTAAAATTTCATATAAATCTTTTAATTCAGGAGTATCTACTTTTAGATAATGTCTGATCCAATGTATATCCTCTAGCAGTTTTTGAAAATCATTAAAAGTATAGAGTACTGGCCCTGGAGTCAGGAGGGACCTGAGTTCAAATCCAGCCTCAGACACTTAACACAGCCATGTGACCTTGGGCAAGTAACTTAACCCCAACTGCCCTGCAAAAAGGAAAAAAAATCATTTAAAGTGCTGATCTGTCCAAATGGCTATTCTCTGGGGCCTTACACTTTGTCCTCCTACAATGTGTTCTAAATAGGAAAAAGGTGGTACTTCCTGAATTTTTTCAGGGACTATTTGCAACACATGTTTTGTCAGTTCTTCTCTTGTTTGCACCATGATATTGCTAAGTATCTCCTTTTGAGGGTGGGCACACAAGAGGTCATCCATGTAATGGATGATATATGCTTCAGGGTATTTTTTCCTCACTGGAGCTATAGCTTGAGCTACATAATATTGACAGATGGTGGGGCTGTTCTTCATTCCCTGTGGCAAAACCTTCCACTGATATCTAGCATAAGGCTCTTCAGATTTACTGCTGTAAGGGAGAATGCAAAGTATTTGTGATCTTCCTTTTGGAGAGGTATAGCATAAAAACAATCTTTTAAATCTATAACCCATAATGGCCATTGGGCTGGGATTGCACTAGGAGATGGGGGCCCAGGTTGTAATGTCCCCATAGTCTCCATGCTCTCATTAACTTGTCAGAGGTTAGTTAATATCCTCCATTTCCCTGATTTTTTTCTTATTACAAATACTGGTGAGTTCCATGCACTTGAAGACTGTTCTATGTGCCCTGCTCTGAGTTGTCCCTGCACTATCCCATGAAGTGCTTTTATTTTTTCTTCACTAAGGGGCCGCTGTTCTACCCACACCGGTGGTCCTTCTATTCAAGATATTTTTGGGACTTGAACCCTCTTTACTTCTTCAGTGGCCCCTAGCAAAAAATTTGTTTGCTAGCTATAGTGACATTCATATGTTTTAGGAGATCCCTTCCCCACAAACTATAAGGTATATATGGCAGGACATAAGGCTTAAAAACTCCTTTTTTATCTTCCACCTCCCATTAATCTTTAATGTGGATCTAGCATCTGTGATCTGCCTCTGCCAGAATAGTCCTGTACTTCCAAACCCTTGTGCTCTTTGAAGTTTCTCTTTTGGTTTTCCTGTCAATGGTGCCTTCCTGTCCTTATCATGGACAGCACGTTTTGACACATTCCAAATTTTCCTTTCCCCTGCTTCTATTAAAAGTGATTTATGGGGATATATCTGGACTAACACCTCAATCTGTCCAGTGTAATCTGAATCTATTACTCTGGGGACAACTAAGAGTCCACAGAGAAACTGTGAACTTCTTCCTAGTGTAATCCCTACTACTCCAGGTGGCAATGGTCTATAGGTCCCAGTAAGAATGGGGACAATACCTTGTGCATGGTCTATAAGATGAGATTTTAATGCTGACAAATCAAGTCCTGCACTCCCTGTTGTATCATGTATAAGATCTTTTATTGCTGTGTGTGATTCTGTGGAGTGGGCATTGGCCAAATCAGTGAAAGTGCAGCTCCAATAGTTTTCTGGGGCTGTAGCTAGGCACAGGTTGAGTTTAAAGGCCACCCATTGTTATCAAACCTAGATTTGCACTGTGACGCCCAATGGTACCTCTTATTGCAGAGTTGGCACAGTGTTGTTGGACTATTGGCCATAGAGGTCCATGTGAAAGAGCGGGGGCGGGGGGCTGACAGTCCTTCTTCAGATGTCCTAACTTTCCACAATTATAACACCTCATAGTCTTATCTTTTCCTCAGGGTTGAAATGCAGCAGCTAGTACTTCTGCCTGAAAGCTGGTTGTGCCTACACTTTGGCATCTTTGAATCATTTCTGTGATTGTCATATTTGGTTTTCCTCCAGCTAAGGCTTTTTTTACAATCCTGATTGGCATTTTCTCTGGCCAGTTTCTGCAAGAGAATCTGTTCTACTGTAGGAGCAGAGACACTTCTCTGGAGTGCCTAAGGGCTAGGAGGTCTGGAAAAGTCTCCTGTGGATTTGGGGCAATTTTTGTAAAGGATGCCCCTTTATCCTGTTTCCCTGGTAATCTGAGCCTTAGAGCTCATGCTGCTTTTGTTATCTGCTCATAAGCTACAAGTGGATAATCAAGCTGTTGTTGGAGCTCTGGAAATGCTCCTGTACCTGTGAGTTGCTCTAAGGAGATAGGGATATCTATTCTTGTGTTGTTGTTTTTTTGCCTGTTCCTGACACTGCTCAAAGAATTCTGATTTCCACACTAGATAATCTGCATGTCTTTGCAAGGCTATACCAGTCATGAGGTGTAAGTGCCATAGTATATATGGAATCTAACAGGATCTGCACATAAGGATTGTTTTGTCTGTACTCTGTGGCTGCCCATTTAACTTAACAATTTTAAATCAAAGGATTGGTGCTCCCTAACTACTTGTCCCAGCTTATTGGAATCACCTACTTCAATAAGTGGAAATGTGTGACTAGGTGGGACAATTATTGTAAGAACTGTGACATCCTCAGCTTTTTTCTCTGCCTCACTAAGATCCTTCTGAATGGCCCCCATCTGTCTTACTGCTGGAGATTTTATGGCTTTTAGACCCATCTCTGAGTTTTTTTCTGGCACTCCCTCTATAAATTTCTCTTTGTATATTCCTGTTTGTCAGCAGGGGAGCTGTAGCTCTAACAGGCTCCTGATATGGGTTCTTTTCCTCTTTTATAATTCTCAGGTTTTCAGTAATCATATTATCTAATTCCTCTTCCTCATCTGGCCCTGCTGCAGTGTCCACCATCAGCACTGCTGTGGTATGAGGAACTTTTCCTGGGGGGGGGGGGGAAGAGAGTTCAGGGG
>CM053602.1:62833632-62851744 GCA_028646575.1 Pseudocheirus occidentalis | reverse complement strand
GACAGAGTTATAACAGTGTTGTTTGTGTTCTGGATGAACCAATTGTGACTAAATGGTTTGGTAAAAGATAGTTAGAACACATAAAAACAAGTCCCCTTCATATATCCCTTTTTTGAGTTCAGAATTAATCTGATTCTCATACATGTTTCTCTAGCTTAAAAAGAATAAACAGCATGTATACAAACTAATTCTGTTTGTTCCAATCAAACCTCTGACCAGGCTGACAAAACAAAATCTTTTTTTTCCTTTCTGTTTGGTGTGTAAGCCTCTTTATTTTTTGTTCCTCCCCCCTCCTTTATTTATCTTTTCATTCATTCATTCATTTATAGTTTTCAACATTCACTTTTATAAGAGTTTGAATTTAAAATTTTTTCCCTTCTCTCCCCCATCCCCAAGATGACATGCAATCTGATATAGGCTATACATGTACACTCATATGAAACATTTCCACATTAGTCATGCTGTGAAAGAACAATCAGAACAGAAGGGAAAAGCCATGAGAAAGAAAAAAGAGAGAGAAAATAGTATTTCCAATCTGCATTCAGATGCCATAGTTCTTTCTCTGGATGTGGATAGTGAAGAAGTATAGGCAGGAAGAGGTTTGTAGATAAGTAGGAAGTAGGAAGTAATAGTAGGTGCCGGGTATCCAAGGGATATCATATAATCCCTCAGACCTGGGTTCTTGTCTGGAAAGAATTTCACTAGGCCCCAGGCTGTCTTGGAAAAGTAACAAATTTTATTATGCTTAGCAGTGGGCAGGACAAAGTTAAGTGACCTGTAGAAACCTGCAAGGTCCTGCAGGGTCCTACAAAGAGCTTGGACTTCAGGAACAGTATTTATAACCCTATGTTCAATATGGAGTCTGGGAGCTAAGTTAATTAGGGATTCCCAGAGTTAGTGTATTGAAACAGTTATGTTATCAAGGCTTTCAGTATGGATGAGAACAGGGATTCACGCGGCAGATAATGGTCATGAGGCAGATATGGCTGTTGGGAGGATGAGATGCAGATTTGGAGGATGATCTTAGGATGTTAGGTACCATATTGAAACATATTGAGGGAGCTAGGACACAGAGTATACTGAAAAAAGTTATCAAGGCTTTTGGGTGCAGCTGAGCACGTAGTCAAAGTCTTAGCTATGGGAAACTCTTGACTGGGAGAAGGGGAGAAGCAGGGTTTGTGCCTTTATGGCATAATTACACAGGCTTATTACAAACTGATGTTACACACATAGGTACCCAAACATAAAGGAACTTTACAATACAAAGGCTACAAAAAAAGGCATTTCACACCACATCAGATAGCATTTTCTATCATAAGATTTCCATCATGACAATTCTTTTGGAATTGTCTTCGATTGCTGTATTACTGAGAAGAGCTAAGTTTATCAAAGTCAGTCATCACACAATGTTGCTATTACTGTGTACAATGTTCTCCTGGTTCTGTTCACTTCACTCAGCATCAGTTCATACAAGTCTTTCTAGGATGTTTTCTGAAATCTGCCTGCTCATTATTCCTTACAGGGCAATAGAATTCCATTACATTCATATACCACAACTTGTTCTGCCATTTCCCAATTGATGGGCATCCCCTCAATTTCAAATTCTTTGCCACCACAGAAAGAGCTGCTAGAAATATTTTTGTATATGTAGGACCCTTTCCTTTTTTTTATGTTCTCTAAAGGATACAGAACTAGTAGTGATATTGCTAGATAAAAGGGTATGCAAACTTGATAGCCTTTGGGCATAGTTCCAAATTGCTTTCCAGAATGGTTCACAACTCCATTAACAATGCACTAGTATTCAAATTTTCCCACATCATACACAAAATACAACACCCATTTCTACTGAAAATACTGGAGAGGTTACTGACATATTTCACAGAGGAGTTTAGATAACTTCTGGCTTTCACCCCATTATCCTGGCTCTGTCCCCAACTTTTTAAATTTGGGCTCTTTTTTTTGACCCTGTCTTTCAGGTAGTCCCATAATTTTTAAATTATCTCTCCAAGATCTATTTTCCCTGTTATTGTTTTTTTTCCAGTGAGATGTTTCACATTGCCTTACATTTTTCCATTTGTTTGGTTCTGTTTTATAGTTTATTTATTTCTCATAAAGTCAAGGATATTGAAAATCAAGAAAAATGTGGGAAAAATTGGGAAGAGAAATAAGAATGATGCAGGAAAATCATGAAAAGCAATTCAACAGCCTGCTAAAGGAGACCCAAAAATACACTGAAGAATATAACACATTAAAAATAGACTAACTCATATGTCAAGAGGCCCAAAAAGCCAATGAGATCAAGAATGCCTTCAAAAGCTGAATTTTCCAGATGGAAAAATAATTTCAAAAGCTCACTGAAGAAAGTAATTCCTTCAGAATTAGTTTGGAGCAAATGAAAGGTAATGACTTTATTAGAAAACAAGATACTATTAAATGGATCCAAACAAATGGAAAAATAGAAGGCAATGTGAAATATCTCATTGGAAAAACCACTGACCTGGAAAATAAATCCAGGACAGATAACTTAAAATTATTGGACTACCTGAAAGCCATGATCAAAAAAAAACCGCTAGAAATCATCCTTCAAGAAATTCTCAAGGAAAATTGCAGTGATATTTTAGAATCAGAGGGCAAAATAGAAATTGAAAGAATTCACGGATCACCTCTTGAAAAAGATCTCAAAAAGAAAAATCCAAGGAATATTATGGCAAAATTCCAGAGTTCCAGGTCAAGGAGAAAATATTACAAGCAGCCAAGAAGAAACAATTTGAATATTGTGGAAACACAATCAGGATAACACAAAAGATCTAGCAGCTTCTACATTAAGGGATCAAAGGTCTTGGACTATGATATTTTGGAGGTCAAAGGAGCTAAGATTAAAATCAAGAATCACCTACCCAGGAAAAGTGAGTATAATATTTCAGGGTCATTATATGGTATAATATGGTCATTCAATGAAATGGAGGGCTTTCAAGCATTCTTGATGAAAAAAAAACAGAGTTGAATAGATAATTTGACATTCATATACAAAAAGGAAGAGGAGCATGAGGAGTTAACAGGAAAAAGAAACCATAAGGAACTTATTAAAGTTGCTTACATTCCTACATGGAAAAATGGTCATTGTAACTTACTAGATTTTTCTCAGTATGAGAACAGTGGAAGGGAATATAAATGTGTGTATATGTATGTATGTATGTATGTATGTATATGCATATGTAGGTATGTATATGTGTATATATGTGTGTATGTATATTTATATATGCATACATACATATATATGACTATATATGAGGGTATATGTGCGTATAAATACAAATGTGAGTGAGAATTATATATGTGTACATGTATACATAGGCAGAAGGCACAGGATCAGTTGAATTGGAAGCAATGATATCTAAAAAATAAAATTAAGTATGAGAGAGGAATACAATGAAAGGAGGCAGGAAGAGATCAAATAGAGTAAATTATCTCATACAAAAGAGGCAAGGGAAAACTGTTACAATGGAGGGGAAGAACAGGAAGGCGAAAGGGAATGTCTTGACCTTACTTTATTGAATTTAGCTTATGGAGGCAATAACATATCCACTTAACTGGGTATCTTACCCTACAGGAAAATAGGGGGGAAGGGCATAAGGTGGGGGGTGGTAAAAGGGAGGGCAGATTGGGGGAAAAGGTAGTTAGAAGCACACCTTTTGAAAAGGGACAGGGTCAAAGTAGAAAATATAATAAGTGGGGGGCATGATAGGATGGAGGGAAATAAAATCAGTCTTTCACAACATACCTGCTATGGAAATGTTCTGCGTAACTACATGTGTACAACCTATATTGAATTGCTTATCTTCCCAGTAGGGGTGTGTGATAAGGGAAGTAAGGAAATAATCTGGAATTAAAGTTTAAAATAAAATGTTAAAAAAATTATTATTATTTTACATGCAACTGGTAAATAAGATATACTGGCACTGGGGTACAGAAATCCATCTTGCCCTACTCAAAAGTCAGAGTGGCAATGGGGGAGGACATAAGAGAGAACAGATTAGGGGAAGAAGTATTCAGTAAGATAGCTATTTTGGGGTGATGGGTAGGGAAAAGATGGGAAGAAAGATTGGTAACTCTAAATCTTGTGGAAATGAATGTTGTAAACTAAAAATAAATTTAAAAAATTTTTAAAAAATAATAATAAAGTCTTTGTTTTCTCACCTTCCTCCTTTCCCATTGTGATTCCTATTTCCTGGCTTTTAAAGTGAATCTCTGCTTCTGAAGTACAGAGGGCTCTGACCCATGCTTCCTGTGCTGGTAGTTAGGGGTCTGGTTATTGATTTTGTGTGCTGTGGTCTCTGAGTGCCTAGACTGAGACCAAGGCCAGGACTTACAGCATTTCCTCCGGTTACACTGAAGCTCACAGGGTGAAGTGTGAGGGAAGAGTGGTCTGACGACTTCAAGATTCCACCTCCATGCCCCTGGATAGAGCTCAGGCAGACTCAGCAGCTGCTGGCTGGGGCTGTGATAGAGTCTGCAGATTCCCCTGGCTGTGCATAGACATACTGGGGGTTCTGGTGCTACTGTTTGCTGGCTCCACCCCCCTAGGTTTGAGGATCTCTTGTTGGTCTGTTGAGATGGGGCTTATTGGGAGGCCTCCCGTCCTGCAGTTTAGCCTCAGCACAGTCTCAGTGACACCCTGCCTCTAGGATTCCCAAGTCTACTGCTAGTTCCAAGATTTCAGGATTTTACATGGAAGCAATATTCTCTGGGTTTGTCAGGGTCAGAGAGAGAAATTTGAGCAGCTACAGTTTACTCTGCAATCTTGGCTCCCAGAAGTTCAGGCAGGTGACTTTTAAACATCCAGGCTGTGGGCTGATAGCCCCAGGAGTAGCTACTGCCATTACTACAGGCCCTGTTCTTGTCTCTTACCAAGCTCCAACAGACCTGTAGTGAGAATTTTGGGAATGGCCCATGTGGTGAGTGAGTCCAGTTTCCCAGACTCGCTCCAACTATGAGATGGTTGGGTCTGTGTTGCCCATGCACCAGAAAAAGATTTTGACAAAATACAACCCCCATTTCTACTGAAAACACTGGAGAGCATGGGAATAAATGGAACCTTCCTTAAAATGATAAGTAGCATCTATCTAAAACCATCAGCAAGTACTATATGTATTGGGGATAAGCTAGATGAATTTTCATTAAGACTGGGGGTGAAACAAGGAAGTCCATCATCACCACCGCTATTCAATATGGTACTAGAATGTTAGCTTTAGCAACAAGAGAAGAAAAATAAATGGAAGGCATTAGAATACTCAAAAAAGAAACTAAATTATCACCCTGTTCAGACAATAGGATGATATACTTAGAGAATCCTAGAGAATCAGGTAAATAAGACTAGTTGAAATAATGCACAACTTTAGCAAAGATACAGGATATAAAATAAACCCACATAAATGAGGGACAGTTTTATACATTACTAAGAAAGCCAAACAGCAAAAAAAGCAAAAAAGAAAAATTCCATTTAGAGTTAGAGTTGATATCATAAAATATTTGGAAGTCTACATGCCAAAACAAACCCAGGGACTATCTGAACACAATTACAAAAACTTTTCACACAAATAAAGTCAGATCTAAATACTTGGGAAAATATCAGTTGATCATGGGGAAGCTGAGCTAATGTAATAAAAATTACAATTCTATCTAAATTAATTTATTTACTTAAAGTTTAAAATAAAATGTTAAAAAAATTATTATTATTTTACATGCAACTGGTAAATAAGATATACAAGCACTGGGGTACAGAAATCCATCTTGCCCTACTCAAAAGTCAGAGTGGCAATGGGGGAGGACATAAATTAATTTACTTATTCAGGGTCATACCAATCAAACTACCAAAAATTGTTTTTCCATTTTTTTAAAAATTATTTAATAACTTTTAGCTTACAACATTCGGTTCCACATTCCCTTGAGTTTCAAATTTTCTCCTCTTCCCTCTCCTCATACAATCATATACAGGACCTACAAATACCTTCACATTAAATGTTAGTCAGATTGTAAAGAAGGATTATAACCAATGGAGTGAACAGTGAGAAAGAGGAAACAAAACAAAACAACAAAAAAGAAGAGAGAGCAAGTACTTTGTTTCAGTCTGCATGTAGATGCTGTAGTTCTTTCTCTGAATCTGGATATCTCTTTCCATCGTGAGTCTTTTGGAGTTGTCTTATAACCTTGAATTACTGAGAGGAACCCAGTCTGTCAAAGTTATTAATCACACAGATATTGAGTCTATGATTGTGTACATATTTCTCCTGGTTCTGCTCAGTTTATCTGCATCAATGTATATGTCTCTCCAGGTTATTATGAAATCCGTCTGCTCCTCATTTCTTATAGCAAAATAGTACTCCATTACATTCATATACCATGACTTGGTCAGCCATTCCCCAATTGATGGGCATTCCCTTGATTTCTAATTCTTTGCCATCACAAAAAGAGCTGCTATAAATATTTTTGTACATACAGGTCCTTTTCCTACTTCTAAGATCTCTTTGGGATACAACCCAAGAAGTGGTGTCGCTGGGTCAAAGAGTATGCACTTATTTATAGCCCTTTGGGCATAGTTCTAAATTACTCTGCAGAATTGTTGAATCAGTTCACAACTCCACCAATAACGCATTAGTGTTCCAATTTTTCCACATCCTCTCTAGCATTTAATATTTTCCTCTTTTGTCATCTTAGCCAAGCTGACCAGTGAGATGTGGCACCTCAGAGTTGTTTTAATTTGCATTTCTCTAATCAATAGTGATTGTGAGCATTTTTTCATATGCTTTTAGATATCTTTAATTTCTACCTCTGAAACTTGCCTGTCCATATCCTTTGACCATTTATCAATTGGGGAATAACTTATATTCTTATAGAATTGACTCAGTTTCCTGCATATTTTAGAAATGAGGCCTTTATCAGAGATACTGGTTGTAAAAATTCTTTCCCAATATTCCTTCTTCTTTGAAGAGGGAACTTCAAAAATCACAAGGTAAGGGAGCTCATTTCAATCAACTTTTCTTAAGTCATTCTATTCCACCATATAGATAGATGACAGATGATAGATAGATAGCTAAATAGAGAGAAAAAGAGAGAGAGAGACAGACAGACAGACAGAGACAGAGAGACAGACAGAGACAGAGATATAGAGATATATACACATATACGTATATATGTGTATATGTATGTGTATATGTATATGTATATATACACACGTATATGTAGATATGTATACGTGCATATATGTCTACATAGGAGGGTATATATGTGTATGAATACATATGTGACTGAGTGTATATATGTATACAAGTATACATAGACAGAGGGCACAGGATCAATTGAATAGGAAGGGATGATATTTGAAAAGGTGAAATTGAGAGGTAGGAGAGGAATATAATGAGAAGAGATGGGGAGAGAAAGAATTGGGTTAATTATCTCATATAGAAAAGTCAAGGGATAACTGTTACAATGGAAGGGGAAAACCGGGAGGCAAAGGGAATGGGTCAACCTTACTCAAATTGAATTTGGCTTAAGGAGGGAATGACATACACTCTCAATTAGGTATGTTGCCCTATAGGAGAGTACAGGGGAGGGGGATGAGAGGGGAGACCATTGAGGGGAGGGCAGGATGGGGGGCAGGGTTGTTAGAGGCACACACTTTGGGAAAGGGACAGGGACAAAGTAGAGAATAGAACAAATGGGGGGTGGTATAGGATGGAGGGAAATTTCACAATATGTCCATTGTGGAGATGTTTTGCATAACTGCACATATAAGGCCAATATTGAGTTGCTTGTCTTTCCAGAGGGGCTCAGTGATGAAGGTGACAAAAGTCAGAGGGGTGATGGGGGAGAATATAGGAGAGAGCAGACTGGGGGAGGGGGTATGCAGTGGGATCTTTGTTTTGGGGTGGTGGGTAGGGGAAAGATGGGGA
Organism: Pseudocheirus occidentalis; assembly: GCA_028646575.1. Lineage (NCBI taxonomy): Eukaryota > Metazoa > Chordata > Mammalia > Diprotodontia > Pseudocheiridae > Pseudocheirus > Pseudocheirus occidentalis. Next base: position 62,843,795 of record CM053602.1, on the reverse strand, counting down.
GAAAATTTGTAACTCAAAATCTTGTGGAAACTAAAAACAAACAAAAGTTAATTTTTAAATAAAGAAAGTAGTGTAATTTTGTAGATTAATTTTGTTATTATGAAGGAACAGTTAGAGGAGTTTTATTTAGTGTGTTTGTAACATCGTTGCCCTGGATTTTTAAAGGGCAGTGCAATAGAATGGGAAACAGGGAAACCAGATGACTGAGAAACTGGTAGAGGAAGGAACCGAGCATTTCCCCATTTCTGCCATTTTTCTATGGAGTATATTAAAGATATGTTTCACATTAGAAAGGAAAGTGCCAAAGTTGGCACCAACAATTAGGTGCAATTCAGCTGTCTTTACATAGTATTTATAGAAAACTGAAAAAGTATACAAAAAATATCAGGATAAAAATTAGAAAAAATAAATTACTTTCATGAAATATGTGAACAGAAGTTTTAAGGTTTAAGGGTCTTCTTTTCTCCAAGCCAACTCTGGCCAAGTTTGATTGGGAGAAAGGCCATTAAAAATAAGATTAATAAAAGTAATAAAAAGTAAAAAGGGAATTTTTTCCTTCAGGTCAGAGAGGTTGACTAACAAGCATTTAGCCATTCCCCTGCCTCATCCAGAAGAAAAAGTTTTGTGTGTTAGGATGCAACTGAAGGTTAATTTCGTTTGGCACTAAGGCAAATTTAGAACATATAAAGATTTGAAAAAAAATCAGGGATAAAGCTTTTAACTCTAGTACAGCACAGAAATCGGCACCACTAGGACTTTTTGCCCAGCTTCTCCCTACTGTACTTAGATGATTGAAAGCCTTTTACTTTCTAAGAACATTTTTTTTAGGAATCACTGTCATAGTACAGGTTGGAAAGATTTTTTTTTAAGTTGTCACTAGAGGAGAGGGTGCTGAAGGATAATGATGGTGTTTGAATCATCCTCTCCAATTTGGATAAAGGAAAGATGCATAACAAATTACATCAAGGACTCTACTAACAACAGCAGCCCTAGGGCAACCTAAATTCAGACTTTGCAACTCTAATAAAAGGAGAAAAAAACCTCTGCAACTCTGAATAGAGGATAAAAAAGCCTAAAATTCTCTGACAATAATTTTTGCATGTGATGATTTGAAAGAAAATTTTAGCTGATATTTGTTGAAAATAAAAAGATAAAGGAAATAATTTGTGTAGAAACAGTTACTTTATCAGTTCTGCTAAACCCTGACTTATAATGTTTATATCTGCTATATAGAAAACCAGGTATTTACCACTTTACCTTGTAGTTACAAAAGGAGGTTACAGTCCCTTCCCCTCAAGTCTTCTTTCACCCTAGATCAAATTAGGAAGAGAGAGTTCCACCCTTCCACACACCAGGCAAAAGAAGGAGGGGGAAGGGGAATCAGCTTCCAGTAATGGTCCAGAGCCCCAGCTACTCAATAAGAAGCCAATAGCTGTCAGCACTGGTTAAAACAATCCACCATTTTACCAATAATTTTATATGATCTAGGAATTTAGCTGACTTCATTTGAAGCTTAATGTTTTTTCTACAGTTCAAACAATTTAGCTTTCACTTTTGGAACTTATAAAACTGATCATTTTAGTGTCATTATGCTAAAACTTAGAATTGTTAATTGATTACTATATAGGGAAAAGAGGAGATAGGGTGAAAATTTTATTTACATTCTTTCTGCATGCATGAGATTTAGCAAAGCAGGAGCATCACTCTCAGTCCCTGGTCTATATCAATTCCTCTTGTTCTTTAATACTGTCAAGACCCCTGGAAACTATTTTTGTAGGAAATATCATCAGACTAGGATAGGAACTTGTTTTAGTTATGCAATTAGTAAATAATGAATCTAACTTACTAAAAAGTTGCAAAAGATTAATAAGGATTTTTTATTTTAAATTAACTTTTGTTTATTTTTAGTTTACATCATATATATGTATGTATGCATGTATGTATGTATGTATGTACATATTTAAGATTTGATTACAGAACTTTAAATTCTAAATTCTTTCCCTTCCTCCCTGGTCACCAACCCCCAATGGAAAGGCAAGCAATTCAATACATGCCTTAAGTGTGTAGTTACACAGAACATCTCCACAATGGACATATTGTGAAAGACTAACGCTGTTTCCCTCCTTCCTCTCCTCTCCTCAACTTGTTCCATTCTCTACTTTGTCTCTGTCCCTTTACAGAACTGTGTGCTTCTACCAACCCTCCCCTGCAAAATGCCCTCCCCTCCATCATCCCGCCTATCATCCCCTTCTCCCCTACTTTCTTGTAGGGCAAGATATCCAATTAGAGTGCATATCATTCCTTCCCTTACCCAAATTCAATGACAGTAAGGTTGGCCCCTTCCCTTTTGTCTTCTTGTTCTCTCCCTGTCTCCTCTCATTCTATTTCTCTCCTACCTCTCAATTTCACATTTTCAAGTATCATCTCTTCCTATTCAATTGATCCTGTACCCTTTGTCTATGTACACATATATACATACACTCAGATATTTTTTATTCAGTTCTGGTTTTTTCAGCAAGAACGCTTGAAAGTCCTCCACCTCACTTAATGACCATATTTTCCCCTGGAATATTATACTCAATTTTGCTGAGTAGGTGATTCTTGGTTTTACTCCTAGCTCCCTTGATATCCTGAATGTCATATTCCAGGCCCTTCAATTCCTTAATGTACAAGCTGCTAGATCCTGTGTTATCCTAATTGTGTTTCCACAGTATTCAAATTGTTTCCTCTTGGCAGCTTGTAATATTTTCTCCTTGATCTGGGAACTCCAGAACCTAGCTATAACAATCGTAGGAGTTTTCTTTCTGGGATATTTTTCAAGAGGTGATCTGTGAATTCTTTTAGGTTCTATTTGGCCCTCTGGTTCTAAAATATCTGGGCAATTTTACTTAAGAATTTCTTCAAGGATGATTTCTAGGGTCTTTTTCTGATCATGGCAGTTAGGTAGTCCAATAATTTTTAAATTATCTCTCCTGGATCTATTTTCCAGGTCAATGGTTTTTTCAGTGAGATATTTCACATTGCCTTCTATTTTTTCATTTGTTTGGATCTGTTTAATAGTATCTTGATTTCTCATAAAGTCATTTGCTTCCATTTGTTCCACTCTAATTCTGAAAAATTATTCTCTTCAGTGGGCTTTTGCGATTCTTTTTCCATCTGGCAAATTTGACTTTTTAAGGCATTCTTTTCATTTGTTTTTTGTGCCTCTTTTACCATTAGAGTTAATCTATTTTATAAGGTGTTATTTTCTTCAGTCAGGTTTTTGACTCTCTTTTCATGATTTTCTTGAATCATTCTCATTTCTCTTCCCAATGTTTCCTTCATGTCTCTTATTTGGTTTTCACAATTCTTCTTAAGTTCCTCTATGGCTTGTAACCAGTTTACATTTTTCTTGGAAGCTTTTGTTATGGGAGTTGTGACTGTGTTGTCTTCCTCCCATTCCATGCTCTAATCCTTTTTGTCCCCCAAAAAGGAATTTAAAGTTGGATTGCTGAATTTGGTTTGCTTCCTTTGCCTGCTCATGCTGCCAGTTAATTAACTTGATTTTTGAGGCACAGTAGATCTCTGTTTCTGATGGGGAGAGCTTTGTCCCAAATTGCTGGGGGTTTTGCAGATGCCTGAGCTATTACTGAACCACTGTCTCTGCAGCCCCCACCAGCTCTGGCTCACTGGTCACACACCTCAGCACCACCACCCAAGACCACAATCTCAATACAGACAGCTTAAGACAAGAGCACTTAGCCTGTGAATGATTGCTTGGCCCCCCTGCAATCTGCAGGCCACAAACTTTGAAACAGCCACATGAAGGCAGCTGCATAGCAGCCACTTCTGCTGCTTTCTTGCCATGGTTGCAGACAGCTGGACCCGCTTCTCTCTCCCAAATTTAGCCGAGTTCCACTGATCTTTCACTTTGTCCTTGGGTGTTATGGGTTGATAATAGTGGAAACCACCACAGCTGCCGGTTATCCTCTCTCCCGAATGCTCTAGCTGTAGCTTGTCCTGGCCGCCCCAGGACAAAGTCATGGTTTCAGGCCAGGCTAGTTTAGGCTCCCAGCACTCTGTGATGAGACCTTCCCATATGCCTGCCAGGCTGCCTTCAGTGGGCGAGGTGTTTTTCTGTAAATTTGTGGGTTCTGTAGCTCTAAAATTTGGTTAGAGTCATATTTTATAGGTATTTATTATTTATAGGTATATTGTATATATTTATATTGTATTATATTTATATCATAAATATAATATATTATAAATATATTGTATATATTTATAGGTATATTGCATAACATATTTATAGGTGGTTATGGGGGTAGCTGCAGAGTTCTTGTGCTTCTTCAACATCATCTTGACTCTGCCCCCTTACAAGGATTTTTTAACAATTGACTATTGGATCAGGATAAGTTTAAATTTCAGAAAGAAAAACGTTAAATGAAATCTCTTATGTATTAAAATGCCTAGTAGATCTTTATTGTTTATTGCAGCTAGATGAGAATGAAATTAGCTCTAAGCTGTCATTGGTAAAAACTATTTAAGATAAAAAGCACTTAAGACCATGTTCACATATTCCTATTCTTTTTCTGCTTAGACCTGATTCCTAGGATCAGATTAAATAATCAATAAAGTTTATGAACTCTTTTTATGTCAGCTTATTGGAAATTTTTATATTTTTCCCTAAGATTAGAAAATGTACAGAAGTTTATATAAACCACTTAAAACTGACCTTAATATATTGCCATTAAAAAGATTTTTTTACAACCAGTGTTTCTGATAAAGGCCTCATTTATAAAATATACAGAGAATTGAGTCAAATCTATAAGAATACAAGTCATTCCCCAATTGATAAATGGTCAAAGGAAATGAAGAAGCAATTCTCAGAGGTGGAAATTAAAGATATCGATAAGCATATGAAAAAATGCTCTAAGTCATTACTGATTAGAGATATGTGAATCAAAACAACTCTGAGGCACCACATATCACCAGTCAGATTGGCTAAGATGACAAAACAGGAAAATGACAAATGCTGGAGAGGATGTGGAAAAATTGGAACACTAATGCATTTTTGGAGTTGTGAACTGATCCAGCCATTCTGGAGAGCAATTTGGAACTATTCCCAAAGGTCTATAAATAATTGCATACCCTTTGAACCAGTAATACCACTTCTAGAGTTGTATCCCAAAGAGATGATAGAAGTGGAAGGAAGACCCATATATGCAAAAATATTTATTGCAGCTCTCTTTGTGGTGGCAAAACACTGGAAATTAAGGGGCTGCCCATCAAGTGGGGAATGGCTAAACAAGTTGTGGTATATGAAAGCAACAGAATACTATTGTGCTGTAAGAAATGAGGAGCAGATGGATTTCATATTTACCTGGAGAGGCTAATACAAACTGATGCTAAGTGAAAAGAGCAGAACCAGGAGAAATTTGTACACAGTCACAGATACATCATATGTGTGATGACCAGCCTTGATAAACTGGACTCTTCTCAGCAGTGCACAGTTAAAAGACAACTCTAAAAGACTCAGGATGGAAGGTAATGTCTACATTCTCAGAAAGATCTAAAAAGAACAGAATTTAAATGCCAACTGAAGCAAACTACATGCTCTCTTTCTTTTCCATGTTTGATTTTGTTTCCTCTTTGGCCTTGTTCATTCCAATGGTTACAGCCCTTCTGTACAACCAGAATAATGTCCAATGTGAAAGTATTTTCAGATCTTATACTTAATCTCATGCTGCCATGGGGCAGGAGTAGAGGAAGAGAGGAGAGAAAATTTGAAACTCAAGGGATTGTGGAACTGAATCTTGTAAACTAAAAGGAAACAAACAAATCAATTTAAAAAACAATTTTAAAGAAAAAGCAAGAAAATAAAAACAACTGAAGCCATGTGAATTTCTATTGGCAGACAGCAGAAATAAAAGACATTCCCATTGACTAAATCATAAAACTAATAGGTTTTAAAAATATGGTGAACAGCTTTTTAATGGTTTAAGATCCAATTTCATATATATATATGTATATATATATGAAAATTCATATATATGAAAATATATGTATATGAATATATATATATATATATTCTCTCCTTTGGCTAAAACACTTTGTGATACCTAAATTAGTTTTGCTAAGTAATAAGTGAGGAAAATAGAGAATGCTCACTGATCTCTGATAATAATTGAATATCATCAAACAGGCTGCTCTGCCTCATTTTTACAAAACTAAAGGATCTCTTTCTATGTCAGCCACTCCAGAGCCCTGATACAGCTGGGAGTAAGATTTAAAACAGGCATCTAGAGATCATAATTTCCAAAAAAGACCCAGCTTTGTCTCTGATGCCTCTCCTTATGTTAACAAAGCCTACTTTATGACCCTTAAGGAGGAGACCTTCAACGTGAGACATTAACTTGAATATTAGGACTTTTCTTATCTTAAGATTTTCTTGGCATATTTCATGTTATGGATTGTTAATGGTAAAGAAAACATAGATATTCTGGATCATAATTTCAACTGATACTTTGTCATCTTTCTTGTTTTATTGTATTTACCATTTATCCAAATAAGAGAATTCATTTCTCATACAATGATTAAACCATTAAGGGGAGCATAAAAATTTGTGTAACTCAGCCACTCCTAATTGGTATGGTTCTAAAAAATGTATAAAAAGTCTTATGATTCCTCTGTTCCTCAGTCAGGACATTAGTCCTGCACTCCTTGCAACAAACCTGTAAAAGATCAATATCTGTAGGCATATCTTATCCATTATATATGAATGACACCATGTGTACACATCCTTCAAAAGAATCTTTACAATAAATACTTCAAGCCATTCAGGTTAGTTTATCTCAATATGGGTAATAGCCCCTGATAAAATTTAGTTGTAATCTCCATACTATTAATTATTACATAAAATGAGACATAAAAATATTGAGCCTCAAAAAACAGTAAATTAAAGAGATAACTTGCAGCCTTTAAATGGCTTTCAAAAATCACTACTATAGGTGGAGCTAAGATGGTAAAAAGGAAGCAGAAGCATTTCCAACCTCCTCCAAGAATTCTGTCACTAAAAGCTAAGAAGTGAATGTGAACAGATAAGAGTGACAGAACCCACTGGGAGAGAGAGCATGGCAGATTCCCAGCCCAGGAAAGTGCCTACTCATGGTCTGGGCAAGGAGAACATGGAGCACAAAGAAGCTACACCAGCGTGGATGTGAGAGCAGAGTAGGGGAGAGTGAGAAGAAGCTCCAGCTAGCCAGAAGAGTCACCCAGCCAGAGGGGTTTGCAGATGTCTCACCACATACCAGAAGATCATCAGAACTGGGTAGGAAAAAACTCGGGGCTCACAGCAGGGTCATCAGCTTTTCCTGGGGCTAACAGCCCGCAGCTTGGATGCTTAAAATTACATACCCAAACTTCCAGAAGTCAAGATGGTAGAATAAAATTTAGTTATTCTGATCTCCCCTCCCTGACCCAGAAAAGTCCCTAGTTAAATGTCCCAACATGAGTAAAATCTTGAATTAATGGAAACAGCCTCAGGCTTGGGTGTCACTGAGGAAAGGGGAAGGGAGACAGTACAGAGTCTAAGCCCAGGAAGGTGGAGCCAGCAAGCCCTAACAACAAAAGCCCAGGTGTGCTTTAGCACCACCTGGCCAATCAGCAAAGTTAAGCCCTGCCTTGCCTTTCAGCTGGCCTTCTGGTGCTGAACCTGAGCTGTAGCCCAGAGACACAGAGCTGGAAACCTGAAGGAGCCAGACCACCCCTCCCCCATTAGTTACTCTGTAAGCCTCAGGGTAACTCAGGGGAAACATTGAGAGTCATGGCCTTGGTTTCAGTCTACACACTCAGAGGCTACACCTCACAAAGTTAACAACCAAACTCCTACCTCCAAGCCTCAGAATCTCCATACTTCTGTACCCCAGAAGCAGATATCCACTCTAAAAATCCAGGACATAGGCTGCCACAGTGGGGAAGAAGGAAACTGTGAAGGCTAAGAACATCAAATCTTTTTATAGTGAGCAAGAACAACCAAATTCAGAAGGCAACATGGACTCTATGTTCACACTGGAGACCACAGAAGGAAATTGGTCTCAAGGCCAAAAAGCATTCTTGGAGGATATCAAGAGGCATTTTAAAAATGAAATTAGAGAGGTAGGAGATAAATTCAAATCTAAGTTGACTAAACTGGAAAAAAAATTTCACTGAAGAAAATTAATCTTTAAAAAATAAAATAGGAGAATTAGGACAGGAGGTCCAAAATCTAATAAGAGAAAATAACTTCCTAAAAATGAAAACTGAACATATGGAAAAGGAGCTTCAAAAACTAATTGAGGAAAATAATTCATTAAAAATTATAATCAGTCAAACTGAAACTAAGGATTCCATGATGCAGCAAGAATCAGTCAAACAAAACAAAAAGATTGAAAAATTAGAAGAAACTGCAAAATATCTCACTGGGAAAACAACTGACCTGGAAAACAGATCCAGGAGAGAGAACCCAAGAATTATTGGCTTACCAGAAAGCCATGATGAAAAAATCAGCCTGGACAGCATCCTCCAAGAGATTGTCATTGAAAACTGTCCCGAAGTCCTAGAACAGAAGGGGAAATAGTTATTGAAAGAATTCACCAATCTCCTCCTGAAAGAGATCCCAAATTGAAAACTCCAAGAAATATAGTAGCCAAATTCCAGAGCTACAAGGTCAAGGAGAAATACTGAATGCAGCCAAAAAGAAACAATTCAAATATCATAGAACTACAGTCAGGATGACACAGGATTTGGCAACTGCTACATTAAAAGATCGGAGGGAATGGAAAGTGATATTTCATAAAGCAAAATACCTAGGACTGCAACCAAGGATCAACTACCCAGCAAGACTGAGCATATTCTTTCAGGCAAGGAGATGGTCATTTAATGAAATAAAGGACTTCCAGACTTTCCTTATGAGAAAGCCTGAGTCAATGGAAATTTCAATTTCCACTTACAAGATCCAAGAACGACATAAAAAGGTAAACAAGGAAAACATACGTTCACACATACACATACACATACAGATGCTCACACAAGCACATAATTTGGGACTCAATAAGAGCAAAGTGTTTACATTCCTTTATGAGAAGCAGCTACCTGTCAGTACTGAAATTTGTATAAATATTGTGACACTTAAAAAGGATGTACATAGAAAGAGAGTATGGGTATAAGTGAACTAATCTGAAGATTAAAAAAAAACCTACTAAAGGGAAGGAAGGGATTGTAATGGGAAAAAAAGGAAAGGTAGAGGAAGAAGATGGTACATTATGCCACAAGAAGAAGCATAAAAACATACTAAAGTGGAGGGGTGGGAAGGAAGGAGACAAGCATCATAGGATTGTTACCCTCATTTGTTCTGATTTAAAGAGGGATCAATACAAATGGCTAAGTTTAGATTCTAACATGAAAAGACACAAAAACTCATAACAATAGAGGGAAAAGAGGGAGGGAGAGGAGCAGTATATGAAATTTACTAGCATTGGTTTTGGTTCAAGGAGGGAATAACACACTCTGTTAATAATAAAAATCTATAGTGCCCTACAGGCAGTAGGAGGGATAAGGCAGGAGGGGTGTAAGAAGGGGGATGGTGGTCAGTAGGGAGGGGAAGAGCAGCAAGGGAAAAGGGTAGGTAAAGAGGGAGGGACACAGGGAGGGAATACTGAGAGATGCAGTGGTCAAAAGGAAAACTCTTAAGGAGGGGAAGGGAAAAGGAAGACACAAAGATATAAACAGGGGAGGGAATAAGATGGAGGGAAAGTCACAAATAATAATCATAACTGTGAATGTAAATGAGATAAACTCTCCCATAACATGGAGGCAGATAGCAGAATGGATTAAAAACCACAATCCTACAATATGCTGTCTACCAGAGACACATTTGAAAGAAGGGGATATGCATGGGGTAAAGGTAAAAGGATGGAGCAGAATATATTATGCCTCAGCAAAAGTTAAAAAAAAAAGCAGGGGTAGCAATTCTTATCTCAGATAAAGCAAAAGCTAAAATAGATCTAATTAAAAGAGATAAGGAAGGAAACTACATCCTGCTAAAATGGACCACTGAGAATGAAGCAATATCATTACTTATCATATATGCACCAAGCAGGATAGCATCCAGATTCCTAGAGGAAAAGTCAAGAGAATAAGAGGAA
>CM053602.1:62811940-62833132 GCA_028646575.1 Pseudocheirus occidentalis | reverse complement strand
AAAAAAAAAAGCAGGGGTAGCAATTCTTATCTCAGATAAAGCAAAAGCTAAAATAGATCTAATTAAAAGAGATAAGGAAGGAAACTACATCCTGCTAAAATGGACCACTGAGAATGAAGCAATATCATTACTTATCATATATGCACCAAGCAGGATAGCATCCAGATTCCTAGAGGAAAAGTCAAGAGAATAAGAGGAAGAAATAGATAGCAAAACAATACTAGTGGGGGACTTCTGTGAACTTGATAAATCTAACCTCAAAATAAACAAGAAAGAAGTTAATGAGGCAAACAGAATTTTAGAGATACTAGTCATGATAGATCTCTGGAGAAAACCAAATGGGGATAAAAAAAGGACTATACCTTCTATTCAGCAGTACATGGCACATACACAAAAATCGACCATGTATTAGGGCATAAAAACCTCACAATTCAGAGCAGAAAGGCAGAAATATTAAATGCTTCATTCTCAGATCATGATGCAATAAAAATTATATGCAATAAAGGGCCATGGAAAGGTAGGCAAAAAATTAATTGGAAACTAAATAATTTAATCCAAAAGATTGAGTGGGTCAAACAAGAAATTACAGAAACAATCAGTAACTTCAATAAAGATAATGACAATAATGAGACATCATACCAAAACTTGTGGGATGCAGCAAAGGCAGTTCTTAGGCGAAGTTTTATATCCCTGAATGCATACATGAAAAAATTAGAGAAAATGGAGGTCAATGAATTGGGCATGAAATTGAAAAAGCTAAAAAAAGAACAAATTGAAAATCCCCAATTACATACTAAATTAGACATAATGAAAACCAAAGGATAGATTAATAAAACTGAAAGTAAGAAAACTATTGAACTTATAAATAAAACTAAGAGTTGGTTTTATGAAAAAAAACAATAAATTTGATAGACCTTTAGTCAATATGATAAAATAAAAAAGAATGAAGAAAACCAAATTTCAAGTCTTAAAAATGAAAAGGGTGAATGTATCTCCAATGAAGAGAAAATTCAAACAAAAATTAGGAATTATTTTTCCCAATTGTATGCACATAAATTTGATGATCTTAGTGAAATGAATGAATAGTTATAAAAATATAAGTTGTCCAGACTGACTGAAGAGGTAGCAAATTACTTAAACAACCCAAGGGGACCTACCAAATTCTTTTTATGACATAACTATGGTACTGATACCTAAATCAGGGAGAGAAAAAATGGAGAAAGAAAATTATAGACCAATCTTCCTCATGAATATAGATGCAAAAATTTTAAATAAAATTTTAGCAAAAAGCAGTAACTTATCACAAGAATAATACATTTTAATCAGGTTGGATTTATTCCAGGAATGCAAGGATGGTTCAGTGTTAGGAAAACCATCAGTATCATTGATCATATCACCAATAAAACCAGCAGAAACCACATGATTATCTCAATAGATGCAGAAAAAGCTTTTGACAAAAGACACCATCCATTCCTATTAAAAACAGTAGAAAATATAGGAGTAAATGGAGTTTTCCTTAGAATACTAGGTAGCATCTGCTTAAAGGCATCAGCAAGTATTATATGCAATGTGGATAAACCAGAAGCATTTCCAATAAGATCAGGGATGAAACAAAGATGTCCACTATGACCCTACTTATTCAGTCTGGTACTAGAAATATTAGCAGTAGCAATTAGAGAAGAAAAAGAAATCAAAGGAATCAAATTAGGGAAAGAAGAGACTAAGCTATCATTCTTTGCAGATGACATGATGATATACTTGGAGAATCCTAGAGAATCAAGTAAAAAACTTCTTGAGACAATAAATAAATTTAGCAAATTTGCAGGATATAAAATGAACCCACATAAATCCTTAGCATTCCAATATATTCCCAACAATGTCCAACAGCAAGAGATAGTAAGAGAAACCCCATTTAAAGTTACTGTAGACATTATAAAATATCTGGGAATCTACCTGCCAAAACAAACCCAGTACCTTTATGAACACAACTACAAAACATTTTTCACACAGATAAAATCAGATCAACTAATTGGAAAAACATCAATTGCTCATGGCTGGATAGATCTAATATAATAAAAATGACAATTTTACCTAAATTAAATTACATATTATGTGCCATACCAATCAATCTACCAAAAAATTACTTTATACAACTAGAAAAAATAGTGACAAAATTCATTTTGAAGAACTAAAGGTCCAGAACATCAAGGCAATTAATGAAAAGAAATGCTAGGGAAGGTGGCCCAGACATATCAGATTTTAATTTCTATTATAAAGCAGCAGCCATCAAAACTGCTTGGTACTGGCTAAAGAATAGAGTAGTGGATCAATGGAATAGACTGGGTGCAAAAGAGTCAGTTGTCAGCAATTATAGTAATATATAGTTAGATAAGCCCAAAGACCCAAATTTTGGGGATGAGAACTAGCTATCTGACAAAAAGTGCTGGGAAAATTGGAATACAGTATGGCAGAAAGTGGGCATAGACCACCATCTCATGCCGTACACCAAAATCAAGTCTAAATGGGTGCACGATCTAGGTATAAAGGCTAGTACTGTAAGTAATCTGGGTAAGCAAGGAATAGTTTACCTGTCAGATTTATGGAGTAGGGAAGACTTTATGACCAAAAAAGAGTTGGAGAGCATTATAAAATGCAAAATGGAAAATCCTGATTACGTTAAATTGAAAAGTTTCCATATAAACAAAGCCAGTGTAACCAAGATTAAGAGGGAAGTGGGAAAATGGGAAAGAATTTTTACAACCAGTGTCTCTCCTAAAGGCCTCATTTCTAAAATATACAGGGAATTAAGTAAAATCTATAAGAATACAATTGATAAATGATCAAAGGATATAAATAGGCAATTTTCAGAGGTAGAATTAATGATATATATAAACATATGAAAAAATGTTAAAAATCACTATTGATTAGAGAAATGCAAATCAAAACAACTTTGAGTACCACATCTCTCCAGCCAGAATGGCTAAGATGACAAAACAGAAAAAAGACAAATGCTGGAGAGGAAGTGGAAAAATTGGAACACTAATGCATTGTTGGTAGAGCTGTGAACTGATACAACCATTCTGGAGAGCAATCTGGAACTATGCCCAAAGAGCTATAAATAATTACATACCTTTTGGCCCAGTAATACCACTTCTGGGGTTGTATCCCAAAGAGATCATACAAGTAGGAGGAAGACCCTTATGTAGAAAAATATTTATTGCTGCTCTTTTCGTAGCGGCAAAAAATTGGAAATTAAGGGGATGCTCATCCATTGGGGAATGCCTAAAAAAGTTGTGGTATATGAGTGTAATAGAGTACTAGAGTACTCTAAGAAATGGGAAGAAGACGGTCTTCATATTCACCTGGAGAGGCTTATACAAATGGATGCTAAGTGAGAAGAGCAGAACCAGGAAAACTGTACATAATCACAGACACAGCATATGTGTGATGACCAACTTTGATGAACTGGACTCTTCTCAGCAATGCACAGTTATAAGACAACTCTACAAGTCTCAGGATGGAAAGAGATATCTACATTCAGAGAAAGATCTAGAAAGAACAGAGTTTAAATGGAGACTGAAACAATCTACATGCTATTGTTCCTTTTCATGTTTGGTTTTCCTTCTTTTTTCCCATTGTTCACTCCATTGGTTACAACCCTTCTATACAACCAGATTAATGTCCAATATGAAATTATTTGCAGGTCCTCTACTTGATTGTATGCTGCCATGGGGGGGCGGGTAGAGGGAGGGGAGACAATTTGGAACTCAAGGGATTGTGGAACTGTCTTGTAAACTTAAAGTAAATAAACAAATCAATTTTTTTAAGACAAAAAAATGGATATGCATAGGTCAATTAAAATAAATTCTCTCATTGTTTCTGTTGAAGGGGCAAGGTAAGCCCAAGGTATTCCTCTGTAAGGAATAAGATTATACAAACCAAGCCCCTAACTCAATAAGATCTTTCTATTACCCTGAGTTGTTTTGGAACAGAAAATCCTGGGAACATGAGGGCTGCACTTCTCCTGGGACCCTGGCCAGGACCTTGAGAAGAGACATGGTTAACTGCCCAACTCCTGGAACTAGCTATTTCAAGGAAACATTGTTCTTGGCGGGGGAGGGGAGAGTTGGAGGAATTGGCCTCCCTCCCCAGCCACACACAAGATATGATCCTTCCTAAAAAGAACAAAACAAAACAAAACAAAACAAAACATCTGGAAGTATGCCTTCTTTGTTCATAGCACTACTTAAACTGTATGATTCAGACCCCAAATTGGAATCTCACCCATGGAGGAGACATCCTGCCTGGGACCCTCCCAAGCAGAACCCTGATTGCTGTACCCAGGATTCCCCAGCTTATGTGGTCAGGTATTGGTCCTTCTCCACATCGGTGGTGACTATAAATATGTATAGATATGTTCTACTATGCAGTTGGAGTCCTTCCTGTCCCGAGTGAGACCCTGACAGGTGATCAGGTGTTTGTGCTTCCCCGCATTGGTGATGATCATGGCTATGTATGTATATATGCATACATATATATATATATATATATATATATGTATACATATACATGTATACATACATAAATAGTATATATATAATTGCTCTTACTTTACTATTTCTAAGCCTTTATCCTGTTGTTTCTGGCTTCCTTCCCACTTGCCTATATACTAAATAAACTATATTGGATCTTTTGAAGTGCTGAGTGTTACATTCAAGAAAATCCTGAACCTCCTTAATCTGACAAATGTATATCTCATTCTGTACCCTAAATCCATCACCTGTCTATCAGGAAGTGGAAAGCATTTTCATCATGGTTCCTCTGGAATCATGGATGGTCTTTGCAATGATCATAGTTCTTATAGATTTCAAAGCTGTATGCTCTCATTATAATTATTAATGTTTGGTTACCAGTTGCTCTCTTTCAAAACCAAAGATCAGGAAAAATAAGCAAATAAATTTTGCATTCAAAAATCTTAAAGAAATAAAAGGACAAATTGAAAATCCCCAATTAAATATTAAATTAGAAATAATGAAAACCAAAAAAAGTGACTAATGAAATTTAAATTAAGAAAACTATTGAACTAATAAATAAAACTAAGAGCTAGTTTTATGAAAAAAGAAATAAAGTTGATAAACCTTTAGTCAATTTGATTTCAAAAAAGAAAGAAGAAAACCAAGTTACCAGTATTAAAAATAAAAAGAGTCACTGTACCTCCAATGAAGAGGAAATTAAAACAATAATTAGGAATTATTTTGTCCAATTGTATGCCCATAAATTTGACAATCTTAGTGAAATGGATGAATATTTACAAAAATTTAAATTGCCCCAATTAACTGAAGAAGTAAATTATTTAAATAACCCCATCTTGGAAAAAGAAATTGAACAAGTCATCAATGAACTACCTAGAAAAAAATATCCAGGGCTAGATGGATTACAAGTGAATTCTATAAAAGATTTAAAGAACAATTAATTCCCATACTTTATTGACTATTAGGGAAATTTGGTGATGAAGGAGTTCTACTCAATTCTTTTTATGATACAAATATGGTACTCATACCTAATTGAGAACAGCCAAAACAAAGAAAGGAAATTATAGACCAATTTTCCTAATGAATATAGATTCAAAAATTTTTAAATAAAATATTAGCAAAAAGATTACAGCAATTTATCAGGAGAATAATCCACTTTGATCAGGTCACATTTATTTCAGGAATGCAAGGCTGGTTCAATATTGGCAAAACTATTTGATCATATCAGCAACAAAACTAGTAGAAAACATATGATTATCTCAAAAGATTCAGAAAAAGCTTTTGACAAAATACAACACCCATTCCTATCAAAAACACTAGAACAAATAGGAATAAATGGAGTCTTCCTTAAAATGATAAGTAGCATCTCTCTAAAACCATCAGCGAGTATCATATGTAATGTAATATGTAATAGAAATGGCTCGAAGCATTTCTAATAAAATTGAGGGTGAAACAAGGATGTCCACTATCACCCGTGTCATTCAATTTGGTATTAGAAGTATTGACTGTAGCAATAAGGGAAGAAAAAGAAACTGAAGGAATTAGAATAGGCAAATAAGAAACTAAGTTATCACTCTTTGCAGATGACATGGTGATATACTTAGAGAATCCTAGAGAATTAAGTAAAAAATGACTTGAAATAATAAATAACTTTAGCAAAGTGGCAAGATATAAAATAAACCCACACAAGTCTTCAGAATTCCTATATATTTCTAATGAATCCCAACAACGATAGATAGAGAAATCCCATTTAAAGTTACTATAGACATTATAAAATATTTGGGTATCTATATGCAAAAACAAACCCAGTAGCTATATGAACACAATTACAAAAACTTTTCACACAAATAAAGTCAGATCTAAATAATTGGAAAAACATCAGTTGCTTGTGGCTAAGTTGAGTTAATATAAAAAATTGATAATTTTATCTAAATTAATTTACCTAATTAGTGTCATAACAAACTGCCAAAAATTTATTTTATAGAGCTAGACAAAACAATAACAAAATTCATCTGGAAGAACAAAAGGTCCAGAATATCAAGGCAATTATGAAAAGAAAGCCTAGAGAAGATGGCCAGATTTTAAACTGTATTATAAAGCAACAGTCATCAAAACTACTTGGTACAGCTTAAGAAATAGTGATGGATCATTGGAACAGGTTAGGTACACAAGACACAGTAGTCAATGAGTATAGTAATCTACTGTGATAAACCCAAAGACTCCATCTTCTGGAATAAGATCTCACTATTTGACAAAAGCTGCTTGGAAAACTGGAAAACAGTATGGCAGAAACTGGACATAGACCAATATTTTACACCGTATACCAAAATAAAGTCCAAATGGGTGCATGATCTAGATATAAAGGCTGATACTATAAGCAATCTGGGAGAGCAGATTTGGAGAAAGGAAGAATTTATGACCAAGCAAGAGATAGAGAGCATTACAAAATGAAAAATGAATAATTTTGATTATATTGAATTGAAATTTTTTGTACAAACAAAGCTAATGAGACCAAGATTAGGAGGGAAGCAGAAAATTTGGAAAGAATTTTATAACTAGTGTCTCTGATAAAGGTCTCCTTTCTAAAATGTACAGAGAACTGAGGCAAATATATAGTAGTACAAATTCATTCCCCAGTTGATAAATGGTCAAGGGATATGAACAGGCAGTTTTCAGAGGAAGAACTTAAAGATATAATCAAAATTATTCTTGATAAAAAGACCAGAGGTCAATAGAAAATTTGGCTTTCAAATAAAATAATCAAGAGAAACATAAAAAGGTAAACAGGAAAGGAAAAATCCTAAGTGACTTAATAAGATTAAATTGTTTACATTCCTACATAGTAAGATTATATTTTTACTCTGAAGAACTTTCTCATTACTGGGGCAGTTAGAAGGAGTATACATAGAGGTTTTGAATATAATGGAGACGATAACTAAAAAAATAAAAGTTAAGTGGTAAAAAATGAAGAATGTACTGGGAAATAGGGGAAAGGGCAAATTATCTCCTTTTTTTGCCCCTTATTTCCCAGGCTTTATTGAACAGGATTATAGGGTTGTTTTAGAAAATGAGAATTCCAGTTCCTTTCAATCCCCTGGTATGAAATGTATTCAGAGATGGAGACATACATACACATACATACATACTCACACTCAGTGACCAAGACATACACGTGCATACCACAACTACTAAAAGGAGTAGGTCCAGTATATATCCACTTTTAAAATCCTTATTCATAGATCCAGTCATGAGCACAAGACTTATAATCGACCGGTTCTTCAGGCTTAAACCACAGGCTGATCTCCTTCTCAGCACTTTTTGCAGAATCACTGATATGAATGATATTCCTGCCGACTTGAATGCAGAAGTCCCTACGAATGATGCCTGTCTTGGAATTAGCTGGACTGGTCTCTCCCAACATCACTCTGCCTGTCTTCACCACATTCAAGCCCTCCTAAACCATGGCTACAACAGGCCCGGAGTTCATATATTTCACAAGCCCAGGGAAAAATGGCCTGTCCTTCAAGTCAACATAGTGCTGTTTCAGATGTTCCTCTGAGGCCCTAAGAAACTTCATGCCCACGAGGCAGAATCCCTTTTGCTCAAAGCGTTTGATGATGTCCCCAATCAGGCCCTGCTGGATGCCAACGGCTTGATGGCAATGAAGGTGTGCTTGGTGTTGGCCATGGTCCAGGGAAGCTCGGGCTGGAGCTGAAGAAAGAGGTGTCTGTGGCTGCAGCAGAGAAGGAACAAGGGCAAATTATCTTACATAAAACAGGCCTGAAAGAGCTTTTACAGTGGAAGGGAATATGGGGGATGTGAGAGGGAGTGCTTAAGCCTTATTCTCATCAGAATTGGCTAAAAGAAGGAATAACATACATACTTAATTGAGTATAGAAATCTGTCTTACTCAATAGGTAAATAGCAGGGGAAGGGGATAAAAGAAGGGGTGGGACTGATAGAAGGGAGGGTGATTTGGGGGAGGCAGTAGTTAGAAGCAGAACAACTTTTGAGGATGGACAGGGTGAAAGGAGAAAGAGAGAGGAGGAGGATAAATGGGGAAAATAGGATAGAGAAAATCACACAATTAGTAATCCTAACTGCGAAAAAAATTTACAAGTTTCTCAGATAAAAGTCTCATGCCTCAGTTATATAGTCATTCTCCAACTGATAAATGGTCAATGGATATAAGTAGGCAATTTTCAAATGAAGTAATCAAAGCTATCTACATTAATATGAAAAAATGCCCTAAATAGCTATTGATTAGAGAAATAAAAGAATCCAGGAACATAATTGAACATAATTTTAAAATACTTTTCTTATTTAGAAATAAATTTAAATAAATCTTTAAATTTAAATAATTTGAAAAACACTATGTGTGGCTCAAGCTAATATAATAAAAATGATAATATTAATCTACTTCTTAGTTCTATCCCAATTAAATTACCAAAATAAAATTTTATTGGGCTAGAAAAAATAATAACCAAACTCATTTAGAAGAACAAAAGGCTAAGAATATCAAAAGAATTAATGGAATGAAAAAATGAAGGTAGAGCAATACCAGATCTTAAACTGTAATATAAGGTGGTAATTATCAAAACTATCTGGTAACGACTAACAAATAGAATGGTGGATCAGTGGAACAGAATACATATGATGGGGCTCAGGGAGTCCAGTGTGTGGGATAAAAGACCCCACGGACCATTATCTAAATAAATCCAGAGCTTTCTCAAGGTAAAGACAGAAGCTCTTTATTCTAAAGACAAGTCTCATGAGAGTTGGGTGTCACCTACTCCAGTCAGTTTGGTATAGGGAGGCACCCAAGAGGAGGCAAGCAAGCAGTTTTATACCCTTGTACAAACAATTCTATGAAAAACCCCAAAATTTCCAGATAAACCCCCAAACCCCCTCCCACCAAAAATCCCCTAATGCTGTATCATTACCCCATTGGTGGGGTAACATGACCTCACAGTCTATACAGGACCCCGGAAAGCAACCTCTTGCCCAATACAAAGACATATAGCTATGATTATCCATATGTAGCAAAAGGGGGTTGTCACAAAAAGCCCCTTACAGGAAAAAGGGAGGGGGAGTAGGGGCACACCATCTGATTTCCCCCAAATCAGGTGATTTACAGGAACATGAAACTTAGGCCTAAAGAGATCTAGGACCTAGCTCAAGTTTGGTTAATGTCTCTTTTATTTTATGAGAATGCTTTCACCTGTCTCATTCATACAGGAGCCCCAATACCCAGGATTCTCTGACAGCAATCTGGAATGAATTCAGGAACTCAAGCATTCTTTAAGTCTAGGTGGCAAAGATTTGTTACACTATACAGTGGGCAAGAGTTCTTAGGGAACCTGCAACCCTAGAGGGTGTGTACAGCTAGTTTATACAGCATAAGCTATAGTGAAACCTGTGCCAAATATGCTAACTAGGTAAATTAGGGCAGAATTAGCGAGTGGTTAAGGAGCTGATCAGTCTTTAAAGGAATATGCACTTTTAATATGTACTGAGTGGACATATTGCCCAGAATTCCCCAAGAAATGGAGGGGGGGGTAAGGGAGGGCAGGCTGCATGGAGGTGTAGTTTTAGGGTTGAAGTCACTAAGTCACTTAGCCACAAGGGCTGACAAAGCTGCCACCCATCAATGTTGTGTTTGACAAGATGGATGTTGGGAGTTTACATATGTACCAAGCCTAAGGCATAGGTAAGGAGGGATTCAGGATGTATATAATAAGCTAGGGAGGTACTTATAGATAATCTAATGGAGTTTTCACTTGTTATTGTACCAGGGGGAGATAAGCATTTGGCTGGGGCCTAATCATGAACGATTGATAGGTTTAGTGCAGGGATGGGGAGAAATGAGCAGAGATTGTGCTCTGAGGCTAGGAAGAAATGTGATTTTTGGAACTGGTGTTCAAGCACAGTCACCCAAGCACCCCATCAAATACACAATACACAGCAGTAATCTTTGCCAAGAAAACCCCATGGGCAGTACTGACATTTTATGGTCCACTGAGTCACAAAGAGTCTAACATGATTAAATAGCAACAAGTGGTTTAGGCTGACGTTTTCCTTTTGGTAGTTCTCCCTGGGGCAGGTAATTGAACCTGTCGCTCATTTCAACCATTTTCCTCATCTGCAATATAGGGATTACACTGGGCAGCCCTTTGTATTCCACCAGGTGGTTCTGTAAATCAAATCAGGTGACCAAGGGAAAGAGGTCTGGTAAAGTCTTTGCCAGGGAGGGACTTGAGCAATGGCCCAGCGGACAAGCGCCGCAGGCCAGAGGGTGCAGCAGAGCCCACATAGCCCGAGGTGCCGGGCGGCGCCTCTATAGCAGAAGCCACTCTAGACCCCCCCCCCCCGCCCGCCCCCAACCCGCGCCGCCCCGGCGCTCTCGCGTGTTTCTCCACTCTCGGCCAGCCTCTGAACTCGCGTGCTCGCGCCTGCGCCTGGAAGACACGGGGACGGGAGCCGCGCGCGCGGGGTGGCTGGAGGTACGAGGTTGGGAGCAGAACGGCAGCATGGAAGCTGAAAAGACATCGGCGATGCTCTCGGGGTTCCTGTTTAGCGCCCTCGCTTTCCAGCACCTTAACTCCAACGCTGACTCGGTGAGGCCAAGAGGAGATAGATGAAGCACGGCCAGGGGAGGGAGCGCCGAGTGGGGGCGGGGGGAGGAAGGAGAGGGGAAGGGCGGGGTCTCGCTGCTCCCCCCCCCGGACCTTTCTCTTTCTCATCTTCTACCGAATTTATTTATTTAATTATTTTTGGTGCTCTGGGGGACGTGCGAGAAGGATCCTCCTCTGGATATTCCTACTAAGGTCTGCCTCAGTGGCATTAAACTCCAAACAGAAACCGAGGCCTCTGAATAGGGGCGTCCCCGGGGGCCTTTTATTGGCTTAGAACACGACGTGTGAGCATCCTCTATGTTTTATTATTGTTTTTGTTTTTTTAAACATTTCCCAATTATATTTTAATCTGGTTCGGTCCGCGGTTGGGGAGTGTTGGCGGCGGCATTGCGGCTCACAACCCCCTACACCCTCAGTGTTTTGTCGTAGTTCTATTATTCATTTTACTAACATCTTCTGCCTCCGCCTCCCCCCAGATCCCCGAAAGAAAGAAAGAAACGAAGAAAAAAATTCCCTGTCAAGCGAAATAGCCTGCTTTGGCCATATCCCAAAATGTATGTTTCATTTTGCATCTCAGTCCAGAGGATGGGTAGTATATATCATCATTGGTCCTCTGGAATCATGGATATTGCCTTATCAGGAATAAAAGTTGTCCTTCAAAGTTATTTTTCTTTATAATGATGTCATTGCATAAATGATTCACTAGCTCATCACTTTCCTGTGGATCAGTTCATACAAATCTCACCTGGTTTCTCAAAGTCTCCACTTTCATTTATACATATGCCATAATTTCTTAAGCCATTTTCAGGAGTATAGGCCTAGGAACATTATATCTAGATTATTGGGTGTTCACAGTTTAGTGACTTTGGCGGCATGTTTTTAAATTCCTTTTCATAATAGCTGGACCAACCCCCAGCCCTACTCAATAATGTTTGCCCATTTTCCTGTAGATTTCTGCCTCTGAAAACTGTGTCCTTGCATCTGCTGACCTTTTATCAGGTGGTGAAGGGCTCTTACCTGGCCTTTTCTTCAGTCTTTCAAAAGAAAGAAGAGCATCATCATTTGTATTGTCTTTCCCCTAGAGGTGATTATTCTTGGAAGCAGTCCAGAACACTTGAGACTGGAAGTTAGACCTGTTTTTTGGTCTATTGTGAAATGAATAAAATAAATGCTAAAAAATAAAACTAAGCAACTAATAGCATTGGAAAACACTGGACCTTTTATAAGGATGACAGAAATTGTAGACCTGTACATTTATTTTAAATCTCCAGGAGCATGTATACTTCCCTGATTTAAAAAAAAAAAAATACTATTTTGAAAAAAAACTTGTAACCTGTTTAAAGTAACCTTCCCTTTAGACAACACATTTCTCCCTATATCACCATCTCTCCCCTTCTTCAGTCCAGATAGATTAATTCCTAAAACATTGACTTAATCTCATCATACCTACTTCTCTTCTAACTTTAATATTTAGGTCAAAGATACCGCCATCCTTCCATTCAACCCAGGTTTGAAACTTAAGAACCATCATTGACTATCCTTCCTCATCCCGAAAATCTGATTTTTGCCAAGTCTTGCGAGAGATGATGTGGATATAGAAGCAATACTCCTACATCTGATTATAATGGCAAATTATAATTGACCCAGGAGAAGAGATTTTTTCCATTGGAGAGGTGGGGGGCTATGGTTTCAGAATGCTGTGTGTGCTGTTGCCAGATCAGTTGCTTTTCTAACTTTTTCTTGGTTTCCAGGAAAAGCTCACTGGGGATGTGGACAGGAAGGGGTGTGAGTGAAAATGACTGATTTTAGAATAAAAGATAAACACAATTTTTTTGTCCACCTCCCTCCCCCCAGCTAGTTCAGGACCTCTTTGCAAGACTGCTTATAGAACAGTAGCCTTCTGATTTGTTCTTCATGGCTCAGGGCTTTCTCCTCTCTACTTCATCCAGCATAGATGTGACCACTACACTCCAATGCTCAAAAAGTTTCAGTATGATCTAGAGTCAAAAACAAACTCCTCAGTTTGACATATCCATACACAGTAAAACTCTTGCTTCTGCCTTCCTTTTCAGATTTATTACACGTTTCTCTCCGACATGAAACCTTTTTCTAGCCAAACTGCCCTACTTGTAGTTCTAAACATTCTGTCTGCTGTCTTCATGCCTTTTTATCAGCTGTCCCCTGTTGCTTAGAATTCACTCCTTCCTTACCACCTCTCAATCCCTTTTGAGCTTCAAAGCTCATCTCATTCACCATCTACATGAGGCCTTTCTTTATATCCTCTCTGTCCACCCACACCCCCCAACTACTAGTTCCTCCTCCAGTGCCCCAATTTTATTTACTATTTATTTGCCCTTTAAAGGTGTGGACTGGATTTTTTTTAACTCCCTAACCTACTACAAAGTAGGTACTTAATAGCTACTTGTTGATTGATATGCCTCTGGGACCTCTACTGAATCCTCCTTATGTGGAGAATAAAGTCCCAAGTCCTTTCAGCATTCAGGTCTCTCCATACTTGAAGCTCACCCTATCTATATGCCAGAAACTTTCCCCTCTAGCAAGACTAGTTATCTTACTATCTTCTGAACCTAACATACTCATTCCAGATTCCAAACCTTAACACATAAGTGTCTCCTACCAGAAATGCCCTTTTCCCCATTAGACTGTGAACTTCTTGAGAGCAGACTGTTGTTTTTAACATTTCTTTGTATTCTCATAACTTAACGCGTGGTAGACATGTGATCTCATGCATTTGATACAATGATAAATGCCAGTTGACTGACTAAATCCTACCTTCAGAGGTCCGCTTATGCCTGTGGTTCATTCATTCAATAAACATGAAGAGTTTACTATATGCAAGCACTGTGCTATGAAAAGGAAAATCATCTAATAGTCATTACTTTGATTTATTTTTAGTTTGATTGTAGGATTAAGCTCCTTTCTTTAGGAAAAGCTAGCCCTAACACCTAAGCCAGACTAACATAGATATTCTCTTAAGTCTAGGTTACCTATAGATTTAGTAAATAAATAAATTGATAAAACTTTTATCATTTAGTAGCCAATCATTTAGAGTTAGACATATATCTTTGTAGGAATAAAATAATCAAAGGACTATAAGACTCTTTTTAAAGACAAATTTCCCCTTTCTGGCAGCTGGAGAAAGGGGGGGGGTTGACAAAAGTTTAAGTTCCATTTTCCAATCTTAGTGGATAAGTTTTTTGTTTTCCTTTAGTTAGATGTTAAGTCTAAGTTGAGTAATGGAATCTTCAAGGTTGGCAACTGGAAGAGGGGAGGGGGGGTAGGGGTACCCACTAGGTGGGTGGTATATGACTACTAACTACACACCACAAACTTCTCTATCACAATAAGCTTTCTGGTTACAAAAAGGCATCACTTTAGAGCACTTCTGGGATAATCTCCCCTTTAGAATTTGGGTTAAGAAAGCCTAGCAAAAGCAGACTGGTCAGATGATCTGTCTTGTCCATTAGAGTTGTGTTCAAAAACAAGTTTCCTTTTTTTTTTTTGTAATTCCTCTTCTCTGTTATAAAAATAATCTTTTAAAATCATTACAGTATCACTAATTATTGAAGAATTAGTTGACCTAATTTAATGGTGACTTGCGCTAGCCTTGCTATTAAATAATTTTCACTCAGAAACTTTGAACCTCAGGATTATTTTTTATTTCAGATAATTAATTTTAATAGCTAGGCGCTGGGTATTTATAAAGACAACAAAAACAGCACCCTGTTTTCAAAGAATTTATATTCTAGTGGAGTATACAGCATGTAAACAGAAATAATTTCAAGGTAATTTGAGGAGGGATGAAGGGAGGGAGGGAATGCTCTCAACTAGAGGAATCAGGAAAGGGTTCGCAAAGGACGTGGCCCCTTAGATGAATATAGAAGGAAACTAAGCATTCTAAAAGGCATAAAAAACAGATTGCATGGAGGCATGCAGTTGAGAGATGGCCCATTAAGTTCAGGGAATATAGAGGAGGCCATTAGGCTAGTATATAAATGTGTATGACATAGATCTGGAAAGTTAGGTTGGAGCCAAACTGAAGGGTTTTAAATGCCAGCTTGAGTGGATATTTTATCTTTGAGGCGATGGAACACCATTGGAAATTTCTGAGCATGGCCTGGCATGATTAGACTTGTGATTTGGGAACATTGTTTTGGTAGCTGTGGGAATTGGTTGGAACAGAAAAGGAACAAAGGAAAACAGGGAGGAGGTTGATTAGGTTATGCAACTGTCCATGTAACTAGGTAATACAGATACAGAATTGGGCCTGGACAACTTAAGGGGTAAAAAAGAACAAAGATATGAAAGATATTGAGATAGAACTGAAAAGACTGGGTAATGGATTACAGACTTAGGGGGTGTCAGAAAGACTCATTAAACCCCAGTTTTTGAGCTTGACTGATAGGAAATTTGGTGATACCTTCAAGAGAAATAGGGAAGTTTGGAGAAAGGAGAGGTTAAAGGGGGAGAAAATTTAGTTTGTTTTGGTTGTGTTAAGATGTCTGGGAAAGCAGTTAGTAAAATGGGACGAATTCAGGAGAAAGATTTGGACTGGGTATATATCTATTCATAAATCATCCGTGTAAAGATGATATTTTGAACCCATGGGGGCTGATAAGATAACAGAAAGTAAAAGGCTAAGGACAGCACTTCTCATGGTTAGCCGACAGATAATCCCCAGTTATGATCCATGTTAATCTTCCTCTTATGACAATTTTTATAATACTTTGCTGTACTGTTCATTTTGCCATATCTCTCCTGGTACAAACTAATTCATACCTTCTTTTCAACTAGGCCAAGTGAAGTGCTTTTTTGGATCCTCTAGTGTCTAGCATGTGGTAGGTGCTCAGGTTTGAAATGAATTAATGAGTTAAAGACACAGTAAGTGTTAGTTTGTTTCATATATTGTTTCTTTTTTGTACCCCTCTAGGAAGGTTTTCTACTTGGGGAAATGAGAGGCCAATCAAAGAACAGCGTTATAGACTCTCAGTTGAGTGATGTTGAAGTTGTTTTTACAGTTGGTGAGTCTATATACTATGTGTTATCTGTGTGTCCAATCAGTATAAATGTTCTTTGAAAATATTTTGTTTTGTTTTGTTTTTTGGAGAGGGGAAAGTAAGGCAGTTGGGGTTAAGTGATTTGACCGTGGTCACACGGCTAGTGTTAAGTATTTGAGGTCAGATTTGAATTCAGGTCCTCCTGACTCCAGGGCCAGTACTCTATTCACTGCACCACTTAGCCACCCCAAAAATATTTTGAAAATAATTAAAAATAAAACTTTTTAATGGAGATTGCAGATAAAATGAATGTACGCTATTCCTCATCTAAAAGTATTTGTCAGAACTTGGCTAAAGTAGGAAAAAACTGAGGACAAGCTGTGGGGTTAATGGAATATAAGATCTTCCCCATCCATTAATTAGGCCTACTGACCACATGTGTTCCCTTTTTGCTTTGGGACAGGGGCTGTGTTCCCAGGTCTAAAGGTATACAATTATTTCAATCACAGATGTCCTGCTGCTTTGAGCTCTGACCCAGTTCACAGCTGTGATACATCCTGAGTCACATTGAACCCATATATTGCTTTGAAGGAGGAACTTTCTTAGGGAGAAGCTTGCTTATGGAGAGGTTTGCTTGTGGAAAGGCTTTCACACCTTTTGGTACTGAGCCAATTAGGTACTGAGTCACAAGGGTTGTGATGCCTTCAAGCTCTGAGCCTATTAGTTAAAACTATATATATTCTGGGAGATTGCTATTTTGCTTTGGGGCTCACTCATAGGAAGAATGTTTCTTTGTCATTTGGCAAGAGACTCTGGGTAGCTGTTGTTAAGGGGCCCCCTGATTTTGTGAACCCAGATATTGGCACTCCTTGGTCTGCTGATTAGGTATCTATTACTTCGTTTAGACAGTTTGAAGCCCTGTCTGTTGGATTCTTTCTTGGATACTGTAAGACAAATAAACACAGCACACAAGAGGGCTGCTAGCACAGGTTCATTCTTGCTCTGGTCAGACAGGAAAGACACTAAGAAGGGGTTAATAATCTTACTTTGGTCTAGTTTCTTAGATTTAGGATTGCTGATCATGGGAGGACAAACTCCTACAGCATTCCCTAATCACTCTTCTCGCAGGGGCCAGCGACCCCTACATCTTGATGGGGTCAGTCAAGACAGGCACTGCTTGTGCGTCCCCTAAACCCCCATAAGCCTCAGTGGGAAGCAGTTGAGGCAATCACAACGTTCATGCATTCAACCCTAAGGTTCCCATTCACAGACCACCTGTTTTATAGACGCAACAAAGAAGGCACATTGCCAGCAATAGCCTCACAAGTTTACATCGCTCCATCCATGTATCTCACTGCGCAGCTGCAGTGGATGTTTCTATTATTTATCATTCTATAATGCTATGCACCATAGTTATGCAAACTCATATTTAATACCTGGGAACAAGAGATTGTTATGGCTATGGATCCTGGGAAACAGGACTCTAAGAAATAATAACAAAAAGCCACTTTACACACACCAAAATTCACCTTATAGATACTCCTTCCTACTTATCTGTATTATTTAATTAAAGTAAGATTGTCAACCCCTTTGAAGTTGTCTTTCCTTTAGAAAAGCAGATCAAAGAACCTGTGCTAGCAGCCCTTCTGTTTGCTGGTGTTATTGGTCCTCTATTTCCACAGCAGCTGCAAATCATTAATGCACAATGAAACAGAAAGAATTACAAATCGAAAGTCTGAGAGACAGAGTTTCTGGGTAATTAATAATCAGTTTATTAATTGGGCTAGCAAATAATAAAGTGAGGTCGGTTTCTCTCCTAACCAGACACCCAGAAAGGACGTCCCTGAATGTTTTAAATACCTTTGGAAAAGGGGGTGTCCCTGAGAATGAAAATCAATTCTGAGTGATTAACAATTAATAAGAGAATGAATACTGGAATGGGAGGTAGACTTTTTTCTGGTGAGGAGCTGGGGGAAGTGTCTTAGATCTTGTAGGCACTCCTAAATCATTTTGCCTCCAGCAGTCCCTACAAAAGAATCTGTTCTCCACCCAGTCCTTCTTGAATTTGAGCAGTGGTAGGATTACAGTAAGAATTCCACCTAGATAGGATGGTCTGGGTGGGGTGAATTTGGAGACTAGGTCAGAAAATGTCCTTGAAAAACTGGGATTTGAATGAGCAAGCAAAAAGAGGATCTTTGGGCCCCATATATAAAATTGATTATTAATATAATAAAAAAAATCACTTTCTCAGTATTTTATACATTCTGTAGTCAATTTAAATGGCATTTCTTTGTATCTTCGTGCTGGATTTTATTGGTAATATATAGTAATAGTAATGATTTATGTGGATTTAGTTTATGTTCTGTAACTTTGCTGAAGTTTCAATTAATTTCTTAGTTGATTCCCTACTGTTCTTCAAGTAAACCATCACATGATATGCAAAAAGCAATAATTATGTCTACTTTTTGACTTTGCTTATTCTCTCACTTTGATTTCCCTGTCTTATTGCTGTAGCATTTCTAGCATTGAACCAAATAGTGGACTTCTTTATCCCCTTTACATGCAATGCTACCTCTTGGTTTTTAGACAAATACTACTTATAGTACAGTGTGATCCACTTATTCCTGTGTTTCTTGTGTTTTTAACAAGAATGAATGTTTTATCTTGTCAAAAAAGCTTTATAGTGATATAGTTATAAGATTTATTGTTGTTATCCTCATCAATTATATTTATAATGTTGAACCAGCTCTGTAGTCCTCGTAACCTTTGTGATATGTTGCTGTGGTCATACTTTATTTTAAAAATTAATGCTGTATATTCTTATGGTAAAATTTTCTTTTTCTTGCTCTCTCTGGTTAAGATACGAAGACCATATTTGAATCATAGAAGGAATCTTGTAGGACACTTTCTTTTCCTAATTTTCTGTACAGCATTTTTTCATGACTATAAATAGTTTTCATTTCTTCATCTGAAAACTTCCTGTTCACATCCTTTGAACATGTATCAATTGAGGAATGACTTGTCTTTTTATAAATTTGACTCAGTTCTCTATATATTTGAGAAATGGGACATGATCAGAGAAACTGGTTGTAAAGATGATTTTACATATATTTATTATATAAATTTATTATATATATTATAATACATATTATATAGAAACAGAACAAAGAAGGCATAGTGACAAGAATAGCCCAGGGTTACATACAAGTATTCCCATGGGATGGGCATTATGTATATTACTTTTTTTTTTTCTGTGGAGTCATAAGTCACATTCCCATTATGGCTACCCCTGTACAGTTTGTTCTTTGACTCACTTGTTTTTATTTTTTAGGGTCAAATTATTTGGTCTCAAATTAATTTTTTATAATTTCTTCCGCTGCCTTTTATTCAACATAACTTAAAAGATGTGTTTAATGTTCTGCTTTTTTATTATCTAAGACACGGTTAATTTTTGTAAAATACCACATGCAATGAAATAACTCTGTTCTTTTTATTCACATTTAGTAACCATCAAACTTTTATCATATCCAACTTTTCTAAAATGTATTCAGGTCCTTGGCTTCTTTCCTGTTTATTATTTGGCTATATCTGTCTGGGTCTAAAAAGGGCACATTGACATCCCACACTATTATAGTTTAATTGTCTATTTCTCCCCTTTAACTCATTTACTTTTGTGTATTTAAATATTATGCCATTTGGTTTGTATGTTTGGTATTGATATTAATTCATTATCTGTGGTACTTTTCAGCAAAATGTTATTTTTCTGTTTATCTCTTTTAATCAAGTCTATATTTGGTATTGCTTTGGCCTTTTCTGGGATCATGATTGCTAACCTGTTTTTGTTTTTGTTTTTTTACTTCAAGTGAGACATGATAGGTTTTGTTCCAGCTGCTTAGCTTTTTTCAAGTGTTTCTTGTAAATAACATATTATTGGAATCTGCTTTCTCTTCTGTTTTGTTATCCTCCTCCACCTTATGGGTGAGTTCATCTCATTCACATTCATGCTTTCCATTAATTATGTATTTCTCTTATATTTTTCCCTTTCTTTCTTTCTGGTTCTCTTCTTATGAAGAAGAGGGCTATGTAAAGAGTGTGCTTAACCCTAGTGCTATAGGTGCTACAGTCTCCTTCTGTTTCCCTGCTCTTCTTCTCTTTCCCTCTTCAAGAGCCCAATCACAGATTACTTCCTTTCCTTTTAAGCCGCTCTTTATGAACCTCCCTCTTTAGGTAGATTTTTTAGAAAAAAAATCTCCCCAAGTCAATTTTCCCTTATCACCCCTTTCCCTTTCCCCTCCTGTTTCCCTGTTGAGGGAAACTGAGTTTCTCTATTTATAACCTCCTTTGAGCAGTTCAGATGAAAGTGAGGTTCACATGTCACCTGTTCGCTCCACTCATTCTTCCTTGTCTGTGTATCCTGATTGCTTGTTATACTTTCCCTATTTCTCTTCCATTCTACCCCCACTCCCATTCCCAGTATATTCTTTTTTTTTATTTTTTATTGACTTGTTTGTTTACTTTTAGTTTACAATATTCAGTTTCAGAGTCACCTGAGTTTCAGATTTTTCTCCCCTTTCTCCCCACCCCCCACACCTGCCATGGTGGCATACAGTCATGCATAGGATCTGCAAACTCTATCACATTGTACAGTAGTTTGGTTGAATAGGTGTTATAGACAATGGAGTGAACAATGAGAAAAGAGAAACAAAAACCAAACATTGAAAAGAGTAATAGCATGCATTGCTTCATTCTCCATTTAACCTCTGGCCCTTCTGGATCTTTCTCTGAATGTAGAAATCTCCTTCCGTCCTGAGACTTGTACAGTTGTCTTTTAACTGTGCTTTGCTGAGAGGAGTCCAGTTTTTCAAAGTTGGTCGTCACATATATGATGTATCTGTAACTGTGTACAAATTTTTCCTGGTTCTGCTCCTCTCAGCATCAGTTCGTATAAGCCTCTCCAGGTAATTATGAAGTCCATCTCTTTCCCATTTCTTATAGCACAATAATATT
>CM053602.1:62789214-62811440 GCA_028646575.1 Pseudocheirus occidentalis | reverse complement strand
TATTGATTAATGAAGAGTTAGGTACAGAAGCCAGGAAAGTGAATAGAGGGTTGAGCACGGGGGTGCAGGTTTAGTCACATAGCCACTTCTAGTGATTGATTTCACTCTGAGTTTATTGAGTTCTGCTTTGGATACAGTTTCAATTTGGGTATGCTCACTGATTTCTTATTTCACAAAGTATTACTTAACTGTTTCCTGGCTAAACTCTTGAGTCCATAGCTTAACTAGTTCCTGGCCACTTCAGTTTGTACTTAGTAATTAATGATACTTAGTAATTTATTGCTGAATAAGTGACTGATTGAGTTAACTTAGTTGTCCCATGAGTGGAATACTTTGACATTGTAGTTTGAGATTACTGAATGACTAAGGAGGGTATCCTCCTTAGGGATATCAGATGATTGTTCTTTGTTCAAAACTTTGTAGCCACTTTGGTGAAAACTATGTGACCGTTTTAATGATAAGTTGTTGTGAATACTTTATTGTGATTTTCTGTGATAAGTTGTAATATTGTGAATGCTGTACCTTGATTTTCTGTGAATGTTTTGCTTTGATTTGTTATGGAATAGAGTGCTCACTATCCTGTGCAATCCCATATCAATCTGATTAAAAATTGGAAAAATGGATTAAATATTATAACCAGGGCATTGATGGATAGTAGGGTGGAGGCCACCCTCATTTATGGGAACCTGGACAAGTTCAAGCATGGAACCCCTATTACCATCACAAGACTAGGAGGGGCTGAAATATCAGCCAGACAAGTCAAATCAGCAATGAAAATTGGGCAATTACTGAAGAAAGAATATATTGTGGTTATTGTACCCATTTCCAAATACATCATTGGAATAGCTATATTGAGAGGTTTGATTCTGAATTTACCTGAAGGAAGACACCAATTTGCAGTAGCAAAGATAGGAATTAATGCAATTTTAGTGGAAAAAATAAAAATGGATCCAACCACTTTACCTGAAATTCTGAAGTAGTTACTTTAGAGCAATATCATGTGCCAGGTGGGTGAGATAAAATTACCAATATTATAAAGGAATATGTTGAAGACAGAGTGTTAGTCCCTATGACAACATGATGGAATAATCCCCTCTGGCCAGAACAAAAATCACATGGGATGTGTAGAATGAGAATGGATATAGACAGTTGAACAAGGTGACTCCTCCCTCGTATGCTACTGCTACAGATACTATCACCTTAATAGAAAGAATCCAGAAATGTGATGGGACTTCGTAGGCAATTATTGATTTAGTCAATGTTTTGTTCACCATCCCAAAAGACTAAAAAATGTGACAAGTTTGTGTTTACTTCGTAGGGCAGACAATATATTTTCACTTGTGTGCCACAAGGATATCTGCATAGTCCTGCTATTTGTCACAGGATTGTGGCTGAACATTTGGATGAATTAAGGCTACCTGGTGTACAGCTTACCCACTACAGGGATGATAATATGATACAGGGAAAAATGTAAAAGAAGTGGAGAAGAGTTTGACATTTTTGATTGAATACATGAAAAACAAAGTCTGGGAAATTAACCCCGCAAAGTTTCAAGGACCAGCTCAAAATGTAAAATTTAGAAGTATGCAATTCTTCTTCAAGCCCAACAAAAGATTCTGGATTTTCCTATCCGTACCAATAAGAAAGAGGCCCAAACGTTTATAGGATTATTTAGATATTGGAGATATCACAAACCACATCTGGGACAGATTTTGAAACCCTTATATAAAGTTACTCAGAAAAAATATGAATTTGATTGGGGATTTGAGCAGAATAAAGCTTTTGAAAAAGCCAAGGCTGTTATATATACAATTGGCCCCAGATTTATGGCCTATGCAAAATGGCCCTGTTGAATTATAAGTGACTGTACAGGATGATTATGCAAACTGGAGTTTATGGCAGGAACAACAAAGCTGAAATGTACCGTTAGGGTTTTGGTCTAGGAAACTGCCTTCATCTGGAGTTCAACATGTACCTTTTGAAAAGCAGTTGTAGGCTGCATGTTGGGCTTTGGTAGAGACTGAACAACTGACTCTGGGCCATGAAGTGACATTAAGGCCTAGAATCCCAGTTATGACCTGGGTAATGAATACCCCAGCTTCTCACAGGAATTTGGACATGCCCAAGGAACCAGCATGATTAAATGGAAATGGTTTATTCAAAACAGAGCTAAAACAGCCAAAAGTGGAGTTTCTGCTCTACATGAATCTATAGCAAGCATCAGTACTGAAGGAAATGATACATCCCTTGAACCAAAGCAATAGTTGGTGCAGTCACTGGTAAAATGGAATGGTGGATATGATGGATTAGCTGAAGAAGAGAAGAAACATGCATGGTCTACTGATGAGACAGCAAAATATTTGGGCCATAAAAGACATTGGAAAGCAGTAGCCTACAACCTATGTACTAGGCAGACTTTGGAAAGCAGTGGGACAGGTAGAAGCAGTCAATATGCTGAACTTATGGCAGGTCATTAAGCCATCAAAACAGAACAAGGAGGAAAGTGTCATATATGTACTGATTCATGGGCAGTAGTTAGAGTTAGCTACGTGGATGCCCATGTGGAAAAATCAAAATTGGGAAATTCATGGCAAACAAATCTATTGCAATGAATTATGGGAAGATATATGGGACATATCTTTGGTTACTATTTTGTCAGTTTTTTTTTTCATTTAGATGCTCACATGGTCCTCACCATGCCAGAATGTGAGTACAATGCACATGCTGATTAACTAGCAAATATTGCTACTCAACATATTGTCCATACTCTGACATCGAGTGATGATCCAGTACTAGCAAAATGGCTGGCCATTTAGGGGTCCAGGACAGACACAGTGGGCACAATATTGAGGTATTGGTATCTCTCATTTGTTGTTTAAACAGATAGCAGAGAAATGTCATATATGTCAATTGGAAAAAGGAACTAACTGTTCCTTGGGTAGTAACTGGGGAGATAGTAAAGGGAAAAGTTCCAGCCCATATTTGGCAAACAGATTATATTGGTCCCCTACCACAAGATAAAGCATGCAAATTTAAATGTACTTGTGTTGACACCAATTCAAGCATATTAGTGGCTTGTCCTTATAAGAATGTGACCCTGAAAAATACCTGTAAGACTCTAGATCTCATAAGTATATATTATGGAATCCCAATGCAGATTCAAAGTAACAAATTTCAAAGGTAATGAAGTGAAGAGAGATTGTATATAAAATAATATAGAATGGATATATCACATTCCATATTATCCCCAAGCATTTAGGTTAATTGAAAGAATGAATGGGTTACTAAAAGAACAGATAAGGAGGTTAAGTTCTAATAATTCTTATCAACATTGGAAAGATAATTTGTTCACTGCTTTATATAATTTGAATAACAGAACATTGGGAGAAAATATATCTCTAGCCAAAATGATGACCCCAAATCTGCATGTTTGAAAACAGTGGACACATAAGATCCCCAAAATAGAGTATTGGACTGTGAGGTAAGATGTTCCAGCACCATATCCAGGGACACCTGGCTCATCAGGATATGATTTACATTGTTTAGAAGACTTTTGGTTGGATAGAAAAGAAATAAGAAACTTCTCTACTGGAATATGTATAAGAATCCCTAAAAATCATTTTGGATGGATATTACCTAAATTGGGTTTAGCAACTCGAGGAATACATGTATTAGTTGGAGTAAGAGATTCTAATTATCAAGGATAAATTATTGTGACATTGCAAAATTTGGGTGAAGAAATACAGTTTTGTAAAAATGATAGAATAGTTCAAGTGATTATTAATTTTTTGTGAAACAGTATTCCTTGTAAAACCTGACCCTCCTTCTAAAATAACTATCAGAGGAAATGAAGGGTTTGGTTCTACTGATAGAATAAAATCAAGAGCTAAACTATGGGTAAAGTGGAAACCAGATGATATTCCAAAGGCTGTGGGGATTATAGTGCATGAGGAAGACAATACTATAGCTGTGGTTTGTTCAGAAGATGATTACCAGATTGTACCCTTGACATACATTCTACCATGAATGAGGCCATGATAGTGAGTTCATGGACTCCAGAAGCACACTTGACCCTGTATTTGTCTTTTTTTGGCTTTTTGTCTGTTATACTTGTTCACAAGATTTGTTTCCTGCAGGCTTAGTACCCCCCAGTGCCTCTGCTTTACAGATGCCTGATCACTTAAGCTGGATGCCACCCCCTGTCCATGATTGTGATGTCCAGGGGTAGGACCTGGCATTGACTGAGCTCCAGATGCCAGCTAAAGAACTGAACTCTTGAATGGTACCTCTTATGGAAGGGACAGCTCCACATCCAATTTCAGTTGGAAGTAGTTATGGAGAAGAGATCTTCTCCCCTTATCCCAAGATTTTGAGGCCCATTCATTCAAGGAGGAAAATGTTTGGGTGCTTGTGCCCAAGACCCCACCCCAAGATATTGTTTTATGTGCTTATTTTCTATTATCCCTGTTATATAGTCACAAAGTTCTGTTGACACCAGTCACCTCACCAGTTATCCATAAACTCCCATTATTCTATGTAATGAAATGTATTGTTAATGTATTTTTGATATGTAAGGGACATGAAAGATCTTGGGGCCAAATGTAATTGCAATGGGAATTTGAAGATCTTCCCTGTCCCTTGATAAGCCTAGGGTAATTTAAAGACCTTCCCTGCTTTGAAAATAAACTCTGCCCCCTAATAGGCTGAATGCAACCACAAGGAGCTGTGGTGGTAGGAGTTTGATAAGGATGAAGCAGAGCCCACAGGAAGCTGAGAGTCACAGCCAGAGAGATGGTGGGGGAGAGAGGACACTCAGGCAAGGAGTTTGTCAGGTTTGTGAGTTAAATATTGATCTTATATTGGTTTGTGGGAAGGCTAAAGGATATTGTGGCTCTCTGTGTTGTTAGGACATTAATTTCTTTGCTACTATGATGCAATTGGTTTACTGGTTTGGGGATTTGTTTTTTTTTGTGTTGGGATAAATGTTTCACTTCTATATTCTCTATGTAGAGTCTGCCATATTTTGTGATCAAGCACCCGGCAGGAATATGTATTGTTACAGTTGGTGCTGTAAATATTGTGTTGGCACTACAAATAGACAAGAGAGCAAATTGTGGGAAGGGGTAATCAGAATGCACGTTGTCTTGGGGTGGGGGAGAGGAGAGATAGGGAGAAAATTTGGAACTCAAAATGTTGTGGAAGTAAATGTTGAAAACTAAAAATAAATTAATGAAATAAAAAAGATAACACGAGATAACTCATAATTTACTACTCTTTACTAACATAACTGTCTGTACTGAAACCCTATTCCTTAAAAACAAAAGAGATCCCTGACTTTAACCTCCCAACCTGCTAGATTTACATCCTTATTTCATGAGCTTTTTTTATCTTTCTCTAATAATACTTATTACTCTAAAAGAATGAAGTATTCAGGAATTGAATCTCATACATATGATGAGTTCAAACACTAATTTATTTCTTGCTTAATCCATGGAATGGCTACAAATTCAGATCAAAACAGCAAGATCCCTTCCACTTATGGTTCATTGCAATAATTTGACAAAAAATTAGCTTGCAAATGAAAATTAAGTAGACCATCTAAAAATCACACAAAACGATTTTACAAAACATTTCTTGCTATAATTATTTCCATTTTATAAAAATAGTTTAAAATTTTTCCTGATGTTAAAAGGAATAATCATTAAGCTTTTATGAAGTAAATTATCTGGAAACCTCTAAAAAGATAGATTTCATGATGATAAAATAATATAACAGCTTCCACCTCAAAGCAAAGATAAATCTTTAAAATTAGAATTTATCAAAATTTGGTGTAAAATATTCTTGTAAGTAAGGTGGATTTTTATTATTCTTTCTTATAGTTTAGTTTCACAGGATCCAAGACCACAACAATCTCTATTTCCCAAGCTGATTACTTGTAAACATCTTCACCAACTCCTGTCTACCATTACATAATGATAAATAATATAAACATTTGTGGTTAATTTGTAAATATCCACAGTGACTGCACAGTGAGATATAACAGGGAGATAATGTACACTTGTTAGACTACTGCTGGCAATATGTTTTCTTTGTCTCTTGCCCTATAGAGCAGGAGGGCACTGGTAAATGAGTGGGGAACCCACTGGAATTTGTTCAAGTATTTCCATGTACCCAGTAGAAATTCCATGGCACAGAAAACTCTTGCACAGGTCTAATAAGAATTTTTGGTGAAATTCCCTTTTAAATATATGGGATTTTAAAATTATCTTTAAATTACAATACTTAAGAAAATGACAGCACATGGTCAGCAGGGTTGATAGAATGACCTAACAGCTTCCTAACTCGTTCATTCATTCTCCCCTTCTTTTTTGATAGTACAATTCTTAATCTAACATCTAGATTATAAAAGGAATTACTTTTTCAACAGCATAGCTGATACAATTGTTTACCGAATTATACAATTTAAGACATTTAGAAATATAACAATAACATCAACGATATTAAGTACTTAAAACTTGAAACAAACACATTATCAATTTAGTGAATGCACTTCCAAATTACCTTGCCCAGAAAATCATGCATCTCACTATTAATACATTGAAGCTGCATCTTTAAACCATAATAGCCAAGATTTCTAGATGAAAATTGCTACTATGGTAAATATCATTATTATTACCTACTTATAATTAAATATACCCCATTAAATATTTAACAATTTCAAATTATCCAACTTTATCACACTGTAATGCCATGCACCAGTACAGTCCCAAAAGAATGCTACTGTGAACAGCTTTTAAGGTTCAGATTACACAATATAGTGAACACTCTGTTTATTCCATTACAAATCAAGGCAAACATTCATTACAAATCACAATATAATATTCAAAACACTACATCTTATCACAGGAAATCACAATATAGTGTTTGTAACACCTTAACATTATAATGGCCACACAGTTTTCACTACTGTGGCCACAATATTTAGAACAAAGCATTCAATCAATTCACAATGCAGTAATCAATACTTAATCATTCAATCAATCCACAATGCAATAATAAATCTTCCACTCATGGGGCAAATCAATACTTAATCATTCAATCAATTCATAATACAATAATCAATCTTCTACCGATGAGGCAATCATACATCAACTCAATCAGTCACTAAATACAATCATTAGAAAACCACACAAATCCTCTACCCCTTGGTGTCCAGCAAACCTGAATTTCATCCAAGGGGAGGCCTTTTATTCATCTTGATTCTGGGTGGTCTCTCTGATTCCCTGGATTCCCTTACATGGTCCCAGCTCCTACCTGAATCCACCAAACAGTCACCTGAGTTCAGGGGCAGATAGCTCCCAGGTCCTTGTCCAGTCCTCAAGGCAGACCTCGGCACACACTAAAGTTCACAGGGTCCAGCACATCTCAAACCCTTCACCACTTCTGTTGCTAGGAACTCAAAGATCAGTCAAGCCACAAACCAACAGAGGTTTATTCCTTCCAGGCAAGCCCTCACCAGATTCTGGTCTCAGGAAAACTCCATCTCAGTTCTCAGTCAACTTCCAGATGCTGAGAGAGAATCTCTCTCTCTCTCTCTCTCTCTCTCTCTCTCTCTCTCTCTCTCTCAAGAAAATTCCAACTCCCTTCTTCAGTCCAGCAGCCTAGCTCCCAGATGCTGGGACAATCCTACTTTTGCCAACAGGAGCCAACAGGAGGAACATTGCAATTCTGTCTCTCTGTCTCTAGAACTCTTCTGATATACACACTGTCCTCATGTCTGAGCCTTCTTCCACGTCAACAGGGGAGCTCACACCCTCTCAACAGGGGACAGAGTTCAGACCTTCCATACTGAGATCACACCTTCCATACTTAGCCCCAAGTTACTAAGGGTTAATAAAATTTAGAAATACAATAATAGGGGGCAGAGCCAAGATGGCAGCACAGAAGCAGCAAGGTTTCACAATTCACATATAGTCACCTCAAATATCCATAAAATATGACTCAAAACAAATTTTAGGGCTCCAAAACTCAAGAAAAACACAGAAAAACACATCTCCCACTGAAGGCAGCTTGGCATGAAGGGCTCATTGCAGCAGGCTCGGAGTGGAAACCAGCCCAGCCTGAAACCATGGCTTGGCCCCAGGGTGGCAAGGATGAGCTGGAGCCTTCAGGAGAGTGGATCAGAGGCAGTTGTGGCAGTTTCCAGAATTATCAAGCCGTAAGAAACAAGGACTAAGTGAAAGGTCAGTGGAATTCAGCGAAATTTGGGGGAGAAAAGCAGTCTGGCCAAACTGCCTCCAGGGCAAGGAAGCAGCAGAAGTGGTGGCCCTGCCGCCTCCTACATGTGGCTGCTTCAGAACTCCTGGCCTGCACACTGCAGGGGGGCCAAGCTATTTCTCAAAGGCTAAGTGCTCTTGTGTTGAGCTGCCTGGATCCAGATCGCAGTCCTGGGTAGTGGTCTTGGGGTGTGTTTTCAGTAAGCCAAAGCCAGTGGGGGCTGAAGCAGCCTCCTAATAGATCCAGCAGCTGTAAAAACCCCAGCAATTTAGGACAGAGCCTTCCACTCTGGCAGCAGAGTTCCACAGAGCTAAAAAATCAAGTATTTCACTGGCAATATGAGCAGGCAAAGGAAGCCAAGTAAGAATAGCAATCAAACTCAAGAATCCTTTTGGGGGGACAAAAAGGATAAAAGCATGGAATGGGAGGAAGACAACACAGTCAGAACTCCCACACCAAAAGCTTCCAAGAAACATGAAGATTGCCTACAAGCTATAGATGAGCTTAAGAAGGGTTTTGAAAACAAATAATTGCAACTTACAAAACTTTTCTTAGTATGAGGATAGGTGAAGGGAATACAAATATATATATGTATACATACACATATGTCTACATAGGAGGGTTTATATATGTGTATGAAAACATATCTGAATATGTGTATATTATGTGTACATAGAGGGCACAGGATCAATTTAATAGAAAAGGATGACACTTTAAAAGGTGAAATTTTGAGGTGGGAGTGGATTAGAATGAGAGGAGACAGGGAGAGACAGAATGGGGTTAATCATCTCATATAGAAGAGGCTAAGGATAATTGTTACAATGGAGGGAAAGAACAGGAAGGCAAAAGGGAAAGGGTCAACCTTATTCTCATTGAATTTGGCTTATGGAAGGAATGACATAAAGTCTAAACTGAGCATCTTGCCACACAGGAGAGTAGGGGGGATGGGGATGAGAGGTAGGATGATGGAGGGGAGGGCAAGGTGGGGTGAGGGTTGCTGGAAGTACACACTTCAGTAAAGGGACAGGGACAGGATAGAGAATAGAATAAGGTAGAGATGGGATAGGAAAGAGGGGCATATAATCAGTCTCTCACAATATATCCACTGTGGAGATGTTCTGTGTAATTACACATGTACAGCCTGTATTGAATTGCTTGTCCTTCCAGTGGGATAGGTGACAAAGGAGGAAGGGAAAGAATCTAGAATTTAAAGTTCCATAATGAAATGTTAAAAATATATATGTATATATATATAATTATAATTGTAATAATTGTTATTATTATTATTAACTACATGCAACTGGCAATTAAGATATACAGGCACTGTGGTAGGGAGACCCATCCTGCCCTACCAGAAAGTCAGAGGGGCAATGGGGAGAGAGCAGATTGGGGGAGGGGCTATACAGTGGAATTGCTGTTTTGGGGTGGTGGGTAGGGGAAAGATGGGGAGAAAATTTGTAACTCAAAATCTCGTGGAAATGAGTTATAAACAAGAAAATAAATAAATTAATTAAATTTAAAAAAGAAATACAATAATAACACAAACAATAAACTTGAGATGTCATCAGTTTCATTTCCAAATTATCACATATAGAAATTACTGATTTTGGGCATTTTAAAACCACTTTAAAGTTATTGGGTAGCGAACAATATAATAATGTAGTGTCTAGCATATGTCACTTTAAGCACTTTAAAATCATTATATTATTTTGATCTCACAATGAAAATCATTATTACTTTTCCCTTTACAAACCTGGAAATGGGACAAATAGAGATAAAATAACTTGCCGTAAATTACATAATTGATACATTTCTGCAACTGGAACAGAGAAGGGTAGACTAATGAAGAGCAGAGGCTGGTTGGCTCCCACATCTTGTAGTGCTATGCTAAGTTCTGCCAGTGGCACCTGGATTCTCCTAGGCAGCAATTGGGTGCTGGGGGGTGTGGCACAGGGCATTGCCTAGGGGCTGAGATGACTAGGACCAGAACCTTCCCAGTACTGGTAATTCTTGGTGGCAGGATTTAGGGAATGCTGGCCATGGGGCCTGGGATTGTGGCTGCTTGCAGCTGCTGGGGCAGGGTGGCAGAATATTTGCCTAGAGGAGTGGGCTGAAGGGTGCCCAGAGGCTCAAGGCCATTGGGGCCACTGCCAGTGCTGCTCCTTTCCCCCACTGTGGCTGCTGCCTCACGCCCCTCCTTTTACTAGGTAGGGAAGGGTGATTCAATTTTCCTCTACAATTCTCTTTTCTTTTTTTTCCTCTCAATTTATTTATTTTTAGTTTTCAACATTCATTTCCACAAGATTTTGAGTTAAAAATTTATTCCCTGTCTTTCCCCTACTCCCACCCCAAGATAGTGAGCCTACTGAATACTCCTTCCCCCAATCTGTTCTCTCTTATATCCTCCCCCATCCCTACCCCCCTAACTTCCTATTAGGGCAAGATGGATTTCTATACCCCGGTGCCCATATATCTTGTTTCCTAGTTGCATGTAAAAACCATTTTTTTTAAACATTTGTTTTTTTAAACTTTGATTTCCAGATTTCTTTCCCTTCTTACCTCCTCACTCAC
Source organism: Pseudocheirus occidentalis (assembly GCA_028646575.1). NCBI lineage: Eukaryota > Metazoa > Chordata > Mammalia > Diprotodontia > Pseudocheiridae > Pseudocheirus > Pseudocheirus occidentalis. Next base: position 62,800,592 of record CM053602.1, on the reverse strand, counting down.
CCCGCCTTGGGAAGACAAGCAATTCAGTATAGGTTGTACATGTGTAGTTACCCAAAACATTTCCATAGTAGTTATATTGTGAAAGACTAACTATATTTTCTGTCCATTCTGTCCTGCCCCCCCCACTTATTCTATTTTCTACTTTGACCTTGTCCTTTTTCAAAAGTGCTTTCTCTCCCTCAGTCTACCCTCCCTTCTATAATCCCCCGTCTTATCCCCTTCCCATCTACTTTCCAGTTGGGTAAGATACCCAATTTAGTATGTACGTTATGCATTTTTTTTCTTAATATGATCTAGTATGAGAGGGGTTAACAGGAAAACGTGGGTTGTTAGCAATTCCCACACTGAAATACATTTTTTTCTCTGGGGGAGGGAGTGGGGACTGCTGAGTGATCTGGATTGTGGGGAGGTGTTTCAGCAGGGGATGAATTCCTGGAATCATGCCAAAGTCCTAGGAGTTTTCTCCTGCAGTCTTAAAATGATTAATTTCCAAATTCCTTAATGATTAATCTCAAACCCCCCAGAATTAACCCCCATTAATCTTTTATGGTGTTTTCTTTAGCTGTAGCCCTTAGAAGTTTTTCTGGATGGCTGAATTTTAAATCTTTCAAAGTAACAGAATCGAGTTCACAGAATGAATATGACACATACATTTTACAATAGAGACACAGACACAGACAAATATTCTTAGAATGACAGAGAGGGGAAGTCCAAAAGATCAGAGGGGCTTCCTAGAAACCTCAATCAATAATAGGCTATTATTACTATGAGAAGGGGATGGGATGGGGAACTTTCAAGGATCCAAGATCAAGACACTGTATCCACCAAGATTGTGATAAGGTGGCCCCACACACCTCTCCTAGTTGAGGAAGGGGCAAATAGGGGCAGATGGGAACTGGATCCTGAAAACTTTCCTTGGAACACCCCTAAGGTGTTAAAGGGACATGTCCCAATGAGGTAAAATTCAGAGATCTCACCTTGGTTGGGTTTTTTTGTTTTTCTAAGGGACAAATTGCAGAGTCCTGGTTATAGAGAAGACCTACACAATGCAGAGCTATGTGATCCCTGTCCCTAGAGCTAGCTCAGAGACAATTGAGGACTTCAACCCAAACCAATGAGAGTCTGGAACAGAAGTCGGGAATAGAGAGAGACTTACCCACCCCCACCAAAGTTAATATTCCAGGAAAGTAGATCCTGATGTGCCCAAGTCACTAGTGTTGTTGGGTTGGAGTGTCATCTCTCTATTCCATCATTTCCATCCTCATCATGGCGCCATAACTGTCAGTGATCATTTAAAATCTTTTGAACCCCAATAAGGGTCAAAGCCTGAACTTTAATCAATCAGAAGAACCTTAGTCTAACAGACAAATCCTTCTTTGTTCTTTGAGTAAATCCAGAGAATGTCTCTTCCTGTGTTGACATCTACAAGGCTAGATGGAGTTGACTAAGAGCATTTTCCTCTCTTTATGAACATTAAGGATGAGGTGCCTTGTCCCAAGACAATATCTTGAATAGTAGAACTTTTCTCATCTTAATATTTTATGGTCATATACTTTGTTATGTCATGTTAATGGTAAAGGAATCCTGGGTTGTTTTTCTATTGACCCTCTCTTATCTTATTAGGTATTTAATTAAATTAAGCTCATACTATGGTTAAACCTATATGGAGATAATAAATTTGAGTGATACAGACATCCTTAGTTGGGATTGTTCTAAAATGTATTTAAAGTTTCTCATTCTTTAATCAGACAATAAGAACTGGAATCTGGCTCCATGTACTTGCATGTTAGCTAGCTTTAAGGGAATAAACAGTATGAATTTATATACCACCTAGCCTGTTTACCTCCTTTAACCAAACTTCCAGGTCAACACTGTCAGCCTTCAGAGTTTGGTCTTAAAAGAGACACACAAAGTTAGGTCATATGTGTACTGTTTATTGTCTATGAGCTAGCAAAACATGCATGCATGGGAGTCAGATTACTGGGCTCAAAGAAAGGCCGGTTGAAGGAGACTATATACTCATAGAGCAAGGAAGTCCCCTCCACTTTCCTTCTTGAATCAGGATGCCTGTGTTATCCAAAAATTATAGTCTCCATAGTACATGAGGATGCCCCCAGGATGTATGGTTTTCTGTAAGCCATAAACATGGGAATGTAATAAAACATTAATGTCAACAGGGTAGTTTTCATAAGTTAAATCAGAGTGGGCCAAGGTGTTTTTTTCCTGATTGGCCAATCCAGGTTTTTTTTACCTTTTTCAGGTCAGGAGAGGCTCAAGCTGGTTTACACTCTGCATCCCAATACTCTTCTCCCTGACTGCCCATAATCACTGGGCATATTGTTGTTGTTTGTTCCTCATTCTCCAAAAGGACCATGACTTCAGGAAGGTGTAATAGCAAGCACCCCACCACACCCAGGATGACCTGCTTGTATAGGTTCTTTGATCTACTTTTAAAGGAAAAACTGCTTTAAAGGGGTTAGTGATCTTACTTTAATAAAGAAGTGAGTATTCAAGAAAGACAGATAAGTAGAAAATGCAAGCAGAGAAATTAAGACAAAGGCCAATAGATAGGGTTCCAACTGTCAATCAATATTGCTATATGCTTTACATACATGACTAGATCGAGCATAGACAACATCTAAGTATTTGCGGAGCTCTGAACAAATGGCTATTCAGAATCTCAATCAGGAAATCAAAAGATCTGTCTCATGAATGAATGAACCTCCAAAGCAAAATGCCAACTTCCCAGTATATATAACAAAGACTTGTCATCTGATTGGCTGAGTGTCCCGAAGCTGGAAAATCCCCATGCCCCTGCACTTAATTGGAAACTCCTTGTAGCCCAGAGCCTGGTTAGTTCTTGGGACAGAGCTCTATGTATTTATTAAGGAACAGGGAAGATCTTCAAATTCCCTTAACATTACAGAAGGTGATGTCATGATTTACAAATGAACTGAATTTAGTGAGGGAAGGCTGTACAAAGTTACCAGTCTCACTTTCTCCTCTGAAGCCATCTGGTACCAGTGGGAAGAAATAGATAAGGATGATTGGAGATGGCCCTGGATATAGTTGGAAACCTTGGCCTTTTTAAGGTCTTTTCCTTAAATCTTTTCCAGGTCTCAATTTGATTGAGGCAACACTCATTCAGTGATTAAGGCTAGCTAAGAAATAGTGAGGCAAAGAGTCAAAGAATGGCCTCTTTTACCTACTCAAAAAATCAATCTGGGAGGGAAGACTGTTAGGGTTTCTGCCCAAAACAGAAACAATTACTATTTATACTCGCTCTGTCATCAGGGCCCAAAGGATGACCACTAAGTGGGGATTGAACTGAAACCTATTGTTGGTCAATTGAGAAGAGACAGAGTGATTTGGATTTAAGGCATAATCCTTGAGAAAAAATCTAGACTAGGCATATCACACACATACACACATACACAAAACTCAAAATATCTCTCATCCAAGGTTATCTACACAGCACCTTCTCTCCCCATGAATACAACTGCATCAAACCTTTTCAGTGTCTAAGGCACCTTCCATCTCCTTTTTTCCTTTCATGACATCCAATGTTTCCATGGAAACTAGGATGGGTAGAGTTCTGAGTTTTTTGTTTGTTTTGTTTCCTCTCTCTCAGAGTATATTCCCCTGCTTCCCAAATGCATTCATAGCCATCATATACAATCCATTGTCTGTCATCAAGGCCTCTGAAAAATCTGTCGTGGGGTGGTATAGCATTCAGATTCATAGAGGAGAAGTTAAAGGAGTCAGAGAAAGAAATAGATAGCAAGACTACACTAGTGGGGGACCTCAATCTCTCCCTCTCTGAACTTGATAAATCCAACCTTAAAATAAATAAGAAAGAAGGTAAAGAGGTGGGTAGAATTTTAGAGAACATAGATATGATAGACCTCTAGAGAAAACTGAATGGGGATAAAAAGGAATATATCTCCTTCTCAATGGCATATGGCACATACACAAAAATTAAGCATGTAGTAGGCCATAAAACCTCAGAATTCAGTGCAGAAAGACAGAAGTATTAAAAACCATCCTTTTAGGATCATGATGCAATAAGAATTACATGTAAAAAAGGGCCATGGAAAGATAGACTAAAATCTAATTGGAAACTAAACAATTTAATCCTAAAGAATGAGTGGGTCAAACAAGAAATCATAAAAACAATCAATAACTTCATCGAAGATAATAATAATAATGAGACAACATACCAAAACTTGTGGGATGCAGTGAAAGCAGTTCTTAGAGGAAGTTTTATATCTCTGAATGCTTATATGAATAAAATAGAAAAAATGGGGCTCAACAAATTATGAATGCAGCTTAAAAAGCTAGAAAAAGAACAAATTGTAAATCCCAAATTAAATACTAAATTAAAAATACTGAAAACCTAAGGAGAGATTGATAAAATTGAAATTAATCAAACTATTAAAGTAATAAATAAAACTAAGAGCTGGTGGTATAAAAAAACCCAATAAAATCAATAAACCTTTAGTCAATTTGGTAAAAGAAGAAGAAGACAGAAGAAGAAGAAAACCAAATTACCAGCATCAAAATTGTATGCCCATAAATCTGACAATCTCAGTAAAATGGATGAATAATTACAAAAAATAGATAAATAAGTTGGCCAGATTAGCTGAAGAAGAAGTAAAATACTTAAATAATCCCATCTTAGAAAAAGAAATAGAACATGTCATCAATGAACTCCCTAGGAAAAAATCTCCAGGACCAGATGGATTTACAAGAAAATTCTATCAAACATTTAAAGAACAATTTATTCCAATACTTTATAAACTATTTGGAAAAATTGGAGAAAGAGTTCTACCAAATTCTTTTTATGACACAAATATGGTACCAATACCTACTCAGGAAGAGTCAAAACAGAGAAACAAAATTACAGACCAATTTCTGTCATGAACATAGATGAAAATTTTTAAATAAAATATTAGTAAAAAGACTATAATAACTTATAGACAGAATAATGCATTTTCATGTAGTAGGATTCATTCCAGGAATGCAAAGATGGTTTCTCTTTCCCCATCAAAACCCCAATACTGAGTGATAAGTAGTATACAGCCTCAGGCAAATGCCTCGTGTTGGAACATTCAAAGGGAGCTCAAGGGGGTTACCAGAGTCTGTACCTCATCAATATTACATTTGGCATTAACAATTTCTATCATTATATTAACAACTTTCTGTCACCCTGAAAATTCTCAGAAAATCCCCAGAAGTTACATTGATTCAGAATCCCATTGTTCCCTGCCCTACGTATCAATCAGTATTGGGGTTCTGATGGGGAAAGAGAAACCAAGTCTGCAGCTTTTCATATTACTTGCTCTTTGTCACATACCTCTACCTGCCAATTGTCAAGTTCTTGCTACCTTGGGGAGGAAGTGAGATTCAAAGGCTCAAACTCTTTTGCTGAGGTGGACTTGTCTGGATTGTCTTAAAGTTAAGGACAAAACTGTTAATATAATTAATGCAAAGACAGATCATTGTTAATACTGGCTGCAATTTGAACTGCCTAAACCTTAGTCATCCTGACAATGTCAAAACTCTAGTAATGTCCAGAGGATATTAAGATAATGAGATGAGGCTGAGCTGAAACACAGAAGTCCAGCTCAAGCTGTACATCAGCTTCTAGTGTCTTTTCCCCCTTCCACTGGGATTTATGGCATAAAAGACAAAATGCCAGAGTGAAGTGACTTTCTTTGCCCAGATTGCCAAGGGCCACTGGGGTTTCCTGACTAGGCCTTGCTACCTCATGCTCTCTCCTCCCAAAAGTATAAAAATTTTTTCATGTGTCTATTTGGTTGGGGAAATCCACTGGACATCCCCTAAGGTGGCAGGTTTGCTACCCTGTTATCTCAGTTAAAGACCCTGTAAGAGGGGATATAATGGAATCTTGTTTTGCTCCCACAAAAGTTATTGGAAGATAATCAATAGCTGTGGGGAAGCTCTTGCTTATTTTACTTTACTAAAACCCTGGCCTTTCTGGAAGTATATCAATGGCCGGAGGTAACTAGAATGGTGGGAGTGTAGCACACAGCTCTGACCTTAGAAGAGGTCAGGTTTAGGTCAGGTCTCAAATATCCTGATTACCAGGCTTCTTTAATCTGCATATATTAAAGGAATGTAGAATATATAGAAGGAAATAAAGTGAGGAGTATGAGGAATTTGAGTACATATCCTCTCGGCCAATGGGAGTCAGAGACAGCCCAGGTTCTCTCCTCCTCCCTTGGTTTGAGACTCTTACTCCTTTTCCCCTGCTGTCAATCAGCATCCTTGTTCTGCGTAAACCTATTTCTCAGTCACTAAGAGATAGTGGTAGGCTTCCCTGTGACCTGCCATTGGGGAAGATTTTGGTATGAAGACTTAAGTCTGCCTCTCAGCCAGTGAGAGAGGTGACAGTCAGGAAAGGGGGCTTGCCTGCATAAGGGTATAAATTCTTGTTCTGTCTTTTGTAACATGCCTCTTCTTCATGATGAATCATGGGGAAGACCTCCCTCTTCTCTCGGGGAAGAGAATAAACTCCTTTTTTTATCCTAAGACATATCTGAATTCTTAATTAAGTTTTTGGATGAGGTTTTCCATTCCAAACAGCTTGGGGGCTTGTTTGATCTGTCCATTTAAGAACAACTTCCCTTTCTCTTTGGTCTTGGGACAGGCGCCTGTCCCAGGGGAGATTTTTCTTCCATTCGTCTTGTCGACCACTAGAAAAGGTTTGGTTAAAGAGACAAACAGATAGAAATATAAAACTTACATTATTTATTCCTTATTATTCCCCTAAGGCTATAATTACCTGCTCAAGAGTGCAGGACTAAAGGCCTGACTGATGAACAGAGAAGTCATAAGACTTTTTATACATTTCAGAACCATCCCAGTTCAGGATGACTATGTCAGAAAAACTTATGACTTTCATTTGTTATCATCTATACAGAGTTCCTTGGTTGTAAATTCAAATTGACAAGGAACAGAGGAGGGTCTATTTACATTTTATGGTCTCAGGATGTCTGTTCTGCTCTCATGTGGAGTAAGTCCCAAGATAAAGGAAATCTCACCTCTGGTCTTTGAAGTTACAAACACAGGGAAAGACATTTTTAATCAGAGCAGTTTGTTTGATTAAATCAGACTTTAGCTAAAATATGATATTAAAAGATTATCATTTCCCCGCTTTTGGTCAAGAACAAATCTGTTAAGATTTACTTCTAAGACCAATGAAGTTATGAAAAAAAATATCTGTTGTTAGCTTTTCAAATATCCTTATCTAGGTGAATTCAGGTTTTCCCCAATCACTTCCTGAAATAGAGGGAACTAAGGATAATATTTAATATTTAAACATTTGGATATCCCAGAGATGTAAGTCAATTGCAATACAAGCACGAGGAGCAGGCTGTGACAGGGATCAAGGTAACACAACAAGAATACAGAGCAATAAGCTAAAATTGCAGCAGTGCCTGTGCAGGCCTGGTCTGGACTCTTGGGAAAGCCGTCTGCATCTGATGTCATCTTTTTCAGGGCTCTTGGCTCACATGTTCACTCAGGAGCAGGGGTATTCACAATCTGGAGAAGTCAGGCAGGCATGGCAGGGGCTCCCAGAAACATGATTTGACATCAAAGGGACATAGAAACGATTCAGTTTCTCAGCCGTGCAAGGCTAGGCTCACACAGTATCACAAATAGTTCAGTTTTCTAGTCACACAAGGCTAGGCTCAAACATTACAACAAAATTTTCCTCACAGTTACAAAACTGCATAATTACATTCAGTTAGGTACAGATTAAATTACTTAGGTGGCTCACAATATACTAGTTTGGGGATGGGAAATTACATGTCATCAATATAACTAAGAAAACTTACGCATGAACCATATAAATTAACAAAATCATTATTACCAGGGTTAATTAACATCAATTCCTTATATCCCAGTGACCAATATCCATTCAAACAGCATTTTTAAAAAAAATTCCAGATGCCTCATGTAGTTATACAATTCAAAAAAAAAGGAATTCTGTTTTTCTGGTTCAGATCTAGAGGTTACCAGATAATTTTTACTTAATATAAATTAGTATGATCACTAAAAATTGGTTTCGCATTTTTGAAACTTCAGTTTATCTATTTGTTATTTCCATCCTAACCTAAATCCTATTGTTGGTACTCACTACTTGCTCTCGATCATAGAAAATTTGCTATAGAAGGGAAAAAATCAGGACACACGGCATTCCAAATTATGTCAGGATAAAACATCCTTGACTGCTTAACTTCAGACAGAGTCACAATTCTCCAACCATGCAGTATCTGTTCCACCTCATAGCTAGACTCAGGAAATTCAGGAGGGGAACATCCCTTTTCAAAGGAGCATCATGGGTAAACTGAGTCAGAAAGAGTCTCATCCCAGACTGAAGCTGAGATTGCCCCCAAATGCAGACTTCCCCCCTGTTAATAGTACAGGATCAAATTCCCTCTGAGTAGCTTGTGGCATTTCTCTCAGATACTGATTTAATGCAGACAACTATATCCAAATTCAAACTCAAAACAAAATTAATCATGGTCCCAAGTGCCTTTTACCTTAAACAGCAAATTTCACCAATCACCACTTAGAACCAGTTTTTTTTTTCCCTCATGGAGCTGCAATAAGCAATAAGGATTTCATATGAAAGGGATTTCATTAGCACCTTTCTTTCCCAAATGTAAATTGAAGCCAATTCTTAGCAATCCCTTCTACTTATTTCACATAGATAAACCTTCAAATTAACACAAATACATCCTTGGATGGAGCAAGCTTGAAAACCACATCCCTTCATTTCATTTCATTTCATTTCATTTCATTTTATTGATTCTCATTTACTCAATGAGAGTTCTACAAAACACATTTCCAATTCACTTTGCACAGAGAATCATTCATTTCATCATTGATAATGTGGAAACTATAACTTTAAGTCACTATATATTCTTATGGCCTAATGTGAAAGCAGCTGGGCACTTATCCTTCTTCTATGGTCTTCGAAGCGCGCATCAGATGTGGCCAGCCATGTTCTTGGAATAAGAGTCAGGAGCCCATGGAGATGGAGAGCTGAGTTCCTTTATTATGGCGTATGCTGGTTACATTACTCCCCTTTTTTACAGTCCCTCAATTCCCCTTATATCCCTTGTTCTTGGCTGAGTTAAGGAACACATATAGTAAATGTGTAGCTGAGCTCTTGCATTCCAAGATAAAGGGCAGCTGAAGACAATGGCAGAGCTCTCTACACGGTAGAGAGCTAATAGCTCACAGCATCTGGTTTTCCACAAAGCCACAAAGGCTGCATGTCTAGAGGCCTGAATATGCCAGACAAAAGTCAACAGAAGTGTAGCCATGTTTCCAGAATGTGACAGGTCTCATATACTGTACGTGAGGAACCGCACGCTATGTTTCCAACATATCCCCTTTCTTGTGATGCACAGGGAGCTACAAAGCATCAAAGGGTCTTCAAGTATCTTCAACCAGAAGAGAAGTAACAGTATTCCTTAATATGGACAAGCCTAATTTAATCAAGCAGGGAACTATTAAGCAAAGTAATAAGAAAAGGAGAATACTTGAAATTACTGGCATAATCCAGGACAAGACACTTGGCCTTTGCCTGAGAGGCCCATTGTATAATATCATCAGCCACTTTATCAGGTCTCGGCAGCAGTTTTAATGTCCGCCACTAGATGGTATAGTTGGTTTATATCGTTGGTAATGTTACTACTTAAAAACAGATCATTTAGCAAGATGGCAGCATAGAAGCAGCAAGGTTCAGCAGCTCCTGCACAGCCACCTTAAATTCACATAAAATAAACAAAGTTTAGAGCTCCAAATTCCACAAAAATACAGAAAACACGTCTCTTGCTGAAGGCAGTTCAGCAGGAGGGACCCACTGCAACAGGCCGGGAGCTGAGGCCAGCCTAGCCCGAAAAATGCAGCCTGACCCCAGGGCAGTCGGGAAAAGCTGCAGCCGAAGACTGAGCCATTCTATCGCTAAAGGCTAAAAAGTAAATCTGAATGAACTCAAGAGCGACAGAACCCACTGGGAGGCTGAGCAGGGAGGATTCCCAACCCAGGAAAGTGCCTACTCAAGCCAGGGTAAGGAGAACACTGAGCACAAGGAAGTCACACCAACATGGAGCAGAGAGTAGAGAAGAGCAGACCGAGAAGCCCCAGGCAGCCAGCAGACTCAACCAACCTGAGAGGTTTGCAGCCATCTCACCAGAGGACAGAGGATCATCAAACTGGGTAGGAAAAATCTCAGGGCCCAAAGCAGGGACAGCAGGTTCTGTGGGGGCAATCTGGATGTTTAAATTTATACACCCATACTGCCAGAAGCCAAGATGGAGGAACAAAGTTTAGTGGCTCCTCTAAATCCCTTCCAGACCAAGAAAAGTCCAGAATTAAATGTCCTAATCAGAGTAAAATCTTGAATCAGTGGAAACAGCCTGAGGCGCGGGCACAGCTGAGGAAAGGGGAAAGAAGACAATAAAGAATCTAAGCCCAGTAGGGTGGAGCCAGCAAGCCCAACCAATAAAAGCCAATTTAGCAACACCTGGCCAATCAGCAAACAACAACTCTGCCTCTGGCCTTCAGCTGTAGCCTGCTCTGAGCTTGCCTGAGCTGTACTTCAGAGACATAGACTCTGAAACCTGAAGGAGCTAGACCACCGGACCCCCACAAGTTACTCTGTAAGCCTCAGGGTAACTCAGGGGAATCACTGACAGTCTTGGTCTTGGCCTCACGCTGCACACTCAGAGCTTACTGCTACCAAATCCCTACCTCCCAGCCTGAGAAGCTCAAAACTCTGGCACCCCAGATGTGGATATCCACTCCAAAAATCCAGGACATAGGTGCTCACAATGGGGAAGAAGAGAACTGCAAAGGCTAGGACCATCAAATCTTTTTATAGTGAGCAAGAACAAAGAAATTCAGAAGGCAACAGGGATTCTATATCCGCACTGGAGACCACAGAAGGAAAGGTGAATTGGTTTCAAGCCCAAAGAGCCTTCTTGGAGGATCTCAAAAGAGATTTTAAAAATGAAATTAGGGAAGCAGTGACCAAATTGGAAAAAAAAATCTCACTGAAGAAATCAAATCTTTGAAAAGCAAAAATAGGACAGGAAGTCCAAAAGCTAACTGGAGAAAATACCTCCCTAAAAATGAAAAATGAACAGTTGGAAAAGGAATTCCAAAAGCTAGCTGAGGAAAATAAGTCACTAAAAATTAGAGTCAAACAAACTGAAGCTAAGGACTCTATGACGCAACAAGAGTCAGTCAAACAAAACATAAAGATTGAAAAATTGGAAGAAAGTGCAAAATATGTCACTTGAAAAACAACTGACCTGGAAAACAGGTCCAGGAGA
>CM053602.1:62771822-62788714 GCA_028646575.1 Pseudocheirus occidentalis | reverse complement strand
GCAAGGGGGGAGGGATATGAAGGAGAGACAGATGATCACTGTCACAATATGTCCACTATGAAGATGTCTTGTATAATCACACATCCACAGCTTGTATTGAATTGATTATCCTTCCAGTGGGGGTGGGTGACAAGGGAGGAATAGAAAGCATCTAGAGTGTGAAGTTCTGCAATACCTGCAACTAGGAATTAAGATATACAGGGGCTGGTATAGGGAGACCTTCCCTGCCTTACCAGAATGTAAGAGAGCAGAGCAGGGGAGGGGCTTTACAGTGGGATTGCTGTTTTGGGGTTGTGGCGAGGGCAAGATGGGGAGAAAATTTGTAATTCAAAAATGTAATGACAATGAATGATGTAAACAAGAAAATTAATTTAAAAAAGTAAAAAAAAAAGAAATTATGACTCAGGATATCTGTGTTTGCTTTACCATTAACATGTCCAAAAAAATATTAAGATAAGAAAAAGTCCCATTACTCAAGGTGGTGTCTCCAGTTAAGGATCTCATCCTTAATGACCATAGAATCAGACCTGTCTGGTCTTGTTGACATAGAAAGAGGTATTCTCTGAGTTTACTCAGAGAACAAAGAAGCTATTAGGTCCAGGCTCTTCTTCTGCTTGATTGTTTCAGATTCTGGTTCTTATTGAGGTTATTAAATGTATATTAAATGATTATCACCATATATTTCTAATGAAGCCCAAAAGCAAGAGATAGAAAGAAAAATTCCATTTAGAGTTATTGTAGACATTATAAAGTATTTGGGAGTCTACCTGCCAAAACAAACCCAGTAACTATATGAACATAATTGCAAGACACTCAGATCTAAATAATTGGAAAAGCATCACTTGCTCACGCTTAGGCTGAACTAATACAACAAACATGAAAATTTCACCTAAATTAATTGACCATAACAAAGTGTCATAACAATTAAACTAACAAAAAAATTTATTTCATAGAGCTAGAAAAAATAGTGAAAAATTCATTTGGAAGAACAAAAGGTCCAGAATATCAAGGGAATTAATGAAAATAAATGTTAGGGAAGGTGGTCTAGCCACACTAGATTTTGAACAGTATTATAAAGCTGTAGTCATCAAAACCACTTGAAACTAGATGATATATAGAGTGGTCGATCAGTGGAATAGGTTAGGTACACAAGACACAGTAGTCAATGATTATAGTAACCTACTGTTTGATAAACCCAAAGACTCCATCTTCGGAGATAAGAAGTCACTATTTGACAAAAACTATTATGAAAGCTGGAAAATAGTGTGGCAGAAACTGGGCATAGACCAATATCTTACACGTATATGAAAATAAAGGCTAAATGTGTTTATAATTTAGATATAAAGACAGATAGTATTAGCAATCAGGGAGAAGAAGGAATAGAAGAGACAGAGAGCATTATGAAATTCAAAATGGATAATTTTGATTACATTAAATTGAAAAAGTTTTGTATAAACAAAACCAATGTAAACAAAATTAGGAGGGAAACAGAAAATTGTGTAAGAATCACTATTGATTAGAGAAATGCAAATCAAAATAACTCTGAGGTACCACACTGCTGTGGCCAGCACAGTCTGGGCCTAGCTACCAGCTGAGTAAAACAAAGAGAAAGGGAGAGAGAGCTTCCAGCTGAATAAAAGAAAGAGAGAGAGAGACGGGGACGTATTTCATAGTCTGTTTATTGCAGAACCATTTCATGCTAACCCAAGGATACAAGAAAATCATAGAGCTTATATTCCTTATTGCAGGGATGGTTATGTGATCTAGGACTTTCCCCTACCCCAGCTCAAGGCTAATCACTCATTAAGATCTTTATCCTAGAACCATCTCCAGAGGCACATATATGCTTGTAATTGTGTAGAATGTTCTCCAGGTTTTGCTATCCTCACTCAGTGTCAGTTTATATAAGTCTCTCTAGGTTATTACGATGTCCACCTACTCCATTACCTTCACATATCACAAGTTGTTTAGCCATTCCAACTTAATGAGCATCCCCTTGATTTCCAATTCTTTGCCATCACAAAAAGGGCTGCTATAAACATTTTGATGTGGTTCAAAGCTCAGCAATGCAAACTTATAAGACAAGTCCAAAGGAATCATGATGGAAAAGACTATCCACATCCAGAGAAAGAACTACAGAGTCTGACTGCAGATTGAAGCAAACTACTTGCTCTCTCTCTTAATCATTTTGTTTTGTTTCTTCATCCTCGTTATTCATTCTACTGGTTATAATTCTTCTTCACAACTTGACTAATGTTTAATGTAAATGTATATGTAGAACTTATATCTGATTGCATGATGCTGTGGGGGGTAAGGTGATAGAGGATAGGGGAGGGGAGAAGATTTGGAACTAAAAAACTTGTGAAACTGAATGTTGTAAATTAATAGTAACTAAATAAATAAAAAACAAAATTTTAAAAACTGAAAAGTTTTTGTACAAACAAAGCCAATGTAAACAAAGTTAGGAGGGAAGCATAAAAATGTGAAAGAATTTTTACAACCAGTTTCTATAATAAAGGTCTCATTCTAAAATATACAGAGAACTGAGTGAAATTTGTAAGAATACAAATCATTCCCCAAGTGATAAATGGTGAAAGGATATGAAAAGGCAGTTTTCAGAGGAAGAAATTAAAGATATCTATAAGCATATGAAAAAATGTTCTAAATCACTATTGATTAGAGAAATGCAAATCAAAACGACTTTGAGGTACCACATATCACCAGTTGGAGTGGTTCCGATGACAAAACAGGAAAATTATCAAGGCTGGAGAAGATGTGGGAAAATTAGAACACTAATGCATTGTTAGTGGAATTGTGAACTGATCTGACCATTCTGGAGATCAATTTGGAACGATGCCCAAAAGGCTATAAAAACTGAATACTCTTTGACTCAGCAATACCACTTCTAGTACTCTATCCCAAAGAGATCATACAAATGGGAGGAAGTCCAGTATGTACAAAAATATTTATAGCAGTTCTTTTTGTGCTGGCAAAGAATTGGAAATCAAGAGGATTCCCTTCAATTGGGGAATGACTGAACAAGTTGTGATATATAAATGCAATGGAATACTATTATGCTATAATAAATGAGGACCAGATGGACTTCATAATAACCTGGAGAGATTTATATGAATTGATGCTAAGTGAGGGTAGTAGAACCAGGAGAACATTGTATGCAGTTACAGACACGTTGTATCTGTGATGATTAATTTTGATAGACTGTGCTTGTCTCATCAATACAAAGTTATAAGACAACTCCAAAAGACCCATGATGGAAAAGGCTATCCACATCCAGAGAAAGAATTATGGAATCTGAATGCAGATTGGCACAAACTACTTACTCTCTTTTTCACTTTTTTCTTTTGTTTCTTCTTTCTCCTTCTTCATTCCATTCGTTATAATTGTTATTTAAAACCTGTCTAATGTTTAATGTGGAGGTATGTATCTATCCTATATTGGACTGTATGCTGCTGTGGTGGGGAAAGGAGAGAGGGAGGGGGAAAATTTGTTACTCAGAAGTTGTGGAACTGAATGCTGTAACCTAAAAATAAATAAATTTTTAAAAATGCAAAAATTTCTCATTATTCCAGAAAGTATCTCAGGTTAAGAGTCTCACATCCATAACAGTCATAAAGTCAGCCCCATCTGACTTTGTTGACATAGTAAGAGGGATTCTCTGAGTTTACTCAGAGAATAAGGAAGCTGTTAGGTCCAGGCTCTTCTTCTGGTTGAAAGTTCAGGCTCTGGCCCTTGTTGAGGTTCTTAAATTGATATTAAATGATTATCAGCATCAGTAGAGTTCCCAATGGCTACAGATAAGGTTTAAGTGAATTATTTCACACCTGAACCAACTCTACCACCTCTAAACTTCATCATTTAAGTTACTTCATTATATCCATAATCTTTTATACACACACATGTATATATCCAAATCTTATCAAAGTTATCAGTAAAACTTCAAAATCATAATCATAAAATAATCAGCATCATTTTGATATTCTGCTGGTCTTCTGCCGTGGAGTACTCAATTTTATCTAGAATTTACATATCATAGAATCAGAAACCTTGGCAAGCAATACCTAGGTGAAATCTGATTCTACACATATTACCAGGATGTAAATTTTAGTTCAGTAATGATGTAGAGGATTTGACTATTGTGAAAATGATTGGTTCTGCTACAGCTCTGGCAGAACTCCCATTTCTAACCTGAGTTCATTAATCACCAAAGAGAACCATAGACCAAAGTCTTTTTCTTACTCAGATACCTCTGTGTTGGTGCTCTGATTGAACCCCATGCTTGGAGCTTCCCAGATAACCGTAAGTCAGCCTAAGCTGATCCTGGGATTGCTGAGCTGCACCAGCATCCTGCTTCTCTCTCTTGTAACTTTAGTCTTTAAATAGGGCTCTGTACTGATGCACACTCTTTTGTTCTTCAATACTTACAGTGTCCCGTGTGTGCATCCCTAGTCCTGTTCATTTTTAAAGATACATTTCTGTATTGTCTGGTTTTTTTATTCTAGACTCCTCTGGTTCTCTTTATACTGAGTCTGGGATCAGCACTAGATAGCTTTGATTTCTTCTTTTGAAAACTGCCTATTTATATCCTTCCACCATCTTTCAATTGGGGAATGGCTCTTATTTTTATAAATCTGACTCAGTTCTCTACTCAACATATATTTCAGAAATGAGGACTTTATCAGAGAAATTTGCTGTAAAAATTTTTTAGTATTTCATTGTGATACCTATTAGCAAAATATAGTTTCTCTGATTATGTGTTTTAATTAGGTTTATTTTTGCTTTTGATTTGTCTGAGATTGTGATGGCTACCTCTGCCTTTTTTTTTAACTTCAGCTGGAGCATATTAGATCTTGCTCCAGTCCTTTATTTTAACTGTGTGTATCTTTCAGTTTCAAGTGTGCCTCTTATAAAATGAAATATTGTAATGCCTCTGACTCTAACCTTAACTGTCCATTCTGCTATCTGCTTCCATTTTATGAGTGGGTCATCCCATTCACATTCACAGTTAGGAAAAGTAATTGTACATTTCCTTCATCCCATTATCTTCTGTTTCTTTCTCTCTCTCTTTTTATTCTATCTATCCCTTTTCAAAAGTCTATTTTCCCTCTAGCCATTAACTTCTTAATCCAACCTTCCCTTTATCACTCCCCATTATCTTATCCCTTTCCCCCTCTTATTTCCCTATTGTGTAAGTTACATATTTATGTACAACTGAATGTGTACATGTATTTTCTTCTTTGAACGATGTCAAATGAAATCAATATGCAAGCCTTGCTGACCACCCCCTCCATTTTCTCCTCCATTGTAAAAGCGCTTCCTTTTATGCAATTAATTTTTCCCCAATTCTACCTTTCTCTTCCTTCTACTCCCTATGCATCTCTCTTTCTCTCCCCTTTATTTTTATTTTTGAGCATCATTCCAACATTATTGACTCACACCCATGTGTTCTTCCCATGTAAATTCCTTTTAACTGCCCTAATAATGATAAAGATTTTGGGAATTACATGTATCATCTTCCCATACAGGAACATAAACAGTTTCACTTTATTGAGTCCCCTATGATCACTCTTTCATTTTTACTTTTTTATATTTCTCTTGAGTCTTGTGTTTGAATGTCACATTCTCTATTCAGCTCTGGTCTTTTTATCAAGAATGCTTGAAAGTCTTCTATTCATTTAAAGATCCATTTCCCCCTGAAGGATTATACTCAGTTTTGCTCAGTAGGTGATTCTTGTTTCTAGTCCTAGCTCCTTTGCCTTCTGTAATATCATATTTCAAGGATGCCAGTTCTTTAACATGGTGGCGGCAGCATCTAATCATTTGTAGCCATGTCTGACTCATCATGACCCCATTTGGAGTTTTCTTGGCAAAGATGCTAGAGTGTTTTGCCATTTCCTTCTCATTTTATAGAAAAGGAACTAAGGTAAACAGGGTTAAATGACCTGTCCAGGGTCACACAGCTAGTAAATGTCTGAGGCCAGATTTGAATTCTGGTCCTCTGGACTCCAGAACCAGCACACTCTCTTCTGTGCCACTTCGCTGCCCTGTCCTTTAAGGTAGAAGCTGCTAAATCTTGTATGATCCTCATTGTGACTCCACAGTATTTGAATTGTCTCATTCTGGATGCTTGAAGTGTTTTCCCTTTGTTCTGGAAACTGGAATTTGTCTAGAAGATTCCTAGGAGCTTTCATTTTGGGATGTCTTTCAGGAGGTGATAGGTGCATTCTTTCAAATTCTATTTTACCCTCTGGATCTAAAATACTGGGGTAGTTTTCTTGGAAAATTTCTTAAGGATGTCTAGGTTCTGTGACCATTCCTTTTAGTAGTCCAATAATTCTTAAATTACTTCTCCTTGATCTCTTTATCAGGTCTTTCTGATGAGATACTTCATATTTTCTTTGGTTCTTTCATTCTTTTGATTTCACTTTATTGTTTCTTGTCATTGGTCTTCTCTGAGAATGAAAAAAGAACAGCAACAATTGTTTCTTGATGTTTTATGGAGTTATAAGCTTCCACTTGACCATTTTTTATTTTTAAGGGGTTATTTTCTTTGGTAAGATTTTATACCTTTTCTTTCCATCAGGCCAATTATGTTTTTAAGGTGTTATTTTCTTCAGCATTTGTTTTTCTCTTTTACCAAACTGTTCATTATCTTTTCATAATTTTCTTGCATCCATCTCATTTCTTTTTACAATTTTTCCTCTACCCTCTTATCCCTTTAACTCTTCCAGAAATTTTTGTTGGACTTGGGTTCAATTAATATTGTTTGAGACTTTTTTGGTAACCGTTCTCACTTTGTTGTCTTCTTCTGAGTTTATGTCTTGGTCTTCCCTGCCACCTTAGTAGGTTTTTGTGGTCAAAATCTTTGTTGTTGTTTCTTATTTTCCTAGCCTATTTCTTCACTTTGAACATTATGTTAAAGTAGAACTTCATTCATCTGGGTGAGGAAGCAATGTGCCAAGCTTCAGGCTCTTTTGTTTTCAGAGCTAGGTTCTGGGAATTTGCAAGTTTTGGGTGTTTTAAAGGTTCTCTGGAATGAGAGCTACATCAGCTGGTGCTGCAACCTCTGTTGCCACAACAGCATGTATGGGTTCCCTCTTGGCAGACCTCCACCCCAGTGTTACAGACTTCTCGTGCCTACTTCTTAAGTTTTCACAGGCTGGAAAAATATCTCACCCAGACTTCTTGTTGGCTTTTGTCACTCCGAAATTTGATTTGAGGCATTATTTTAATGTTGTTTGGACGGGAATGTTGTGAGAGTTAGCTGTGTGACTTCCCCAATCTACTCTTTTGGCTCTGATTCCCAAATATGATTTCCTTTGATCTTCTCAACGAGCCTTGAGATAAATGGGATTATTATGCCCATAAGACAAAAATCTTAGAAACTGCTCTAGGCTACTAGGGGCCCATGCTAGTGTGGGCTGTGGCAGGAACACACTCATGGTCTCAGTGCCCTCCTTTGTGTGGACAGAAGCAGAGATACTTCTTCACCATTGTCCAGGGATTCTGTGCATTTGGAAAAGCAACATATACATATACATATACATATACATATGCATATGCATATACACATACACATACACATACACATACACATGCACGCACATGCACATGTACATGTACATGTACGTGTGCATGTGTGTGTGTATATTTGTGTGTGTACATGTTCATGTACAGATACAGATATATACGTATATATATATGGATAGATTAAAACTGTCCAACCTACAATTAAAAGAGGCTGAGGCAGAGCTCTGAGCCAATGGCACTTTATTAAAAAGATACATGGTCCCCTCTAATGAAGTGGACCTCAGGTCTTCCTCATGATCTGAGATGCTTCTTCCTTCAAGGACCTTTTTTTATACGGTTTCCAAATATGCAAAAGAAGCATGATGAAATACAGAATCTCATTGGTTCATAAATCTTGCTCTTAAGGGCCAAAAATGACACATGGTGGGGGGGGGGGTAGGTAACAGGTTGGGAGGAGCGTGAGGCTTCTCCACTAACTGGTCAGAACTTGCTCATGTTGGACAAAAGAGAGAGAGAGAGGGAGGGAGAGAGAGAGGTCCAGAGGTACAAAAATAAATTGGAGTATGGAGTCAAGATGGCAGAGTAAAAGCAGGAACTTGCTGCAGCTCCCACTCGAACCACCTCCAATACCTATAAAAATAGCTCTAAACAAATTTTAGAACTACAGAGCCCACAAAGTGACATAGAGAAACAAATTTCCTACCTAAGGCAGCTTGTCAGGCTGACAGGAAGGGTCTATCACACCAAGCTGGGAGCCAAGTACAGTCCCGTGTGAGCTGCAGGGGCCCAGACCTGAGGCAGCCCCGACCAGCAGCACAGACAGGCCAGAGCAGACTTCAGGAGAGTGAATCACCAGCAGCTTTGGCAGTTTCCAGACTTGGTAAACAAATAGTTAAAATTACATTAAAGTTTGAGGCCCACTGTAAGAACCTATCCATTCCTAAATGATTTATGTGGAATGTCAAGTTGAGTGATATAGATTGGAATAGAGTAGGGGTCCACATGAATTATTTCTTATGCATAGGTGATGCTATCATTTGTACCCTGGGTGAGCAGTGAGTTATTCCCTCACAGAAGAGTGGGTCAGGCCTCACGTGTGGTGGCTATCCAAACTCTCATCTGTCTGTAGAGATCACCACTTCTGTAAGGCCAGATATGTGTCTACTAGTTTTCTCTCCATTCTACCATTTAACACCGTTGATTCTTCTGCAGGGCCAGCCAGGGTGGTTTTATAACTAGTTGAAGCTTTTTTGACCAGGTAGTTTTCAGATCTGCTTAGGGTTGCCAGTTAGGAAACTAAAAAACTAGTTCTTGCTCTACATCTGTTATCCACTACTGCTTTCTAATGCTAATAAATGCTTATTGACTGACTGACAGGCTGAAGCAGTAGTAAAGGACAAAGCAAGATGTAGGTAGTCACATCTGAACAAAGCATTGTATCAATAGCAAGGATAGTTTCTATGTCCTTACTCAGGGATGGTCAAGCAAGATCAACAAAGACAGCCTCTCCCTCCTTCTTTGTCTCTCTGTCTCAGTCTCAATCTCTCCTCATCCTTGCCCTTCTTCCTCTCCCCAGACACCAACATGAAGGTGAGAGGTTCAGTATCTTCTTGACCCTTCAGCTCACAAGGTCCTCCTCCAGTCAAAGTAGAGGAACATGCAATGGGGGAAAAGGAGGGTTCTTTAATAAGTGCCATTATTGATTATGACCCCCAATGACTTTGCCTTAGTCTATTCCCTAGTTTCTGCATTGCTTTCCTATATATTAACAGGATAACTTCAATATGCTTTATCATTCAGAAATATATTTTAAGATATAAGTAGCAGTCACTTTCTAGATGTTTTTGGTTACCAGCACACAAGAAACAACACTATCCTAAAGAAATGTCATTCCTCACTTTTTAGTAAGAAAGAAATTGATCCAAGATGGTGGAACAGAAGCAGGAACGTTTCTAAGCTCCTCCATGAATTCCATCACTAAATTTTAAAAAGTGAGTCTGAATGGATTTTAGAGTGACAGAATCCATTGGGAGACAGAGAGTGGCAGATTCCCAGCCCAGAAAAGTGCCCACATAGGTCTGGGCAGGGGGAATGTGGACCATACAGGGGTTGCACAAGTGCAGACCAGAGCAGACTACAGCAGAGTGAGAAGGAAACTCAACCAGTGGACTCACCCACCCCAAGGGCACTTCATAGCCATCTCACTGCAGGACAGAGGATCAGTTGGAGCTGGGTAAGAGAAAGTGCAGGGCCCACAGCGGCAACAGCAGCTTCTCCTGGGGCTATCAGCCCACAGCCTGAAAGTTTAAAAATCACCTACCTGAATTTCCAGACACCAAGATGGTAGAGTAAATATTAGGTGCTCCAATTCCCCTTCCCTGACCCAGAAAATCCAGAGATAAATGTCCCACCCAGAGAAAAATCCTGAAACAGTGGAAATAGTCTCAGGCTTAGGAGTCACTGAGAAAGGGTTACCAAAATCAAGTCTAAATGGGTGCATGATCTAGGCATAAAGGCTGATACCGTAAGCAATCTAGGAAAGCAAGGAATAGTTTACCTGTCAGATTTATGGAGAAGGGAAGATTTTTATGGCCAAAAAAGAATTAGAAGGAATTATAAAATGCAAAATAGGTAATTTTGATTACATTAAATTGAAAAGTTTCTGTACAAACAAAGCCAATGTAACCAAGATTAAGAGGGAAGTGGAAAATTGGGAAAGAATTTTTATAACCAGTATCTCTGATAAAGGCCTCATTTCTAAAATATATAGAGAATTGAGTCAAATATATAAGAATACAAGTCATTCTCCAATTGATAAACGTTCAAAGGATATGAACAGGCATGTGAAAAAATGTTCTCAATCACTATTAATTAGAGAAATGCAAATCAAAACAACTCTGAGGTACCACATCTCATTGGTCAGATTGGCTAAGATGACAAAACAGGAAAATGAGAAATGCTGGAGAGGATATGGGAAAACTGGAACACTAATACATTTTTGGTAGAGTTGTAAACTCATTCTGGAGAGCAATCTGGAACTATGCCCAAAGGGCTATAAATAATTTCATACCCTTTGACCCAGCAATATCACTTCTAGGGCTGTATCCCAAAGAGATCATAGAACTGGGAGGAGGACCCATATGTACAAAAATATTTATAGTAGCTTTTTGTGATGGCAAAGAATTAGAAATTAAGGAGATTCCCATCAATTGGGGAATGGCTAAACAAGTTGTGGTATATGAATGTAATGGAATACTATTGTGCTATAAGAAGTGGAGAGGAGATGGACTTCATATTTACCTGGAGAGGTTTATACAAACTGATGCTGCATGAGAAGAGCAGAACCGGGAGAAATTTGTACACAATTACAGATACAACATATGTGTGACAATCAACTTTGATTGACTAGATTCTTCTTAGCAATGCAGGGTTATAAGATAACTCCAAAAGACTCATGATGGAAAGAGATGTCTACATTCAGAGAAAGAACTAGAAAGAACAGAGTTTGAATGCAGATTGAAGCAAACTACCTGCTCTCTTTCTTTTTCTTGTTTGGTTTTATTTCCTCTTTCCCGTTGTTCATTTCATTCATCACAATCCTTCTTTATAACCTGACTAATGTCTGATGTGAAAGTATTTGCAGATTCTATACTTGATTGTATGCCCCCATGGGGGGGGGGAAGGAGAAGGAAGGGGAGAAAATTTGAAACTCAAGGGATTGTGGAAATGAATCTTGTAAAGTAAAAGTAAATAAACAAATTAATAAAGACAAAAAAAATTTTTAAAAGAAAGAAATTGATCATTGTTCAAAGCTCAAATTCCCCAGGATGTTACTTTTCAAAAAAATGCCTGCCCAGCAATGGACTGTTTTGGTGCGAAACCTAGGAGAAACCAAAGCAGCCTCCCATGAAACTAAGTTTTTGAAGTTTTACATTCAGATAAAAAAGAAAAGAAATAAAAGACTCTTCAGTCTGGTTCTAGACCCTCTTTGCTAAGGTCTTGAGTTGTTACTCAGTGGAGTTTGTCCCTTGGTGGAACTAGGTCTCTTGGTTCTTCCTTGAGAGTGACCCTGATAAATTCAGCTGAACAAAGATGAGAACTGAGCTCAGTACAATTCAACCAACATTTATTTAGCACTGAATACTTATTTAGTAAAGTATAAAAATGCATTTTTAGATGTAGAATTTTCATTTTGATTGGCATTGAGGAAAAGAAAATTATTCATTTGGTCTTTCATCCTGATTAATGAGACAACATTCAAGACAAAGAGAATTAAGAAAGGATTTTATTATAAGTATATAAAGGTAGCAACATGTTGACTGGCTAATCTCTAAAGATCAGCAGTGGCTTCAAGGTGGTAAGTAACTTTAAGACAATCCAGACAGGTCTACCTCAGCAGAAAAAGTTGGGCCCTTGCATCTCAGGTCCTTCCCAAGGTAGCAAGAATGTGACAATTTGCAGGTAGTGGTAGGTAGCAAAAAGCAGGTAATACAAAAAACTGTGAAATTTAGTGTCTCCTTTCCCATCATAGCCTCCTTCAGCAATGAGTATGATGGGATGCTGAGTCAACATAACTTTCAACAATTCCCCCATTTGGTGCTAACCATATACGTGGAAATGACTGAACAAAACAAATGTATATGCATGTGTATGTGTATGTGTATGTGTGTATGTGTACATGTATTGTATGTGTATGTGTACATGTATATGTACGTGTATATGCATGTGCGCATGCATGTGTGTGGGCACGTGCACATGTGTATTGTGTGCACAGGTGTGTGCATATGCACACACGTGTGTTTGTGTGTAGTGTATTGCATGCATGTGTCTTGTGTGTACACACGTGTATGTTTATGCATGTGTTGTGTGCATGTATGTATGTGTGCTGTGTGTTTGTGTGGGGGTATATGTGTATGTACGTGTGTGCTTGTGTGTGTTGTGTGTATGTGCATGTGTGTATGTGCACATGTACATGTGTTTGTGTATGTGGTAGTATATATGTTTGTAGATATGGTTCTGTACCACATTCACTCTCATATTGCATCTTTATCCCCAACTTCATCATCCTATTATCCTAATCTCTGCTACTGATTGTGCCAAATTAGTAACTGCAAACTAGGGGATTTAAAATCACAATAGAAAACAAGTGTCACAAATAATAATTCCACGTTTTCATCAATATCATAAAACTGAATAAATTTAGATGGTCATAACCAAATATATCCCCCAAGAAGAAAAACCTTGGCAAGTAGGCTGGTAATCCACTCCCAATGTTCAGCACATTTCATCTTGAGGCCCATATGTCCCATGTAGTTGTCTGATCCCTGGAAACATCTTCCCCTCGATATCCCAGAATAAGCCTCCTCCTCAGGAAGCTCTGGAGCGGTCTCTTTCCAGTAGATTTGCTTCTCTGACTCCAAGTCACCTATAGAGTCCTAGGTGATTCTATGAAAGTCTTTTGTAAAATGAATCTCAATACAATTTAGTACATACTTCTCAATTTACATCTTCTAATCACTATGTCATGTGGTGAAAGCCAGCTCAAGCCTCATCATTCTGGTCTCATTAATAGTAGTACCATGAGAACATCAAGTTTAGGAACCCATAATTCACTTGAAACTTTAAAAAAACTTGAGTTATGACACATCACTTGCTATTTCTATCTTCTTTATAATATCAATGTAACTTTAAATGGAAAATCTGAAACCCAATTTCTAGAACTTATTATCATTACATGAGCAAGGCCTTTTCAGATAATGTTATTAGAACATGCTCAAGGACTATATATTCCATTAGAATAATTTATTTTGATATATAAATTATCCTATCTCATTGATTTCTTAAAAATTTCCACTCCTCCTAATTTCTTCCTTAGGAGTAGGAGATACTTTCAGGATCTATTTCAATAAATGAACATATAGCTGCTAGTACTCATGCTAAGTAGATACTTTTCATCCCTGGGTTCAACTTTTAATGAAAAGTGTAAATATAAAAATTTCAAACTGTGTAGTAAAACATATTTAGTCATTATGTCAAATGGACATAAACATAGGCTACTGCTCTCAGAATCCTTCTAAACAATGAGAATATCTTTAAGGTGACTCTTAATAAGTTTGCCTGCATTTTAGGACATACTCTTCACACAAGTTATAACCCCAGATTAAATAACAAACATAAGCAAAGTCAGATTTTCCATTAAGGTATCATAAGATAGCTCATAAATTATTCTCTACTAAGACAACTACTGAAATCCTAGTCCTAAAAACTATAATAGAAAAGGTTCCTGACTGGCCTCTCTCTCTTCATATATATGTATATGCATATGCATATGTATGTGTATATATATATGCATGTGTATATATATATGTGTTGAAGTCATATATACATATATATGTATATATATGTATGTGTTTTGTTTCACAAGCTTCTTTACCTTTGTCTAATTATACTCACATCATTCTGAAGGAATGATTCCAGGTATATTCATACCATCAGTCATGTCAAGGTCACCCTCAAAGCCTTTTCCAGATATAGGTATCCTGTCTGTAATAGCTCCCAAACTGCATTCCCTGTGGGAAATACAAGAGGGATTCCCCTTGAGTGGTGGCCTCATGACAATGTAGACAATCATACTTGAAATGATAACTCAGAATAATATCAGGCTACAGTCCCATGAGACTTCACCTCATATAGCAAGTTTCACTAAACACAGCTTAATACTAAGTTATTATTTCTCCTCTCATAGGAGGAGAAATTCTCCTTGCAAAAGTTTACCAGGTCTTTAAAAATTTACTCGATATACTTTTCTTCTTTTTGTCTTCCTTTAGAGTCTAAACTCATCCTGGTTTAAAATATATCATTAGAAATCAAGAAAATACTTGCATTCTGAAATCTCACATAGAGAGTGAATATGTGATAATTCACTTATTATAAAACAGCACTGATCAGTTGCTGTAAACCTACACACACACACACACTCACATGCACGCACGCATGCATGCACGCACGCACATATCACCTTCACAAAAAATAGACAAATGAACTTAAATGAAACTCACTTTACATTATAAAGCAGTCTTGAAAATTTCCATCCCTCATTTTTTCCATGAAGTGTTTCTGTTCTATTTGCTCAGTAAAAATTCCATAACACAGCAAGCTTTTGTGCAGAGTTGATAAGACTTATGATCAGATGATCCCAACAATCTTTGTGAGTTTACAAAGATTTTATAGAGTCTTTTCTTTGTACTGTTTCCAACACATCAATCAATTATCAGTTTTCCCTTTTTAAGATACCTATTTAAATACTTGATGGGCTTTAGCATTTTAACAATAACTCCAAATAACTTAGTTAACAGTCTCATGATTTTCAGAAGTGATAGTCAAATAATTTTAGCTGAAACTTCCTTTTAAATATAGACAAACCTGGAAGCTTATGAGTTCTTAAATTACAGTACTTCGGAATATTACAACATGTGGTCAGTAGGACTGATAAAATGACCTAGCAGTTTTCAAACATTTTTTCCACCTTCTTTAATAGTACAATAAATGATCTAACAACATCCAGGTCACAAGACAAATTACTTTTCTAACAGCATGTCTGATACAAGTTTACCATATTTCACAATATAAGAAAGCTTATAAATGTAATAACACCATAAACAATCTTATGCATTTGAAACTTGAAACGAAACTCTTTACCAACCAGGTGACTTCAATTCAGTTTATTTTCTTTAAAAATATTTTAAATTTATTTATTTGAGTTTTTAACATAGATTTCCACAAGATTTTGAGTGACAATGTTTATCCCCATCTTTCTCCTACCCCACCCCCAAACAGCAAGCCTACTGATTACCCCCTCCCCCAATCTGTTCTCTCTTATGTCCTCCTCCATCACCCCCCTAACTTTTTAGTAAGGCAAGATGGATTTCTATATCCCAGTGCCTGTATATCTTATTTCCCAGTTGCATGTAAAAAAACCAAAATTTATTTTTAAACATTTGTTTCTAAAACTTTGAGTTCTAGATTTTTCCGTTCCTCCCTCCTCACCCACCCCCACTGGGAAGATAAGCAATTCAATATAGGTTGTACATATGTAGTTACCCAAATCATTTCCATAGTAGTCATATTGTGAAAGACTAACTATACTTCCCTCCATCCTATCCCCCCACTTATTCTATTTTCTCCTTTGACCCTATCCCTTTTCAAAAATGTTTGCTTCTAAGTACCCTCTCCCCCAATCTGTCTTCCCTTCTATCATCCTTCTTCTTATCCCCTACCCCCTATTTTCCTGTAGGTTAAATACCCAATTGAGTGTGTCTGATTTTCCCTCCTTAAGCCGTATTCAATGAGAATAAGGTTGTCCCATTCCCTTTCACCTTACTGCTCTTCCCCTCCATTTTAACAGTTTTCTCTTGCTTCTTTTTATGAGATAATTTACCCTAATCTATCTCCCCCTTTCTCCTTCTCCCAGCAAATTCCTCTCTCACCTCTTAATTTTATTTTTTCACACATCATCTCTTCATATTCAACTCATCTTTTGCCATGTCTATGTATACATGAACATTCATATGCCCACACTCACACATACATTTATATATACATATACCCTCCTATACATACATATACACGTATGCACACACACACACACACACACACACACACACACACACACACACACACACTCGCCTTTCAAATGGCTGAGCCAGCCTGCAAGTTGACCCTGCCCTGGCTGCAGCTACTGCAATGGGGAAGGGGCAACACGAGGCCCTATCTGCCCCGCCCCTGCTCCTGCTGCCACTGCTGCCACTGCCACTCTGGCCTCGAGCCTCCTCCTCACCTCTCCTCCGCCTAGCCGCTCTCAGGAACACAACTGAGCCTGAGCTGGGCCTCTCTGCTGCTCCCTGCCTAGGCTTTTGCGCAAGTGGTATACCTCCTGTCAAACTGCCTAGAGCCATTGACAGCCCCCTCCCCCACCCTGGGATGAGAAGATACCAACAGTTATACAGAAAATGTTTCCTTCTTTTTGTCTTGGGAGACTGCTGTCTTCCCCAGGGTCCTAAGTCTGATCCTAGAAGAAACAGCTCCTTTTAGTCCCTGTGAAGCTCATTAGATAGCACACTTATCTCAGATTCAAATCAGTCCATACTCAAAGGAAAAGAGCTATCTAGACTGACTTACTGAGCCATGCATGCATGGATGTTTATGACTGCTCAATGGCATAAACTCTAAACTGGGCATCATGTCACACAGGAGAATAGGGGGCATGGGGATGAGAGGGGGGACAATGGAGGGGAGGGCAGGGTCTGGGGGAGGGATGCTGGAAGCACACACCTCAGTAAACAAGG
>CM053602.1:62751589-62764983 GCA_028646575.1 Pseudocheirus occidentalis | reverse complement strand
TTTGAAAAGGGACAGTGTCAAAGTAGAGAATAGAGCAAGTTGGGGGCAAGATAGGAGGGAGGGAAATACAGTCAGTCTTTCAAAATATATCCACTATGGAAATGTTTGGCGTAGCTACACATGCAGTGCCTATATTGAATTTCTTATCTTCCCAGTGAGGGTGGGTGAAGAGGAAGGGAAAGCATCTGGAATTCACAGTTGTAAAATCAAATGTTTAAAAAAATTATTATTATTATTATTATTTACACGCAACTGGGAAATAAAATATACAGACACTGGGGTATGGAGATCCATTTTGCCCTACTGGAAAGTGGGAGGAGGGATGGGAGAGGACATAGGAGAGAGCAGATTGGGGGAGAAGGTATACAGTGGGATCACTGTTTTGGAGTGGTGGGTAGGGGAAAGATAGGGAGAAAATTTGTAACTCAAAAATCTTGTGGAAATGAATGAAGTAAGCTAAAAATAAACATAAAATTTAATTTAAAAAAATTTTAAATAAAAGATAAATAAATAGATCAATATAGTATCATGTCTTTCAAAAAAAAACACCCTGCTTGGAAGACACCATGTTGTGTGAGGTGGATATGGGCATTGAATTGTCCTGGAAAGGAAGTTAATGTGGAGACCCTGGGGTCTCCTACTGACCCTGCTACTGACTCACTGTGACATCTTGGGAGGGTCACCTTCCCTCTCTGGGCCTCAGTTTTCTGCGTCTGTAAGATGGTGAAGGATACAGTATAGATGGAGTCAACCAAAGGTGATGAAAAGAACCTTAGTAGGAGTCAAAACATGTATGATGTCTAAATTGTCATTAAGCCAATAGTTCTCCACTCAAGGGAATGCTATATGCTGTCCAAAGAGAGTGTGGTCTGGGAACTGGTACAGACATGTGCTTAGGAAATTTGAAGGTATGGCTTTGCATAGGCAAAACAAATCTTAGCAGCTTTACCTGGAGATTCTCTAAGTGACTTGGGGATGACTGATGAAATACCACTGCACACCTGTCCTCACCCATAAACAGTTGTTTGAGATGCTTGTCAGGAGGTGCTTGTCAGACTCTTGAAGATCATGGACACTAAGAAAGGACTCAGCACCCCTAAAGCTACAGCTATGTTGGATTTATTTATTCACACTGTTATAATTTTGCTTGTTTTATTAGTTCTGTGTGTTATGGACCTTTCCTATGAGGTGATTTTCTTTTCAGCTTGGCCTGATATAGATTTGGGAACCAAGGCCTTGGTTCTATAAGTTTGCCTGTTATGGTTTGCCCACAGTGTTTATCCAGAGGTCCATCATGTGGTCTCTAGCTGCCTTTTTTGTCAACAGTTTAAGTCCTTGGAGAAAAGAACTGACACAGAAGAGGTGAAAGTGGGCAGCCCTACCATTTGAAGACCCACAGACTGACTATCAAACTGTCCAAGTCTATGAGCTACAGATTTCTTTTAGGGTGCAGAGAAGGCTTTTCAGTTCCTATTGACCTATCAAACTGCCACTAAGGTTGTCAAGTGAAAGACCTGAATACATTACTCCCCTGTGAAGTCTGCTGTGACTGGCCTCAGCCCAGCAGAGGAAGCAACCACTGTCCTTGGACCCACTTAGCCTAAAAAGAGACTCCTGCACCAATCAGCAGTCCTTGGCCACCTATAGGCTTCACACTAGGATTAGTACCTAATACTTGACCTTCTATCTACTATGCATTGCTGTTTGTACTTTCTCCCTTACTTTGCACTCGTGGGATTGGGAGGAGGGCCCAACACTTATGTGCATCTGATCCAACTTGCTTTTAACTTGGATAACTGCTGGATGTGTGCACATGCCCCTTTGTCTTTGGGGTACAGAATGCCTCTGGTGGGCTTTGGGAACAGACATCCAGGACATGTGTGACGATTACTTTGCAACTAATAAATTTACATACAATACCAAATTGTACTGCCATAGGCATATCACTTATTCGCTTTTGATTGGGAAAAGACCACTAACCTTTCACAGTGTTCATCCCCCTTGAGCTTATCAGGCTGCCAGTTCTCTGTTATGAGCAAAATAGGACACTAAGTCAGGAAATGGGATGTAATTATACACCATCCCTGAAACAAAATGTAACCATTCATGATGGAAAGGATCTTCTGAGATTTTTTCTTAAACTAGGATTCCTGGCATACATGAGCAGATTTTTTTAGGAGAGCCCCATAGAGATTGTTTCCTGTGTAACACAAAAACCAAAACAGTTTGACTGGATCCCCTCAAATTGGACAAGCAGGTGTGGGTTAGGGTAGGTGCTTTTTGGCCTTTTTGGTCTCTAGCCCACACCTTCTAGAGCATACTTACAAAGTAATCATGTAGCCACCTAGGTTTCTGCTACGTTTACCCCTTTAGCAGGAGAGACTGAACATGTTTTTTCCATCATATTGCCCACGTGTAGGATGGCACACAGTATTGCACTATTGAATAAAATGAATACGCTTGCAAGTATTTATTAATAAAATCATAAGTGCAGTGAAGGCCCTTAATACTGAAGTCCACACACTTAGGGATGTAGTCCTGATGGGGTTCAGGGAATTCAGGAACCCCAATAACCAGAGTCCCTGGAAAGCAATCTGGAATGAATCCATGGACTCAAGCGTTCTTTAAGTCAAGGTGGCAAAGATTTATTGTTATACTATACAGTGGGCAAGAGTTCTTATGGAACCTGCAACCCTAGAGGGGTACAGCTAAAGTTTATGTAGGATAAACTATAGTGAAACCTGTGCCAAATATGCTAATTAAGTGAAATCAGGGTGGGATTAGGGAATGGTTAAGGAGTGGTCAGTTCTTAAAGGAACATGCACTTTTAATATTTACTGAGCTGGCATATTGTCCAGAATTCACCAAGAAATGGTGGGGGAGAGGGAGGAGGAGACTGCATGGAGGTGTAGTTTTAGGGTTGAAGTCACTAAGTCACATAGCCATAAGGGCTGACAAAGCTGCCACCCATCAATATTATGTTTGACAAGATGGATGTTGGGAGTTTACATATGTACCAAGCCTAAGGCATACATAAGGAGGGATTCAGGATGTATATAATAAGCTAGGGAGTTACTTATAGATAATCTAATGGAGTTTTCACTTGCTATTGTTTCAGGGGGAGATAAGCATTTGGCTGGGGCCTAGTCATCAAAGATTTTTAGGCTTGGTGCAGGGAGTGGGGAGAAATGGGCAGAGATAATGCTCTGAGGCTAGGGGAAAACGCTTTTGAAATTGGGATCCAAGCATCCAAGTCCAGGCACCTCATCAGTCATACAAAATAGGCTGGCTCTAGATTTTCTTCTGATGGGGAGGATTTGTATTCCTGTATCCAGTATGCATTCTCATAGGTCAGGAGTGATGTACCTGGGTTTCTGACTATTTCAAAGTCTTCATACCCATATGAACTTGGTGCAAACAGCTTGAAACAAGTCCCAGGAGGAGAGGAAGGAACCCTGTTTCCCATGGAAAAGGCCAGCCTCTTGGGTTCCAAATGTCTCATGGCTGAAAAATCTGTTCATCAGTTTTCTTGTGTCTCTTCATAGTGCTTGTGTTTACAGTGCCTCCATTGGTGCAAAGAACTGATTCTCAAGACAACTTTCAAATTACAGACACAGAGATTAGGAGGATGCAGATAAGGATAGAGGAATGATATAGGTTGAATTGTGGTGCTGCACCATGAGTATGGTTAGCACCAAAGGAAGTGACTGTGCAAAGTCAGCTATTTGTGCTGAGTCAGTCTAAATGAAACCACTTGAAGCTTTCTTTAGACTTTGAGTGCTTGAGCAGCTAGCCTGTAGGAGATGAGATCCCATTTCCCTACATACTGTAATGAGAGAGGAGCTAAGGTGGCACTAATCCCATTTCCTCATAAGTATGTGTACCAATCAAAATACTTATGCCCTTATATGAAAATTGTTTAATAAAAGTAGTGTTGCTTTGCTGCCTTTGTGTGCTAAGTAAAATTCTTTTAACTTTTGGGGAAAAAACACTCTGCTCAAAAACCTAAGGGAAAACTAGAACCCCAAGTGGGCACACTTGGTGATTGAGCCTCTCTGCATGCTGAACAGTTAACTCTTTGGCCCCTTGAGCTTCCAATGCAATGTGTATGACCCATGTCCTGGTCCTTGTTTACTCAGCAGGACAAGGCAGACAGCCTTCAACAGCACCCTGAACAAATCCTCGGCCTACTGACCTCTACACCTAAGGCGTACCTATACTGCTTTCCCCTCACAGTGCTGGGAACCAGGGGGTGGAGGAGGGTGAAGTGGTAAGGATGGCAGACAAAGGAGTGGTGATGCAATGAAATCCTCTAACTATAGAGGGAAGGGAAGCACCCACAGTACCAGTGACCAGACTATGCAGAACACCAAGTTCACTACACTGACATGGGATGGTGAGGGCAACCATTAGCACTGTTGGCATGATCAACCTCCAACTGCCAAGGCACAGGAAAAAATGAGTGAGCCATTAGACCATCAAAGATCTTTGCTTAACAACACCAAAGTGACAGTCTCAGCTCCAACAAGGGCACTGAGCTTACAACAGAAGAAGGCAGCTGCCCTGAAGAAGGCAGCAAGCTCCACAGAGTGGAATGGAATCTCTGCTACTGATTATGCAGGACACTCTTAGATTCACAATTCCGTCTGCTAGAGCCCATGCTATATGAAAATGGGATGAAGGACTTGGAAATGGTGACCTTTGTTAAAAAAAAAGTTCCAAGAAGGTAATTTCATTAGTCTATAAGTACTTGAAAAGCTGTTATGTGGAAGAGAGATGAGTGCTGGGCCACAGCCTGGTTCCAAACTACCATTTGAAGTTTCTTAACTATCAGTCTCTTTTTAAAGGAAAAAAAATGCTTCTGAATCCATCACTTCTTTATCTGGAGTTTACCTATGAATCTTTTCACTTTCTGTGGTCCATCCAGAGTGACTGTCTTGCTGTCCTTCACAGCATTTTCTTTCTGATTCTATCTATCCCCAGGGCTTGAATAGACTTCTGCCCTTCAAAGCTCATCTCAAAGGCCAACTCCTACATAAAGCTTTTCCTGCCTCTCCTCCAGTTATTTTGCTTGTCTACTTATATGGGTTAGATATTTCCACCAATATCACCTCTACGGGCCCAGACCCCTTTAAGAGGTCCCCTTTAAGTGGCCCCTTTAAGCCTTCTAGCCTGCTTTGAATAGCCAGATGTCTGACCTTGGTCAGGGTGTCCTTGCAAGCCCAGCTGGTACCTGGCACAGGTCCCAGAGGCATCCGAGAGTGGGCTCTGCCTCCACCCATGTCATGTTTACCAAGGACCCAGGATTCCATTTGCCACGGGAACTGAGTACTTTGGGGGACAAAGGTACAAAGGTATTGAGCATGCTCTGCTGACAGAGGTGCTCTCCCCACATATCAGGTTGCCGTTGTCAAGGCATGTGACAGGAGGCAGACAAATGGTTGATAAAAGGGCAAGGAAGGTGGAGAGGGGTGGGACACGGCACACGGAGGCATAGTAAGAGATGCAATAAAGACCTTTATAATTTCACCAGGGTGTCGGGCTTATCTGTCCAATCCAGGAGTCTCTCAGGACTCTTGAAGAGCTGTAGCAGAGGCTGAGTTTGGAGACATGCACATAAGGTAGGTGATGTGGGGATCCTCTGGGCTAAGCAGATCTGAGCAATCACCTTAACTTCAAATATACTTGAAGTTAAGGGCATTTCAATTTTTCTTTATATCTCTAAAAGACATAGTAGGCTCTTCAGAAATTACTTCTGTTTGATTCCACAGTGTATATCATTGACACCTTATGCCCTCACTCAGTCCTTGTAAAATGTTAGGAAATTCTACAAGTATATCACACAACATAATATGTACTTTGAAATCTTGCTCTAAGACCTTGTCAACTGGTCCCATCACTTCTGGCAAATAGAGAGAGAGAAGAAATGGAAACATTGATAGATTTTATATTCTTGGGTTTAAAGATGACGGCAGACTGTGACTGCAGCCATGAAATTAAAAGAAGCTTACTTCTTGGAAGGAAAACTACAGCAAATATATGGCAAACAGACATCATTTTGATGACAAAGGTCCATTCAGACAGATCCAAAGATCCATTTAGACTAGTTTTTATATTAGCAATGTATGGTTCTAAGAGTTGTACTATAAGGAAAACTGAGAACCACAGAATTAACACTTTGGAATTATGGTGCTAGCGAATTTTTGAGAGTCCCTTCAGACAGCAAGGAAGCCAAGTCAGTTAATACTTAAAGAAATTGATTTAGGCTGTTCACTGGAAGATCAAATACTAAAGCTGAAGTTTAAATACTTTGGCCAAATAATGAGAAGATGGGTCTCATTGGAAAAGACCCTTATGTTGTGAAGGACTGAAAGTGAAAGGAAAGGGAGATAGCAGAGGATGAGACAGGTAGATAGTGTCATGGAACATAAGCTTAGAAAAATTTGGGGGATAAGAAAGGATTGAAGAGCCTGATGTGCTGTGAAACATTGGGTCATGAAGATTCAGACATTGCTCAATGGCTGAAAAGAAAAGCATTTATTTGAACTCCTAGGCTAAAATAGTAGACTCTTATGACCCTTCAAATATAAGGAAATATTTATAGGGAAGGATGAAAGAATTACAAAAAATATGGGAAAAAATAGACAATGCTATGAAAAGGAGTTTGTAGCCTGGCTGGAATTCCCATTTATTGAAAAATATATATATTTTTACTTATTTCTGATGCGGCCAGCATGGTAGTATGGCCTAGCTACCAGCTGAAGACAGAGAGAGAGAGAGAGAGAGAGAGAGAGAGAGAGAGAGAGAGAGAGAGGGAGAGAGAGCTGAATAATGGAAAGAGGGAGAGAGACGGGGATGTATCCCATAGTCTGTTTATTACAGAGACATTTCACATAGAGCCAATGATACAAGAAAATCATAGGAATCATGTTCCCTGTGCAGAGATTCTTAGTAACCAGAATGCAAGGACTCACCCTAGGTCTCTACCTTTCCCTACCCCAGACCAAGGCTAATCATGCATAAAGACTTTCTCCTAGGCCCATGTCAGGAGGCACAAGCAATCAGGGAATTAAAAACAAGACTTGCAAATTAGCTACCCTGTACTTTTTTATATATTCATGAAACCAATGATAGCATCCACCCAACAAGATTATTCTCCTCATGCATATCTGCTTAGTGACCTTGTAGAAGTGGGGAGCATCTTGTTAATGGGGCCAGGGCCCCTGAAAATCTTGGCCTACTACATCTCCCCCATTTTATTTATTTATAGGAGAGGGGAACATCCCATCGATGAAGTCCTATGGACTTCTGGGAGTTCTCTGCATCTCCCATATAGTACCTATATATAGGGCCATGGTCAGAATCATGCAGTTGGACATTATATACGACTTGTTGAATGATGTGAGAAAAACAGGAAATAAGGATGGGTAAACAGGTACATAAAACTGGTAGTACCACCCCTATTTCCTATGTAAGTTATAATTTGTTGTGTATGCCCAGGCAATGTACCCTGAGCTCTCTTAATCCAATCAACAATGTTTAGTGCCTCTGGATTTGGTAGTAGTGAGTGTTGTCTTTCCTGATCCATAAGGTGAGCCAGATTCTCCAAATCATTTATGTCAAGAGATGTGTTACAGTCACCCCATAGCCCATTAAGATGATTTCTAAGTTGGGCTATGCCATATTCTGACTCATTATATTTTTTGTTTACCATACAGAAATACATATATCTATAATCACATATTAACTTTTGCTTAACTTGCATTAGCTCAATTTCTTCAGCTAAGGCAATTACATCATCTCTGGGCTGAGTTATTGCTTTATAGAAACTCTTATTGATTTCTGATTGTAACAAAAAATCCTCGTGAAACATTGGCAGACAATTCATGCAAAAACTGAGCTTGCACAGTTTGATTTTGTACAGTGCTAACAGACGTAAACATAGCAACACTGCTCACTATAGTAGAAATTAAAGCAATTATCCCAGCAACAATACGAAAAATACGCCTCTTTTTTTTAATTAAAACCCAATTGCTGATTAATTTGAGCAATAGAATGATCAGCCCAAGAGTAAAATCAGTTTTCACTCCACAGGAAGCATAATTATGACAGGTCTTCTTACAACAAAGAGCAATTGTCCCAAAAAGGTATTATCATGACATTCAGAAACCTTACAATTAACACATGTGACATTATAATGCTTATCAACCTTAGGGATATTCACATTGCTAAGATTTCCCCACATGAATGCATATCTCCCCCCTAGACAGGCCCGTACAAAGCTGTGATCAATTTTGCTCAAATATGTCCCATTAGGAGCAAAAGCAGAAAAGACTGTTGTTATTGGGGCCCACGGTGAAGGAATTTTCCATATTTCTGGGTTTCTTCTCTGTAAGCGTCCAAACTAATTCTGTTTAGGATACCACCCCCCATGTCTACATTTAAGGTTCATATCATTGTGCCAGGAAACATAGGTTTTCTGGTCCACCCTATGGCAAGCAGGTACATCAGTCCTACAGTTCAAAAATGGAAGAGCCGCTTGCCCTCATTTTGGCTCTGACTCCTTCTCCACTGTTGGCCTTGTCTGGTTCTGGTACTGAGGGAGCCGAGTGTGTGGGTCTCTGCATCTGTTGACACAGTCCTTGTTCTTCTTTCTGGTATCCAAACTTCCTTCTTATCATCTGTGGAAACACAAAAACCTCGGCCACGCACAGAGTGCAGACCTCACTACCATCCCTTAACATTTTTCCACATCACCCATTTGGTAGCTGCAGTTGCCTGGGGCTGTGATCTTTTAGAATTGCCAATTGTACAGTCAGTACTACCCCAGAATTTTTCAGCTGGTGTTTTATTGTCATAATCTAATGTTGAATAATTTATTACATATAATGACACCCCCAAAATTCTCATCTCAGGGTACCCATGCACCCTCCTTTTAGTTTTTGAAGAGCAGTTTTAGGGGTGCAGTTTTTCTTTCAACAATAGCTTGACCAGCAGTTATATGGCATGGTGAGTACCCCATTGAAGGCAGAATATACATGTATATGATTCAGAGAGCAACTGGGGTTAAGTGCCTTGCCCAAAGTCACAAGGCTAGTTGGTGTGTCCAGTGTATGAGGCCAGATTTGAACCCAAGTCCTCCTGATTCTAGTTATTAAAAAAAAACTTTTGGAGGATCCTTAAGTAATTAATTCCAAAACAGTACATACCAATAAGTTGCTTCTAATAAAACATGCTTGCACCATAAAACACACTGTCTAAACAGTTATTATTTCCACAATAGTAACAAACTTTGAATGAAGCTGACTTTTCCATTAATACAAAAATCTTCCATAATTTAACTCCCTTTAAGAAATTTGCACTGAAACTCTTTTCCTCACATAGAAGACATTTCTGATCTAGTTTCAGTAATTAGTAGAATAATAGCTATGTCCCTCAATCAGTTGTACCAAAACTCAGTTATTCTAACCAAAAACCAATTACTAGAAATTATACCAACTTTAAAGGGCCAGTTTCAAGACTGACTCAGTGAAGCTAAGTGAGGCTCAGTGAGGGACTTCATAGCCTGAAGTAATTGCTGCCCCTCCTCACCTCCTTCCTGGTAGAGAAATTCCTTACTTAAGATAATGACTCTTTAGGCAATCCACCTGAAATTAAAGTTCACAGTAAGTCTATTGAATATTACAAAGTCTATCTGAATATTACAAAATCTATATACAATTAATAAAATAACTAGAAATCTTACAAAGTCTTTGTAGAATTACTAACTTTCCCTTTACAAATTTTAAATTTCTTATTGCCCCTTTCCTGGAACCAATGAGGTTTCTAGGGGTCACCTGACCCCTCCTTCCTCCCATACTAACAGTTATCTTGTTTCTTTAAAGGTACACAGTTAACTACAGATAATATCTAATGCACTAAGAGGCAGGCATCTACCAGCTCTTTCTTATCTTGTATGCCTCCTCTTATTAAACCCATAAACACCACTCTCCAGATACTGGGGTCTGTTTCTCCTGGTCCCTTTCTACTAATCCGTTTCCCATCATCTTATAAGAAAAGGTCTTGTAAAACATTTCTTAATAAGAATATTTCCCTTTTTCAAAAACAATATATCCTAATATTATTAACTAATATACAGTTTCTAAATTATCTGGTCAAAAAAATCTTTCCCACATAATTGACAAAACTTAGGTTTCAATGGTCTTTTCTTCACATAATTACCAATAATTACTTCTCACAAATATATTTCTTAAATGATAGCTGAAACTTCCTTTTAAACAAAGAAAAATTTGAAAGTTTATGCTTTCTTGAATTACAATATTTCAACATATGATTACACAACTATTTACCAATAACACAATTTTTATGCTCTCACATTTACACTTTTACATTCAAAACCCCTTTAATTACCAGTCCAGTGACCTTAATTCAGTTGGGTGTATTTTTCAAATTGAGCCACATCCCTCTATATAAATCTCTCTCTCTCTCTCTCTCTCTCTCTCTCTCTCTCTCTCTCTCCATATATAATTTTTGATTTGCTCAATAAGAGTTCTACAAAAACACATTTCGAATTCACCTTGCACAGAGGATCATTCATAACTACAGGTAAAGATATACATATACCTGGTTTTCTGAATAGCAGAAGTAACTTGACATATAACATTTCATTTTACACAATTTTTCTCCATCTTTTAGTTTCAGCCCAATGTAGATTAAAACTGAAACCATTCCTGGCTCACAATGGTCAGTTTTTACAACATACAAGGATTTTTACAATTTAGAAACCATTAATTGCATTTCCAAAATGATTAGAGGTTTTTCTCTACTCAAGTGGGGGAGGGTAATTCCCTACCATTCCTAAGCCTTTTTTTCTCTTATCAGATTAAGCCAATTTTACAGATTTCCCAAATTACGGTTATTTCAGAAATATTGCAGCACTTGGGTAAGAGTGTCCCATTCCTCCCTTTGTATTCCTTTGTTTAATTATTCCCATAGAAGAATGTTACATTTCAGGGATTTACTAATTTGCCCAGTTATTTGGGGAGTGGAATGACTAGACATTCAGACTGAAAATAGCAAAATCTCACATATGTGCATTGTGTTCACATATCTTTCACTTCCACTTATTTTGATTACAGAACTTTGCCATAAAAAGAAAGCAAGGACTTGATTAGATAGAAACGTCACAGTTTTCCTAACCATGCATCATCAATTCCACCTCATAGCCAGACCCAGGAATAGTCACATTCCCTGAGTACCTTGTGGCATTCCTCTTCAAAGATGGACCATTGACTACTGACTATTGATGTATTTTAATGATCCATCAGACAACTTCCAAAACAGAATTCCTCATAATCCCAAGAGCTTTTACCTCAGATGGTAAATTTCACTAATCAAGAATTCTACAAGGACACACATTTCAAAGTTAAACCTGTCCTCATGCAAAAACCAATCATTAGAGATGATTATATATATATTTGCAAATTCCCAGCATGCCACATTCCCTGGTTAGGAACTCCATAACCCAAACAAGCTCTTTGGCAATCTTATAAAATTAGGGAGGGTGGAGAATGACCCCTAAAAAGATCTGCCTTTCCCATCCCATGGGATAGAGCTGCCATGGGCTGTTTTTTGACTAGCCCTGAGGACTGCTCTGAGTGGTAGAAGAATCCTCCTTTCCATACACACAGAGAGTAATCAATTACCAGCTTTAGGTTTTAGCACTAAAACGTAACCGACAATCTTATAATTTTCATAAGGGATTGCCAAATTGTTTTAGCTATGGCACAAACAAGAAGCTTCAGATGATATCAGTTGTATTCCCAGATTATATTATTGATAAAAGATGGACTCTCTTACCTAGTACAGACAGCTTCTGGCTTCTTACCTCATGGGAGCTATTTCCAGGCTTTCTGTGACAGGGGCTCAGGGCCATTACCAGCCAGGCCGCCATGGTAGCTGATTCCCCTTCCCCCTCCTTCTTTCACCAGGTGGGGGAAGGTGGGTTTGCAAGTCAGGGAAGGATCAAACCTTCTTTTCCTAATCTGATCTGGGATGAGAAGAGTTAATAGAAAAGGTCCAAGGCTATTTACAGTTGTACTGAGATACCCTCTTGACTCACGGAGAGGGAGTGGGGAAAAGGGAGTGGCCAGTGTTTAAGGAGTGTTTCAAAACTCCTTAAAAGATCACAAAACCTTGCAAAACAACAGAATCTGCTAAGCTGTTTCTAACTTTTCACTTCTATGTCTATCCCTTAAAATTTTGAGTGGGACAATGGAACTTTTCTGACTGACTAATCATGAGACTAGTGCCCTTTTTTAGGATTCCTTAAGCAGGAATCAGTGACCCTGTTTTCCTGAAAGCACCTATTTAAGGCTACAACAAACCTAGAAGTGAAACTTAGAAAATTCACAGTAGGTTTTAATATAATTGATAGTATTATCAGATTATTGCAACAAATTAGCTTGCAAATGAAAATTTAGCAAGCCTTTAGAATCACACAAGATTTTGCAAAACATTTCTTTGTAAAAAGGATTTTCCTTTTCTAAAATAAAAAGCTTTACAACTTATCCTGATGTTAAAGGAAATATCCACTAAACTGTAATAAAATAAATTAGACGGAAATCTTAAAGATTGGAATTTATCAAACCATGTTGGTATAAAATGTCTTTTAAGCATCACAAATCCCAAAGGGCCACAAAAGACAAATTCTCAATAATCACAAATTCCTAAGTACCAAAAGTTGTTTATATTTTTCTAAGGCATGAACTTTCCCAAATAAACTAGCCTTATCACAATAACAAAGCTTACCAGGCCTTTATGAACTTAGTAGGAATACACAGGGTTGAGCAAATCAAATCTGGATTCATAATCACTAGTGGTAACATTTTAATTTCTAAGACCCAATACTCTTAACACTTTAAAAGAAAAGACTAGGAAATGCATAAAAAGTTTTGAGTTAATAACACAGGGCACAGAGGCCCTGAAATCGGGGTGTAGGGATCCCCAAAGAAAAACCAGGTGCAGAAGGCCACCTCCGAACTTCCCCATACTCCCACAGGGCAAGGGAAGGAACAACACAGAGTAAATAGTCCACTCAAGCAGAGCAAGGTGCCTTTTCTTTAAGTTTTGGAGACCAAATTTCTCACTAAGCTTGTTTAGTTTAGAAATCACCTTCACAAATCACTGTTCTAGATTATTTTGAAGTCAGGCTGTGTTGCAACGGAACACTAAGCACTTTTCCTTAACATCTCCTCCACAAATTTCCCTCCTAGCAGCCTCCTAGCAACTTCTCACCACTTGTCCCAGCGTCCCAGGACAGAGGGGAGAAGACAAATGTGACTGACCCAGCACAAGGGTGTCCCCTTGTACGAGGATCCACAGTCCAACTGACC
>CM053602.1:62730403-62751089 GCA_028646575.1 Pseudocheirus occidentalis | reverse complement strand
TGCTTTTTGGAGGGCAGTTGGGGTTAAGTGACTTGCCCGAGGTCACATGGCTAGTTTTTCTGTTAAGTGTCTGAGGCCGGATTTGAACTCAGATCCTCCTGACTCCAGGGCCGGTGCTCTATTCACTGCACCACCTAGCCACCCCTACTACTCTATTTCTTAGCCAGCACCAAATAGTTTTGATGATGCAATTCAGCTAGTGCAGCTAGGACAACTTCCCCAGCATTTCTTTTCATTAACTCTCTTGATAATCCAGATCTTTTGTTCTTCCAGATGAAATTTGTTATTACTTTTTCTAGCTCTATAAAATAATTTTAGTAGCTCGATTGGTATGGTACAGAATAAGTAAATGTGAATAGAATTATCATTTTTATTATATTAGTTTGGCCTACCCATGAATCACCGATATTTTCCCTATTAGTTAGATCTGACTTTATTTCTGTAAAAAGTATTTTTTAATTGTGTAAGTATAATTCCCTAGTTTGTCTTGGCAGGTAGACTCCCAAATATGTTATTTTATCTACAGTTACTTTAAATGTAATTTCCTTTTCTATCTCTTGCTTCTGGGTTTTGTTAGTAATATATAGAAATACTGATGATTTATGTGGCTTGATTTTATATCCTGCAACTGAGGTTGCTAATTTTAAGTAGTTATTTTTAGTTCATTCTCTAAGAATTTTTGAAGTATATCATCTGCAAAGAGTGATACTTTTGCTTCTTCGTTGTTTTTTTTCTAATTCCCTCAATTTATTTTTCTTCCCTTATTGCTAAAGCTAACATTTATTGTACAATGTTGAATGACAATGGTGATAATGGACATCCTTCTTTCACCTCTGATCTTATCAGAAATGTTTTTATATTATCTCCATTATATAATATTTGCTAATGGCTTTAGATAGATGCTACTTGATACAACCATTCTGGAGGGCAATCTGGAACTATGCCCAAAGGGCTATAAATAATTGCATACCTTTTGACCCAGTAATACCACTTTTGGGGTTGTATCCCAAAGAGATAGAAGTGGGAAAAGGACCCATATGTACACAAATATTCATTGCAGCTCTCTTTGTGGTGGCAAAAAACTGGAAACTTAGGGGATGCCCATCAATTGGGGAATGGCTGAACAAGTTATGGTATATGAATGTAATGGAATACTATTGTGCTATAAGAAATGGGAAGGAGATGGAATTCATATTTACCTGGAGAGGCTTATATGATTTGATGCTAAGTGAGAAGAGTAGAACCAGGAAAAATTTATATACAGTCACAGATACATCATATGTGTAACGACCAACCTTGATAAACTGGATTCTTCTCAGCAACACTCAGTTAAAAGACAACTCTACAAGTCTCAGAATGGAAGGAGATACCTACACTCAGAGAAAGATCTAGAAAGACCAGAGTTTAAATGGCGACTGAAGCAACACATGCTATTGTTCTCTTCCATGTTTGGTTTTGCTTCTTTTTTTCTCTTTCTTTTCACATTATTTGCTCCATTGATTACAATGCTTCTATATAACCAAACTGTTGTACAATGTGAAAATGTTTGCACATCCCATACATGATTGTGCACCACCATGGGGCAGCAGGGAAGGGAGGGGAGAAAAATTAGAAAAAAAAATTTGGCATCAATATTAATTAAGGAAATTGGTGCAGAATTTTCTCTCTCTGTTTTGGCTCTTCCTGGCTTAGGTATCAGCACCATATTTGGTATTTGGTAGGACTCCTTCTTTGCCTTTTTTTCCAAATAGTTTATATGATATTGGAATTGATTTTTCTTTAAATGTTTGGTAGAATTCACCTGTAAATCCATCTGGCCCTGGTGATTTTTTCCTAGGGAATTTGTTGATGACTTGTTGTAATGCCAATCATAGCAGTGTACCTGAGGACTGACGCTGCGAATAATTTCAAGGGTCTAATCACATACTATAATGAACTCTCTATTCAATCAACAATAAACTATAGCATAACGTTCACAACAATATAACATAACAACTTATTACTAAGGTAGTCACAGAGTCTTAAACAAAACATATTCAGTATTTTATAGCACTCCTCAGAATCCCCCACAGCATATATTATCTCATTCAGTAACATTTCTCCAAAGACTTGTTTACACAAGCAGTGTGTCCCAGCATATCACCTAACACAGAATATCACCCTTTAGGGGTAGCAGAAAATACAAACACCATCCACCCCTATGTCATAGTAAGTCACAGTCTCCTCAATCAATACACAGTGTCAAAGTAAAGTCCTCTCTCATCTTGACTTGAGGCTGACTTCCAAACCCCATGGCTTCTCCTCTGTGGGCTGACCACTCTCAACTCTTTCTTGGGTTCATACACAGGCAGCTCTCTGCTCTTTGTCTCAACCACAAGGACTGTTTCACTCTACCCTCTTCCTGACAGCAGGCTCTGGGGGGCTTCTGTTCACATCATATGCTTTTAGGAAAGCAATGCTTGCATGGCTATAACAATATGTAAACACATTACCATCACCATCATCTCAATTCATTTTAAGAGCTCTTGAAAGGGGCGTAGGCTAAGCCTCCTTCCCATGGGCAGATCTCTGCTCTTCAGTTCACTTATAAAGACCAACAGATAGGGCTTCTGTCTGAGAAATTAACACAGACCAACAGAAAGGACTTCTGTCTGAGAAACCAACACAGATCAATAGAGAGGACTTCTGTCTAAGAAATTAATATAGATCAACAGAGGCAGCACCAACATCACAAACATTCTTTCTGTTAGGCCTCCCCACAAGCT
Organism: Pseudocheirus occidentalis; assembly: GCA_028646575.1. NCBI lineage: Eukaryota > Metazoa > Chordata > Mammalia > Diprotodontia > Pseudocheiridae > Pseudocheirus > Pseudocheirus occidentalis. Next base: position 62,748,324 of record CM053602.1, on the reverse strand, counting down.
TGCTCATGCTCTCTCTCCACTCTACTTCTTTCTCTACTATCTCCCTCAAAGAAACACAATATATACTGTTTCCAATCAAAGAGTCATGATTCAGTCAAAGACTCTTGATTCAATCAAGGGCAAGACTCTATCAAAGGCACTTGATTGGCTAAAACTCAATCCAGAAAAACAGCAAAAACTCCTACTTTCCTTGCCATTACACTTGTTCAGTTTCTTTTTCTTAAATGGGGTTGAGTATTTTATTTCCTATTCTATTAATCTGGGCAATTTTTGTTTTTGTAAATATTCATCCATTTCACTAGTACTGTAAGATTTATTTGGCATATAGTTGGGAAAAATAGCCCCTAATTGTTGTTTTAATTTCCTCTTCATTGGTAGTGAATTCATCCTTTTCATTTTTGATACTGGTAATTTGGTAGTTTTGATGATTGCTGCTTTATAATACAGTGTTAGATCGAGTATGGCTAGGCTTTGTATTTTTTTCACTAGTTCCCTTGATATTCTGGACCTTTTGTTCTTCCAGATGAATTTTGATATTTTTTTTCTAGTTCTATCAAATGATTTCTAGCATTTTGATTGGTGTGCCACTAAGTAAGCAAACTAATTTAGGTAGGATTGTCATTTTTATGATATTAACTCAGCCTACCCATAAGCAATTGATATTTTTTTTCAGTTATTTAGATCTGACTTTATGCATGTGAAAAGTGTTTTGTAAATGTGTGCATATAGTTCCTGGGTCTTGGAAGGTAGATTCCTAAATATTTTATTTTGACTACAGTTACTTAAAGTGGATTTTCTTTTTCTATCTCTTGCTGTTGGGCTTTGTTAGCAATATGTAAAAATACCAATGATTTATGTGAGTTTATTTTATATTCTACAACTTTGCTAAAGTTATTCATTATTTCAAGTGGTGTTTTGAGTTGAATCTCTAGGTTTTGCTAATTATATATTAATATCACCTGTAAAGATTGATATCTTTGTTTCTTCATTGTCAACTCTAATTTCTTCAGTTTATTTTTCTTCTCTTATTGCTGTGTTTGAATGATTCTAGATGTCTCACAGAATCATTAGCTTCCACTTGCCCAATTCTAATTTTTAAGGAATTATTTTCTTCACTTAGTTGTACCTCCTTTTCCATTTGGCCAATTCTTCTTTTTAAGTAGTTCTTTTCTTCAGTGGACTTTTTTTAATTCAGGCAATTGTACTTTTTAAGGAATTGTTTTCTTCAGTCAATTTTTGTCCTTCCTTTTCCAAACTGTTGACTCTCTCTTCCATACCTCTTATTTATTTTCCCAATTTTTACTCCACCTCTCTTATTTGACTTTTCACATCCTTCTTGGGCTTTTCCAAGAAGGCTGTTTGGGCTTGAAATCAGTTCATCTTCCCCTTTTGAAAAGTTTTCCCTCTTTGAGTTGTTGTTTTAAGCTTCCCTGTCACCATAGTAACTCTCTATGGTTAGTGTTCATTTTTGCTTTTTTTGCTCATCTTGTTTACCTATTTCCTGGCTTTTCAAGTTGAACTCTCCTTTTGGATCACAGGCAGCACTGTTTCAAGTTTCTTGTGTTTGGGGCCAGGGGCCTGGTCACTGATGTTGTTCTCTGGAGCCTCAGGTTTGGTAGTTGGGGACTATAGGGTTCTGACAGCTTACCTGGTGTTGAGCCTGGATCCTAGTGTTCATGTCTGGTGTGTGTTGAGACCTAATGGACGTTTTCCACATTTCCGTAAGCCACAGGGAGGTCCCACCATTGAAGGACACCTGTTGTCCTTGGACTACAGCAAAGCATGTGATGATTTTCTGAGTTGGAGTCTGTTGGTTCCCCTGTCTATGATAAAGCAAGTGAGGTTCCTGATGTTGGTGTTTGCTTGTTCCACCACACTGGGGCTGAGCATCTCCAATGGGTGTGCAGAGATGGGGCCTGCTGCTGCCTTACTGGGATGCTTCCTGTTCTGGAATGCATTCCCATTTTACTCAAGATGAACTTTTCTTGCTAATCCTCCAATTTTCTTATCCTAAAAGACCACTCCATCCCATCTTTCTGATTGCTCCACTGTTCTATGATTTGTTCTGGCCTTCTTTTTTTCTGGAAGTGAATATAGGGGAAGGATAGCAATGTACTGATTACTCTTCCATCTTGGCTGGTGGAAGTTGGAAGCCTTGAATTCTCTTCTTCAATCAATCGATAAGCATTTAAGTGCCTTCTGTGTGCCAAGGAATCATCATGGAATAATGAGGTACTGAGTTCCCACCAGATCTTTAGCGAAGGACTTCCCCAAACTGTGGTCTTAGAGAGATGCCACAGAATGCAGAGAGGAATAGTAAATTCTCAGAGTGACAGTGTATGTAAGCTGTACTTGAACCCAAGCCTTTTTATTTCTACCCCCATCAACTCTATCTGCAACCATATGAAGTTAGGTCTATGGAACTGTCAGGGCAGCTAGGTGGTGCAGTGAATAGAATGTTAGACCTGGAGTCAGGCAGACATATAAGGGCATTTAGAAGAGTATACATAGGCAGAGGGTATGGATATAAAGTTACTTTCATGGAATGCTAGCCCCTGAACAAGTAAGCAAAAGTAAAGGGGTGAGAAAGAAAATCGCACTGGGAGAAGAAGGGGAAAGGTAGAATGAAGTATATTATTTAGATGAAAGAGGTATGAAGGAGCTATTATAACGGACAGGATGGGGGGAGGAAGGAGAAGGATGGGCAAAACTTGATCCTTACTTTCATCAGAACTCATTGAAAGAGTGGAATAATATACACTCATTTGGATAGAGAAATTTGTCTTACTCCATAAGGAAGTAAAAATGGACAAGGATAATAGAAGGAAGGGGGATAATAGAAGGGAGGACAGATTGGGAGAGGCTGTCAGCACCCTGTAGTCCCCAACTACCAAACCTGAGGCTCCAGAGGCAAAACTAAAATACATATGAAGAGAGACAGGGTGAAGGTAAGAAAGAGAAAAGGATAAATGGGGAGGGAATAGGACAGGGGAGAATACACTATTATTATTATAGTTATTATAGTTATCCTAACTATAAATGTTTATGGGATGAACTTACCCATAGAAGGAGATAGGAAAATGGATTAAAAACCAGAATCCTACAATATGTTGCTTACAAGAAACATTTTTTAAGCAGAGAGACACAAAGGAAAGAAAAGGGGCTAGAATAGAATTTATTATGCTTCAGCTGAAGCAAGAAACAAAAAAAAGGCCAAGATAGCAATCATGATCTCAAACAAAATGCAAGCAAAAATAGATCTAATTAATGGAGATAAGAAAGAAAACTATATTTTGCTGAAAGGTAACATAGACTTTGAAGTCTTATCAACATTAAAAATACATGTGTCTATAGCATAGCATCTACATTTTTGAAGAAGTTGAAGGAGTTCCAGGAGGAAATAGATAATAAAACAATACCAGTGGGAGACCTCAACTTTTCCCTCTCAGAACTAGATAAATCTAACCAAAAAATAAACAAATTCCCCTAAGTATCACTTTTGCTGCATCCCATAAATTTTGTTGTCTCATTGTTATTCTCTTGGATGAAGTTATTGATTGTTTCTATGATTTGTTGTTTGACCCACTAATTTTTTAAGATTAGATTATTTAGCTTCAAATTAATTTTTAATCTGTCTTTCCATGGCACTTTAATATATGTAATTTTTATTGCATCATGATCTGAAAAGGATGCATTTAATATTTCTGTTTTTCTTCACCATATTGTGAGGTTTTTATGGGCTTAATACATGATAAATGTTTTTGTAGATACTGTATACCACTGAGACAATTGCATATTTATTTATATCTCCATTCAATTTTCCCCAGAGTTCTACCCTATCTAAATACCCCCAAATTCTATTCCCCTCCTCAAGTTCTTTCTTTTTTATTTTTTTGTTAGATTTATCTAGTTCTGAGAGGGGGAGGTTAAGGTTCCCTACTAGCATAGTTTTATTGTCTCCTTCTTCTTGTAACTCCCTTAACTTCTCCTCCAAGTATTTGGATGCTATACCACTTGATGCATATATGTTTAGCAATGTTATTGCTTCATTGTTTATGGTACTTTTTTTTTTTAGCAAAATGTAGTTTCCTTCCTTTTAATTAGGATGATTTTTTCTTTTGCTTTGTCTGAGATCAGCATAGCTACCCCTGCTTTTTTTCTTTTACTTCAACTGAAGCATAATATGTACTACTCTAGCCTTTTACCTTTGTTCTGTCAGTTTCCCTCTATTTCAGATGTATTTCTTGTAAACAGCATATTGTAGGATTCCTGTTTTTAATCCACTCTGCTATCTGCTTCTCTTTTATGGGAGACTTCATCCCATTCACATTCACAGTTGTGATTACTAGCTGTGTCTTTCCACCCTATTCCCCGCCCCAGTTTATGCTTTTTTTCTCTCCTTTCTCCCTTTCCCTCCTCACTAGAGTTTTGTTTTTGACCACTTTCTCCCTCAATATGCCCTCTCTTCCGTCACCTCCCATCCCTTTTCTCTCCCCTTTTCCCTACTACTTCCTATAGGATAAGTTAGATTACTTTACCTGAATGTGTTATTCTCTTCTTGAGCCAAATATAATAAAAGTAACATTCAAACAATGCTCTTCTCCCTCCCCTCTTCCTTCTACTGTAATAGGTCTTTGTGCCTCTTCATGTGATACAATTTACCTTTTTCTGCTTCCTCCTTTCCTCTTCTCCCAGTACAATTCCTTAATCCACTTAATTAGTTTTTTTAATCATCACATCAAAACCAATTTATGCCCGTGCCATCTGTATATGTATACTCCTTCTAAAAGTTGCAATAAAAATGCGGTTCTCAAGAGTTACAAGTATCATCTTACCCTATAAGGATGGAAACAGTTTGTCCTTATTGAATAATATGTTGCTGTTGTTTTCCTTTCTGTTTACTTTTTTATGCCTCTCTTGAGTGTTGTATTTGAAGATCACATTTTCTGTTTTGCTGTCTTTTCATCAGGAAAGTTTGGAAGTTCCCTATTTCACTGAACATTCGTCTCCTCCCTTGAAAGATTATGTTCAATTTTTCTGGTAGTTGATCCTTAGTTGTAATCTAATCTCCTTTATATCATATAATATCATATTCCATACCCTCTGATATTTTAATATAGAAGCTACAAGTCCTGTGTAATCCTGACTGTGGTTCCATGAAATTTAAATTGTTTCTTTTTGACTGCTTGCAGTATTTTCTCCTTGACCTAATAATTCTGGAATTTGGCTACAATATTCCTTGGCATTTTCAATTTGGGATATCTTTTAGGAGGTGTGATATGGATTCTTTTGATGACTATTTTATCCTCTGGTTCTAGAACCTTAGGGAAGTTTTTCTTGATGATTTCTTGAAAGATACTGTCCAGACTCTTTTTTTATCATGGGTTTCAAGTAGGCCAATAATTCTTAAATTATCTCTCCTAGATCTATTTGTCAGATCAGTTGTTTTTCCAGTTAGATATTCTATTTTTCCTCTATTTTTTCATTCTTTTGATTTTTTGACTGATTCTTCATGTTTCATAGAGTCACTAGCTTCCACTTGCCCAGTTTTAACTTTTAGTAAATTGTTTTCTTCGATTAGATTTTTTACTTTCTTTTCCTTTTGGCCCATTTTAATTTTTAAGGAGTTCTTATCATTAGTGATTTTTTGTGCCTTCTTTTCCATTTGGACAATTCTAATTTTAAAGGAAATTTTTTCTTCAGTGTACTTTTTTTTAGACCATTTTGCCAACTGTATTTTTACAGACTTGTTTTCTATAGTCAATTTTTGTTCTTCCTTTTCCAAGCTATTGAATCTCTCTGGCATACCTCTTATTTCTTTTTCCCATTTTTCTCCTAATTCTCTTATCTGACTTTTAAAATCATTCCTGAGTTCTTCCAAGACAAAGTTTTGGGACTTAAGACTAGTTCATTTGAGATGAAACCTTTTGAGATTTCAAATGTGGGTATATTGACAATGTTGTCCTCTTCTGAATTTGTGCTTTGATCTTCCCTGTCCCCAGAGTAAGAATCTGTGGTAATTTTCCATTTAAGCTTTTTGCTCATAATATTTGCCTATTTCTTAGTTTTTTAAATTGTGCTCTCCTTCTGGAGCACAGGGGGCTTCTTGTGGGGAGTGGGTAGGGACCTGGTCACTGGTTTTGTGTCCTGGACTCTCAGGCTCCGGCAGCTGGAGGCTGCAGGGGTCTGACAGCTTACTTGGTATTGAGCTGGGGTCAGCAGCATGAAGAGTTGAAGCTCTTGGGGTGGAGGGGGGTCTGGTCCCTGGAGGATGACTTTTCTGAAGCATCAGAAAGATGCTTCAGATGTAGGATGTCCACTTGCCTAGAGCTGTACTTTCTGGAATCATGCAGAAGCATGGGAAGCTTTGGCTGCTGGAGTCTACCAGTTCTACTACCTGTGCCAAGGTACTTGGGGGATCCTGGTGTTGGCATTTACCTGCTCCACCTCCTTGGAGCTCTGGATCTCCCACTGGTTTTCTGAGATAGGATTTTCTGTGGCTTCCTGGGAGGCCTCCTGCCTATATTGCTCCCCTTCCACTAGAGTAAGAGGGACATTTCTCCTTAATCCCCCAAGCTTCCTAGGTTAAAACACGGCTGCATTCTGTCTTTCTGTTAGCTCAGCTGTTCCAAGATTTTTCCTATAGTGATATTTTCTGGACTTTTAGAAATCAATAAGGGAGAGTGAGAGCAACTTATTTCTTACTCCACCATCTTGGATACCAGAAGTAATGGAAACATTTAAAAAAGCAAATTAAGATTTCCATTAGTGGAGGGAGATTCCTCGCTTATCCTACTCCAATTCAGCAACTTCTTAAAGTGGAATTGTGACTCATACTTTAAGAAGCACTGAAGGTGTTTCAAAAAAAAAGTTTAATAAGCCTTGCTCCAAAGCAGTGGCCATTCTCATACATACAAATTTTTGGAAGCAATGCCTAGATATTGAAATCATCATTATAGAGGTGAGTTAAAATTAGTAAACTACTTCCCCTTTCTGGACCTCAATTTTCTCATATATAACTGAGAAGTGGACAAGGTGATTCAGTGACTGTTAGATGGGGAGACATAGACACTCCCATTATAAATCACTAGAAGTTGCAGAAATGTAAATTGAAACTGCTCTGAGAGACCAGGTCTCACTCATGAGATTACCAAAGACAGAAGAAGACGAGTGTAATATGTGTTAGAAGGGCTATGAGAAAAACTGGTACAGTGAGAGGAAAACAGGGACTCATCTGAATTCTCCCCTAAACTCCTCCAAACCCCTTTTAATAATGCCCCAAACAAAATCTAGAGTGGCAAAAAAGTATGGAATGAAACAGTTTTCCTTTGTTGGCACCAGTAGTGAGGAGAGTAGTAAACACATCTCTCCCTAAATCATACGTCCTTGGAAGAACTAAAAACTTAGAGGTCCCCAGAATTACCACTGAAAGCAGCTACACAAAAAACCCTGAACTTTAGGACAGTGCCCCTTCCCCTCTAGAAGCAGAGCCACACTTAAGCATAGAGTTAAAAGTCAATGAATAGACTGAAAAAAATGAGCAAACAGCTGAAAAATATCCATGCTACAGAAAGTTACTATAGTGACAAAGAAGATCAAAACACAAATTCAGAAGGAGACAACAAAGTCAATATTCCTACTTCTAAAGCTTCAAAGAAAAATATTAATTGATCTCAAGTCATGGAAGAGCTCAAAAAGAATTTTAAAGGCAAGCAAGAGAGGTAGAGGAAAAATTAGGAAGAGAAATGAGAGTAATGCAAGAAAGCCATGAAAAAAGAGTCAATAGCTTGGCAAAGGAGGCACAATACATTAATAAAGAAAACAATCCCTTAAAAATCAGAATTGGTCAAATGGAAAAAGAGGTATAAACATGCATTGAAAAATGTAACTTCTTGAAAAGTAGAATTGATCAAATGGAAAAGGAGGTACAAAAGCTCGCTAAAAAAATAATTCCTTAAGAATTAAAACTGGGCAAGTGAAAGGAAATGACTGTACAAGACATCAAGAAAGAATCAAACAAAATTTTTAAAAATGAAAAAATAGAAGAAAATGTGAAATATCTCATTGGAAAAACAACTGACACGAAAAATAGACCCAGGAGAAATCATTTAAAATGACTGGACAACCACGAGCCACAATAATTTTTTTTAAAGTCTAAATGTCCTTTCAAGAATTTATCAAGAAGAGGCCCCCAGATGAAGCAGCACACACCAAGAGGCCCTTGGATGAGGCCTGTTGATCAACCAACCACAAGGGCTATTCCCAGGCTTATCACCACAGGGTGGGGATCAGACAGAGCTGGGTAAGAGACAAAGGCATGGCCTGTGGCAGGGGCAGCAGCTACTCCTGGGACTACCCATCCACAGCCTAGAAATTTTAAAAGCCCCTATCTGAACATCCAGGGACAAGGATGGCAAATTGAACCCTAGTTGCTCCAATCCCCCCACCATGACCCTGAAAACACAGTAATTATTGCCCCAGAGAAAAATTTTAATCAGTAAGGCTTAGAAACACAGGGTGTGGTAAAGGTCCTGCCTCAAAATGGGAAGAAAGCAGGCTACAAAGACAAAGACTCTGTAATCCTACTACTGTGAGAGGGAGGAACCAAACTCAGAAGGATGGAGTATTGACTCCAAACCCACAGGTGAAGACTTAACAGGGATTAGGACCTGGTCTCAGGCACAGAAAGCATTCCTAGATGAGCTCAAAAAGAACTTTGAAATCCAAGTTAGAGAGGTAAAAGATAAAATCAACATCTCTTTTTAAAAAAATTGCAAAAATAGAAAAATATTACAATGAAGAAAAAAGCTCCTTAAAAAGTAAAATGCATGAACTAAAAATGAAATCTGAACATATGGAAAAGGAGCTTCAAAAAGTAACTGAGAAGAATAATTTGCTAAAAATTAGAATCAACGAAATTGCAGCTATTGATTCTATGAGGAACCAAGAATCAGTCAAACAAAACAGCAAGACTGAAAAATTAGAAAAAGAGGTAAAATATCTCAACAGAAAAATACCTGACCTGTAAAACAGATCCAGGAGAGATAATCTGAGAATTATTGGTCTACCAGAAAATCATGATGAAAAAGTAAATCCGGATAATATCTTTCAAGAGCTCATCAAGGAAAACTGTCCTGAGAGTCTAGAACCAGAGGGCAAAATAGGGAATCAAGAGAATCCACAGGACACCTCCTGAAAGAGATTCCAAATTGAAAAGTCCAAGAAATGTTGTGGCCAAATTCCAGAACTATCAGGTAAAGAAGAGAATACTTCAAGCAGTCAGAAAGAAACATTTCAGATATCTCAGAACCACAGTGAGGATCATACAGTATCAGGCAGTCTCAATGCTGAAAGATCAAAGGAATTGGAATATGATTTTTTGTAAGGCAAAAGAGCTCAGGTTACAACCAAGGATTACCTATCCAGAAAAACTAAGCATAATCTACAAGGCAAGGAGATGGAAATTTAGTGACATAACAGAATTCCAGACCTTGCTGATCAAAAAGCCAGAGCTCAATGAAAAATTCAATCTCCAATTACAAGATCTAAGAGAGATATAGAAAGGTAAATAAGGGAAAACACACACACACACACACCTTGTTATTTAATAAGAGCAAACTGTTTACATCCTTATATGGGAAGCTGATACCTGTTAATATTGTGAATTCTGTACCTATGGTGACATCTAAAAGGAATATAGATAAATAGAGGTTGTGAGTATAAATTACACAAAATGATGATAAAAAAAACCTTATTAATGGTCTGCAATGGAAGGAGAGGAAAGAATGAAGCAGAAAAGGGTAAATTATGCTACACACAGAGAGCATAAACACATTATAGTAGAGGGAAAGAAGGGAGGGAGATGAGCATTATATGAGCTTTTCTCTTATTGGTTCTGGTACAAGGAGAGAATAACAAAATCAATTAAGTATAGGACTCTATGAAGATGGAACATAAAAATTATCAGAATGGAGAAAAAGAGGGGAGGGAGAGGAGCATTGCATGAGATCTATTCTCATCAATCTTGGTTCAAGGAAGAAATGGCATACTACATTGAGTATAAAATTAATCATATCCTACAGGCAGTAGGAGGGAGAGGGGCCAAGAAAAGGGGGGTTGTTGAAGGGAGGGAAGAAGTAGTAAAGGAGAAAGGTAGGAAAAGGGAGTGGGGTTGATAAGAAGGGAATACTGAGGGAGGCGGCGATCAAAATGAAAACTCTTAAGAAGGGGAAGGGTGAAGGGAAAAATAAAAGCATAAAGAGGGGAGGGAATAGGATGGGGAGAAAGATACAGATAGTAATTATAACTGTGAGTGTGAATGAGATGAACTCTACTATAAAAGAGAGGTGGATAGCAGAATGGATTAAAGACTATAATCCTACAATATGCTGTTTACAAGTAACAAGTCTGAAACAGGGGGATACACACAGGGTAAAGGCAAAAGGCTGGAGAAAAATGTACCACGCTTCAGCTAAAGTGAAAAAGCAGGGGTAGCTATCCTTCTCTCAGACAAATTGAAAGTAAAAGTATATCTAATTAAAAGAGATAAGGGAAGAAACTATATCCTGCTAAAAGGCACCATCAAAAATGAGGCAATATCATACTAAACATTTATGCGCCAATTGGTATAGCATCTACATTCCTAAAGGAGAAATTAAGGATGCTAGAGGAAGAAATAGATAGCAAAACTATGCAAGTGGGGGATTTCAATCTCTCCCTCTCTGAGATTGATAAATCTAACCTCAGAATAAACAAGAAAGAAGTTAAGGAGACAAAAAGGAATATACCTTCTTCTCAGTGGTACAGGGCACATACAGAAAAATTGACCATGTACTGGAGCATAAAATCCTCACAATTCAGTGCAGAAAGGCAGAAATGTTAAATGCATCCTTCTCAGATCATGATGCAATAAAATTATATGTAATAAAGGGCCATGGAAGGATACATGAAAAACTAATGGGAAACTAAATGACTTAGTCCTAAAGAATGAGTGGATCAAACAAGAAATTATAGAAACAATCAGTAACTTCATTCAAGAGAATGACAATAATGAGACAACATACCAAAACTTGTTGGATACAGCAAAAGTAGTTCTTAGGGGAAGTTTTATAACCCTGAATGTAAACATAAATAAAGTAGAGAAAATGGAGGTCAACAAATTGGGCATGCAACTGAAAAAGCTAGAAAAAGACCAAACTGAAAATCCCCAATTAAATACTAAATTAGAAATAATGAAAACCAAAGGAGAGATTAATAAAATTGAATTCGAGAAAACTATTGAATTAAGAGCTGATACTATGAAAAAGCCAAAAGAATTGATAGACCTTTAGCCAATCTGATAAAGAAAAGAAAGAAGAAAATCAAATGACAAATATCAAAAATGAAAAGGGTGAAACTACCTCTTATGAAGAGGAAATTAAAACAAGTTAGAAATTATTTTTGCCCAATTGTATGCACATAAATTTGAAAATCTTAGTGAAATGGATGAATATTTACAAAAATATATGTTGCCTTGACTACTGAAGGGGAAGTAAACTACTTAAATAACCCCATCTCAGAAAAAGAAATTGAACAAGCCATCAATGATCTCCCTAGGAAAAAATCTCCAGGGCCAGATGGCTTTACTAGGGAATTCTACCAAACATTTAAAGAACAATTGACTCCAATACTTTAAAAACTATTGGGGAAAATGGGAGAAGAAGATGTCCTACCAAATTCTTTTTATGAGACAAATATGGTACTGATAGCTAAATCAGAAAGAGACAAAACAGAGAAAGAAAATCACAAACCAATTTCCGTTATGTATATAGATGCGAAAATTCTAAATAAAATAATAGCAAAAAGACTACAGCAAATCATCACAAGAATAATACACTTTGGTCAGGTAGGATTTATTACAGGAAGGCAAAGGTGGTTCAGTATCAGGAGAACTATCAGTATAATTGATCACATCAACAACAAAACCAACAGAAATCATGTGATTATCTCAATAGATGCAGAAAAGGCTTTTGACAAAATACAACACTCATTCCTATTAAAAACGCTACAAAGTATACAAATCAATACAAAATACAAATCTTCCTTAAAATAATAAGGAGCATCTATCTAAAAGCATCAGCAAGTATTACATGTAATGCAGATAAACTAGAAGCATTTCCAAGAAGATCAGGGGTGAAACAAGTATGTCCACTATCACCCCTCTTATTCAATTTGGTACTATAAATATTAGCAGTAGCAATAAGAGAAGAAAAAGAAATTGAAGAAATCAAACTAGGCAAAGAAGGGATGAAGCTATCACTCTTTGCAGATGATATGATGATATACTTAGAGAATCATAGAGAATCAGGTAAAAAAACTGCTTGAGATAATAAACAAATTTGGCAAAGTTGTAGGATATAAAATAAACCCACATAAATCCCCGACTTTCCTATATTTTTCTAAAGAGATCCAACAGTATGAGACAGAAAGAGAAATTCCATTTGAAGTTGCTGTAGACATTATAAAATATCTGGCAATTTACCTGCCAAAACAAACCCGGGATTCATATGAACATAATTACAAAACACTTTTCACACAAATAGTCAGATCTGAGTATTTGGAAAAACATCAATTGCTTGTGACTGGGCCAAGCTAATATAATAAACATGCCAATCTTACCTAAATTAAACCACATATTTAGTGCCATACCAATCAAGCTACCAAAAAATTACTTTGTAGAGCTAGAAATAATAGTAGCAAAATTCATCTGGAAGAACAAAAGGTCCAGAATTTCAAGACAACTAATGAAAAGAAATGCTAGGGAAGGTGGCTTAGCCATACCAGATTTTAATCTGCACTACAAAGCAGCAGTTATCAAAACTACTTGGTACTAGCTGAGGAATAGAGCCGTGGATCAATGGAATAGATTGGGTACACAAGACTCAGCACCCAATGACTATAGTTCAGCTCTCCCAGCCTGGACTTCTCCTTATATATGGTTATGTAATGCCATGCATGAGCAGCTTCCCAAAATAATGCTAATGTAACCAGCTTTTAAGGTTCTGATAACACAGGATAGTGAACACTCTATTTATTCAAGAACAAATCAATGAAAAATATTCACCACAAGTAAAGATTCATTATTCATAACATTACATCCTATCACAGAAAATCACAATATACTGTTCACAACAGCTTATCATTAAAATGGCCACATAGTTTTCACCAAAGTGGTCACAGTATTTACAACAATGTACAAAGGAACAATCATCACTAAATAGACTCATTAGAAAATACACAAACTATCTGCCAGTTAACTTAATCAGTCACTTATTCAGATTTACAATTATGTTAGCAACAGGAGACAAAGTTCATACTTTCTGCTTCTTTCACAGAGGTTTTTATTACTTAGGGCAAAGCACCTGCTTACTTGACATAACAAAAAGGGGTCTTTAAATTTAAATTCATTACCATTACAAATACCTGTTGAAAATATAAAATATTTGGGAGTCTACCTGCAAAGACAATCCAAGAACTATATGAACACAATTATAAAACACTTTTTAAAGAAATAAAGTTAGATTTAAACAACCAAAAAAAATCAATTGCTCATGGATAAGCTTAGTGAATATAATAAAAATGACAATTCTACCTAAATTAATTTACTTATTTACTGCCATGTCAATCAAACTACCCAAAATTATTTTATAGAGGTAGAGAAGTAGCAACAAAATTCATCTGGAATAGCAAAAGGTCCAGAATATCAAGGAAATTAATGAAAAAATGCAAAGGAAGGCGGCATCACTGTACTAGTTCTAAAACTGCTTTTTTATTTTAATTTAATTTCTTGGTTACATCATTCATTTCCACAAGGTTTTGAGTTACAAATTTTCTCCCCTTTTTGCCCCTACCCCCCAGCCCAGAACATTGATCCCACTGTAAGACCCCTCCCACAATCTGTTCCCTTTTATGCCCTCCTCCAACACCCCTCTAGCTTTCTAGCAGTCTAAAACTGTTTGATATTAACTAAGAAATAGAGCGATGTATCAGTTGAATAGGTTAGATGCCCAACATACAGTAGTCAATAACTATAGCAATCTACTGTTTGATAAAACCAAAGACTCCAACTTCTGGGATAAGAACTCACTATTTGACAAAAACTTCAGGGAATAATGGAAAACAATATGTCACAAAGTAGATGTAGATCAACATTTTACAAAGTACACTAAAATAAGGTCAAAATGAGTACATGATTAGACATAAAGGGTATTACTGTAAGCAAATTAGGAGAGAAAGAAATAGTTTGCCATTCAGATCTATGGTGAACAGAAGAATTTATGACCAAGCAAAAGATAGAGAATCTTATGAAGTACAAAATGGATAATTCTGATTACATGAGATTAAAAAGGTTTTGCACAAACAACCCCAGTGCAACCAAGATAAAAAGGAAATCAGAAAGCTGGGAAACAGCTTTTACTTCTAGTGTTTCTGATAAAGGACTGATTTATAAAATATATAGATATCTGAGTCAAGTTTACAAGAATACAAGAAAATCCCCAATTGATAAATAGTTAAATGATATGAGCAAGCAGTTTTCAGATAAAGAAATTAAAGCTACCTTGGAGCAAATGGAAACTAATTAGTATATGAGAAGTCAAGATATTATAAAACAGATCCAAATAAATGAAAAAATAGAAGACAATGTGAAATATCTCATTAGAAAAACCACTGCCCTGGAAAATAGATCTAGGAAATATAATATAAAAATATTGTACTACCTGAAAGCCATGATTAAAAAAAAGAACCTAGAGATCATCTTTCAAGTAATTATCAAGGAAAACTACCCTGATATTCTAGAACCAGAAGGCAAAATACAAATGGAAAGAATTCAGCTTTCACCTCTTTAAAAAGATCCCCAAAGTAAATTAAAACTATCTATAGTCATATAAAAATGCTCTAAATTCTATTGATTAGATAAATGCAAATTAAAACAACTCTGAGGTACCACCTCACACCTATCAGATTGGCTAATATGACAGAAAAGAAAAATGACAAATGTTGGAGAAGATTGCCAAAAAAGAAAGAAAAGAAAACAACTAATGCATTGTTGGTGGTGCTGTCAATTGATCCAAACTCTCTGGAGAGCATTTGGAACTATGTCCAAAGGGTTACAAAACTGCACACCTTTTTTTTATTTTTTGGAAGGAGGAGGAGAGGCAATCTGGGTTAAGTGACTTGTCCAAGGTCACACAGCTAGCAAGTGTCAAGCGTCTAAGGCCAGATTTAATCTCAGGTCCTCCTGATTCCAGGGCTGTTGCTCTGTACACCTCACCACCTAGCTACCCCAATGTGCACAGCCTTTCTTTGATCCATCAGTGCTGCTATTAGATCTATATCCCAAAGAGATCATAATAAAGGGAAAAGGTCCTACTTCTACAAAAATATTTATAGAAGTTCTTTTTGTTGTGGCAAAGAACTAGATATTGAGGGGATAAATGACTGAACAAATTGTTGCAGGTGAATATAATGGATTACTTTTATGTTTATAAGAAATAACGAGCAGGCAGATTCCACAAAAACCTGGACAGACTTACATGAACTGATGCTGAGTAAAGTGAGCAGAACCAGGAGAACACTGTACACGATAACAGAAACATTGCACCATGATCAACTTTGATAGACTTGGATCTTTCTTTTTAACAGATGTTCAAGTGCTGTAAGTTCATCATTAGTGTCTCCTTGACCCTACTGGTGTTTCTCCTTGCATATCTCATCACACACCCTATCCTATGTGGCACCTCACAGTGCCTTCCTTGCAACCAAGAATGGATTCACCCTCTGGTTGTTTGGCTGATATCCAACTGTTTCTATAAATCACAATGGTGACAAACTCTGAGACCATTTGCGGAAACCCCAGCGATTTGGGGCACAGGAAGCAGAGTTCTACCATGGCAAAGAGCTCAAAAGTCAAGTAATTGACTGGCAATATGAGCAAGTAGATGAAGCACAAACAGACAATAGAATCCTTTTTTGAGGAGCTAGGTATAATGGTGGCGGGGGATTGAGACTGCTGTCAGGGTTAGTGCTGAACCCTAGGGCTAGGGTGAAGTAGATCCGGAGCTGCATCCTAGCATAGGGAGCAACTACTATACAGCATCAGGAGCAGCGCCAAGACCATGGTGAGGGCTGGGCTGGGCCTGGTGGGCCAGACAGGTGGTGAGGGTTGCAGAGGGAGCCCCTAGAGGGCAGAGGGGGCAGCAGAGGGCTTGACCTGGCCTCTTCTAGGCGCCTGTCAATCAAGTTGTTTTGAGCCAGCCACTAGAGCCAGGGATAGATACACTTTGTTCCCCTGGATCCCAGAAGTCCCCTGCCAAACATGTGAACAAGGTGCAGACTTCTTGTAATCTACGCTTATCTTGTCATCATGATAAACTCATATAAGCAACATGTAGACTTTTCCCAACCAAATTCAGTCACTCTGTTTACCTCCGTGATGAGAATAGTTTTGTTTTTAATGAAAAGTGAGGAAATGCAGGATGTGTGATTATGATTGAGATTTAAAGTGTTTGGTTTTTTTGCTTTTGCTTTTTTATTTTTTAAGGAAAATTGGGAGTTTGGACAAGAAGAATACATCAATACACTTATTTGCTATTTACCTGAAATTGAGCCTTTGTTTGAAGCTGGCAAGTGATATCCTTTAAATGCCGACTCATCAAGCTAAATGAACAAAACCTTAGATCTGTCATTAGAAAGATGCTTGTATACACACTGGCCCAGTACAGTTGGAGCTTATTCAGTGTCATTAGAAGATTTTTATTGCCAAAGTAGAGGAAGCTATTAAGGAGCTGAAAGGACATGTCTGGAAATCATATGTGTAGTTTTAAGAACGGGCAAAGTGAATCTTGACTCCAAAAAAGTAAATTATTTTTGAGACATCATCAAATTAATTATAAAAGTATACTGCTTCAGAAATGAGGCCTCGGTAGAAGCAGCAAGATCCTGCAGCTCCCACACCATCACCCTAAACACCCATAAAATATGAGCCCAGACAGAGTCTAAGACTCTCAGATTCACAAAAATATAGAAAACACATCTCTTGCTGAAGGCAGCTTGGCAGCAGGGGCTCATTGCAGTGGCCAGGAGCAGAGGCTGGCCCAGCCTGAATCTGAGACCACAGCCAAGCCCAGGGGTGGTGGGAAGGAATCAGGCTGAGCTGAGCCAAGCCACGCTGCAGCTAGTCTGCAGAGGAGAGGATCTACAGCCTCCAGCACCTTCACACCTGCCAAGGCATGAGGAATGAGATGAGAGAGGGGCAGCTTGCACCAGAGCAGAGACCAGTCCAGGCCAAAACCGCAGCCACTGCAAGACCAGGCCCCAGGGTGGCCAGGAGGAGCAAGCCTCCCAAGCCACAGCTTGAGTCTACTTCAGAGAAGATCTATTGCACCTGAGGGAATCTTCACATATGCAAACCAGGATTAGACTGTCAGTGAAAGTGAAAGTGAGACTTTGAAAATTAATTTGGGGAAGGAAAAGCAGTTTGGCCAATCTACCCCCGGGGCAAGGAAGCAGTTGGGGAGGGGAACAGCTGGAACTGGTGGTGGCCCACACTGGGATGCTTCAGAGCCCCTGGCCTGCAGACTCCACAGGGGGGCTGAACCAGTTGATCAGGGCAAAGTGCTCTTGCCTTGAGCAGCCTGGATCCAGATCGTGGGCTTGGGTGGTGGTCCTGGGGTGTGCTTTCAGCAAGCCAAAGCTGGGAGGACTTACAACACCCCCCTAATAGCTCTGGAGGCTGGGAAAACCCCAGTGATTTGGAACAGAGATTTCCCCTCTGGAAGCAGAGTTTCACAGAGCTAAAAAAATCCCAACCAATTAACTGACTAGCCAACATGAGGAAAAGGAAGCAAAATAAGAACAGCAATAAAACTCTAGAATCCTTTTTT
>CM053602.1:62703159-62729903 GCA_028646575.1 Pseudocheirus occidentalis | reverse complement strand
ATCCTAGCAAAGAAAAAGACAAATCAGTATTGAAAATAGGGGACTCAGGGGTGCTAGGTGGCACAGTGAATAGAGCATCAGCCCTGGAGTCAGGAGGACCTGAGTTTAAATCTGGCCTCAGACACTTAACACTTACTAGCTGTGTGACCTTGGGCAAGTCATTTAACCCCAATTGCCCTGCCCTCCAAAAAGAAAAGAAAAGAAGAGAAGAGAAGAAAAGAGAAAAGAGAGAAAAGAGAAAAGAGGAGAAAAGAAAAGAAGAGGAAAGAAAAGGAAAGGAAAAGGAAAAGAAAAAGAAAAAGAAAAAAAGAAAAGAAAATAGGGGACTTGTCACACATGAAGTATATGGTTTTTGTAAGTCCAGAGGAATAATATCATAGGGTAGATAGGCAGATCAGCCACTTTTGGGGGTCCTTATTGATTTCTCCTTATTTGTAAATTTTCCAGATCCCCAGAAACCATCTGGTGGGCAAGGTCATCAGCCCCAGGAAAAAAAAAGTTTGTTTGGGTTATGGAGTTCCTAAACAATGAATTTGGCTTACTGAGAAATGAAATCTTTTATGCATGTATGTCATGGTAAACTTTTATTACTTATTGCAACTCCATACAAATAAAAGCAATTGTATCCAGTCCTAAGCTGTAATTGATGAGACTTACTATTTGAGGTTAAAAGCCATTGGGACTGCAACTAGTTTTATTTTGAATTTAATTTAGATATAGTTGTCTGCATTAAATCAGGATCTGAGAGAAATGCCACAATATACTCAGAGGGAATCCTGCTACAGGTTTGCTTTTGAGAAAAGCCAAGAGGGCAATTTTAGTCTCAGTCTAAAATGGGACCCTCCTGGCTCAGTTTCCCCATTGTATTCCTTTGAAAAGGAATGTTTTCCACCTGGCTATTCCTGAGTCTGGCTATGAGATGGATTCAAAGTGACTCTTATCTGAATTCAAACAGAGCTAAGGAAGTTTTATCCTGTCATATCTGGCATGTCCTTTCTTTTTCCTTTTATGGTAAATTTCTCTTGTTAGAGCAAGTGGTCAGGAAATATATGAATACAATACGGGCATTTTTTTCAGTTTGAATGTATAGTCATTCCATATCCCAAACAACTGGGTAAATTAATACACAGGCTTGCCATCTGCCTGCCAGCATAGTAAAGTGAAATGTTAAATCCATGGAATAGAACATTTTTTTTGATATGGGAACAATTAGAAAAAGGGAAAAGAAGCTTGTGAAATTAAAGTACAAACACAAGTTAATCATTATCCCATATACTAAGGCTGGGATACATCTGAGCTACTAAAGTGTGTGTTCAGCCTATGATATTTCTACAGCTTAAATATTTAATTAAAAGGTACTTGGCCTAGTCAACTGCCTGTTCCTAGATATATCTGTCTTTCTCCTTATATCTTGGACCCTGTATATTGAACTTGCCTGTCATATTTGTGTCTCTCAGATTGCAGGCCAATTCACCTACAGTTGGCAGCAAACAGTAGGTACCAGTCTATACTCACCCATCATCCCCTGGATGTGATATATGCTCGGTTCCAGTCAACTTCCTCCTCAGGATGCACTGAGATAGGGACAGCTCTACTCCCCTTTTCAACCCAAAGAAGCTACAGAAGCTGAGACTTTCATCCTTTCTCCCAAATGAATTTGGGCCCCAGCTTTTTGAGGGGGGATGATGGGATCCTAATATAGCTGCCCTTAGTCCCAATATTCTATTGGCCTGGCCCTCAATATAGGCTCTTGTTTGTTTTCAATCCCGTATTAACTCAGTAAAGCTTCTCCTTGTAAGGGAACCCAGGTATCAGCCTCTGCATGAGTCACTTTCTTCCCACTATGTCAATGTCTCCATCACCCCACTATTAGGCAGCAATTATGAGTCAAGGGTTTGACTCTCAACAAAAAGAAGTGGGGATTGTTGTAACCTCCATTTTTTAACATCCCCTATCTCCCATCCTGCCTAGCAACAATAAAGCCTGACAACAAAGAAAAAGCAGGTAAGGCCGCCAAGTAAACCTGCCCAAACCCCCCTCTTTTGTTTAGTTCCTGGAATAGACTTGGGAAGTTTCCAGCTGGGCAACAAACTGATCACTATCTTTGGCTTCTGTATTTTCCCACTTGCACAGCAACTGACTTTTTGTGGTTTTTGTCTTTATAAACCCTGACTACACACTCCTTGGAGCTGTTTGATTTGGGTTGTGCACACCCCTTGCTCATTAAACTTCACTTAAAATTCGGAATGGTCTCACTTCCTGAGTTCTTGGTATAATTATAGAAGTGGTACTGTTGAGGTTTAGGTGTTCTGGGACCCCAAAATAGCAATATGTGAATCCTGTCTGAATGAATCTGACCCAAGTCTTCTTTCAGCCAAGAAAAAACAAAGTTTATTAAAAATCCACCAGATTGATCAGAATCTTAAGGAATCTAAGCATTTGTGATGCTTGTATTGACAAGTGAGCCAGACTGAATCTGAGTACTTTCATGGAGGTCAAGATGGATTTTATAAATAGAAAGACTGTGAAAGGGATCTAGGATTGGCCAAGTAGTCTGGGGTGATTAGAAAAGGGTTCTAGGGAGGATCTTGATAGTAGTGGCCATTAGGCTGGGGTTATTAGAGGGGGAATCCAGGAACCAAGAGAATGGCATTTTAGATAGGATCAGAGGTGGGTAGTAACCAAAGGGGATCTGAAGATAACTGACTCTCCACGTGGAAGACAGAACCAAAGCCTTTATTCAAACACCTGAAAGCCGAATCCCAACAACAGGAAGCCAAAACCATCATAGCAACAAAGAAATCTATACACAATGACGATGCAGAAGGCACCTCTATTCCCATGCCTTCCCCCTGCTAGGGTCTTCCCATAAATGAACACTCACAGCTACCTGCCTGCTTCCTCTCTCTCCCTCAGTTCTAACTACTCTGACCAACTTCCTCTGGGCTCTGCTCCACCATTCCTGCTCCAAATGTTCAGCAAGCTCCTCCCACCACAGACTCATGTAACTCAAACTCATGTGTCTTAGACTTCCATGTGACTTTAGCAGGTTACATGGGCCTATTAATCAATGGGAAAGATATTCCCATTTATACTACCATTACACATATCTAACTTTTCCAGAATTTTATTCACCTCCTTAAGTTGAACGAGTTCCAGGAGGAAATAGATAGTAAAATGATATTAATGGGGGGGGCCTCAACTTTTCCCTCTCAGAATTAGATAAGTCTAACCAAAAAATAAACAAGGAAGTGTTTTATATCTCTAAATGCTTACATGAAAAAACAAGGAGAAAGAAGAGATTAATGAATTGGACATGCAGCTAAGAAAGCTAGAAAAATAACAAATTAAAAACACCCAATTATAAAAACAAATTAGAAATTTAGAAACCCAAAGGAAAGATGAATAAAATTGAAATTAAGAAAGCTATTGAACTAAAAAGTAAAACTAAGAGCTGGATTTGTGGAAAAAAGAAAACAATAAAATAGACAAACCTTTGATTAATTTGATTTAAAAAAAGAAAGAAGAAATCCGAATTAGCAGTATCAAAAAAGAAAAGGGTAAATTTTCCACCAATGAAGAAGAAATTAAAACAGTAAATTAGGAACTATTTCATCCAACTGTATGCCAAAAATCTGATGATATGAATGAAATGAATGAATATACACAAGAATACAAATTGTCCAGATTAACAGAAGGGGAAATAAAACACTTAAATAATTTCATTTCAGAAAAAGAAATCGAACAAACCATCAATTAATTTTCCCCAGATGTATTTCCAAGTGAATTCTACCAAAAAATTTAAAGAAAAATTAATTCCAGTTGTATATAAACTATTTGGGAAAATAGGTGAAGGAATCCTACCAAATTCTTTTTATGTGGTGCTGATACCTAAACCAGGAAGAGTCAAAACAGAGAAAGAAAATTATAGACCAAATTCCCTCATGAATATAGATGCAAAAATGTTAAATAAAATATTAGCAACAAGATAATAGCAACTTATCTTGAGGATAATATAATATGACCAAGTAGGATTTATGCAAGGACTTCAGGACTGGTTCAATATTAGTAAAACAATCAGTTTACTTAACCATATCAAAAAAAATGAAAAGAAATCATATAATTATCTCAACAGATGCAGAAAAAGCTTTTGACAAAATACAACACCTATTCCTCTTAAAAACACTGGAGAGCATAGAAATAAAGGGGTCTTCCTTAAAATGATAAGTAGTTTCTATCTAAAATCATCAGCAAGCATTGTATGTAATGAGGACAAGTTAGAAGCATTTCCAATAAGATCAGGGTGAAACAAGGAGGTCCATTATTACTACATATTCAATATGGTACTAGAAATGTTAGCTTTAGCAATAAAAAAAGAAAAAGAAATGGAAAGAACTAGAATAGGCAAAGAAGAAACAAAGCTATTACTCTTTGCAGATAATATGATGCTATACTTAGAGAATCCTAGAGAATCAAGTAAAAAACTACTTGAAATAATAAATTTAGCAAAGTTGTAGGATATAAAATAAACCCACATAAGTCATCAGCATTTCTATACATTATGAACAAAGCATAGCAACTAGAGATAGGAAGGTAAATTTCATTTAACATTACTGTAGGCATTATAAAATATTTGGGAGTCTTTATGCCAAAAAAAAATCCAGGAACTACATGAACACAATTACAAAACACTTTTCACACAAATAAAGTCAGATTTAAGTAAATGAGAAAATATCAGTGCCAGAGCTAGGATATTACTTAAGTGAGATTTGAAGACAAGATTTCCAGTGCCCAATTCAAGGTCTCTAAACCCCTGATGGCTAATGTAATATTAAAGGAAGTTTAAAAAAAATAACAAGATGCTGAAACAATCACATCATTGCTATCTCTGTTATCCTTATGTTTGGAACTATACTTACTTTTTAAGTAAACATTTCAGAGAAGATCCCCCAGGAGAGCATTTGAAGAATTTCAACTGTCTATCCAGAGGCACCTTCTCTAATTGTCAGCCATACCTCTCTCTCCAAGACCCATCCTTGTGAAGTGTCTTCACCAACAGAAATTGTGGCAATCTTCTTTCAAGTCTAATAGTTGCCATGTGAAATTTGTACACAGGAGAGAGTCTAAATCCCTGGCAGACAGTTTGAGGAATGAGAAATACAGAACTTTTTGAACATTCAAAGATCCAGAAGCCAATATATCCAAGATGTGACCACCTGTAAGATTCTGGACATTGACCCAGGCATGCTACATCTTTTACTTTTTGCATTCCACTTTCCTGCTGCCACAATCCAATAGAAAACTTGCGAGATTTGAAGAGATAGTGTTTAAAAAGCAAAACCCAAAGTGTCTCCTCACAAGATGCCAGGGTAAAGACCTGTGCTTTGTGTCTAAGGACCACTTTTATTCTTGTAGCTACAAAACTCAATATATCATTTTGACTTTGCAAAAATCTTAGGCCTTTAATGTCATCAATGATTGTGGCAGAAACCCTGGAAAGCAAAGTGCCTCTTACCATGAATTAAAGGCAGATGAATGATGGAACTGAAAGTAAAATTTGGGTTAGAATTAAAACCCCTTATAAAATGGGTCAAAGGCTAAATTTGGTAATTCCATTCCAGTTCTGCCTAACTCTAGATAAGCTTAAAACAACTTGGACACCTCCCTATTTGAAACCATTTAATTCTACTCCATTTCCTTTCACCTCTTTAGGTCTGGCTGTTGCTTTGTCTTGCAGGTCTACATATCAAATGTGACAGAGGCACTGATGAGCCCATGAAGGGAAATGAGGCCAGAAGTATTTTCACAAAGAGACAAGCTTAGAGGTGTATAGCCCCTGTCTTCAAATACAGTCCTGGACTATGTCTCTTACATATTGAGTGGCTTACACCTTATTCTTGGCTTTTTTTTTCCTCAGGCTTTGTCAAATCTCTCATCCTCAGTCCTGTTGAAATGATGCTGGGGTATCTTAAGACCAGCCTGATTCCAGGATCAGATATTTTGGCTCCCTTCATCTCCCCCTTTTTTATTAAATAAATTAAGGGCATGTACTTCAACACCTAAAGCCTTGACATCACAGAATACATTTGCAATAATACATAGCACAATTATACAGAAAGTTACCATGGCAATTAATATAGGAAGCAAATGCATACCAAGAGCCAGTATCATCTGAAATGCAGAAATTTTCTTCAATGTGCCAATTATTATCTTTGTTACTTCTTCTGGGTCAATCCCAGGGATCTCACTATGTTCAATATCTTAGATAATCTGGTAGAAAACCTTTATTTCCGATGGTGATATTGGAATAAAGCTTTGCTCCCATAAAGCAGGCTCAAATCCTGCCCTAGATAATGATGGTCTGGGAGTAGTAATGCAATTTGAGGGTGACGCAAATAGATGTACATCTGCCACTTGTAGAGATAAACAAGTTTTAAGAATCTCTACCTCATCTCCTAAATCTAATATAGACTGCTGTCATTTTTCTAATTTTTGTCTGGATGTCCAAATTGATTTTTTCCTGTACTTGGAGTGCCTCAGGTAAAATTTTTTTTGCTAGTTCTATAGCATACTGGACAGTATGAACTGTGGATTGTAAAGATATGGCTGAAAATGTAACAGTGGTAACTAAAATACTAAAGATATGTGTCAATAATAGTAGCTCTATGAAATGTTTTTTAAAATTTTTTAAAGCCTCACTGATAAAATCTAACTAATGCTCTAAGATATGCTCTCTTGCAGATTAGTACTAAGCATGAGATACATTAGTGGGGAAAGACAGCAAAAAACTATGATAACATACTGATGAATTTAAAAATACATGGTGTGAGACTACAATTTTTACAAGTAACATTCCAATATAAATCTTCACCCTAAAAAGTTATGTTGATACACCCGAGTTAATAATGATTTCAAAGGAGGAGCCAAGATGGTGGCGTAGAAGCAGGAAAATGCTGCAGATCGCACATAGCCACCTCAAATACCCATTAAGTATGCCTCTAAACAAATTTTAGGGCTCTAAAACTCACACAAAAATACACAAAAACACATCTCCCGCTGAAGGCAGCTTGGCAGGAAGGGCTCATCTCAGCATTGGGAGCAGAAACCAGCCCAGCCTGAAACTGTGGCTTGGCCCTGGGACAGCCAGGACTAGCTGCAGCTGGAGCCTTCAGGAGATTGGATCAGTGGCAGTTGTCGCAGTTTCCAGATTTATCAAGCCAGAAGAAATAAGGACTAAAAGAAAGGTCAGTGGAACTCAGCTAAATTTGGGGTAGAAAAGCAGTCCGGCCAAACTGCCTCCAGGGCAAGGAAGCAGCAGACGCAGCAGGCCTGCCCCTCCACTTGGCTGCTTCACAGCTCCTGTGACTGCAGGGGAGCCTGCAGACTGCAGGGGGGCCAAGCCATCATTCAGAGGCTAAGTGCTCTTGCATTGAGCGGCCTAGATCCGAAACATAGTCTTAGGTGGTGGCCCTGGGGTGCATTTTCAATGAGCACATAGGTGGGGCAGCCCCCTAATAACTCTGGCAGCTGTGAAAACCCCAGTGATTTGGGACAGAGATTTCCCCTCTGGAAATAGAGTTACATAGAGCTAAAAAGCTAAAAAGACAAATAATTCACTGGCAACATGAGCAGGCAAAGGAAGCAAAGTAAGAACAGCAATCGAATTCTAGAATCCTTTTTTGGAGACAAAAAAGATCAAAGCATGGAACAGGAGGAAGACAACACATTCAGAACTCCCACACCAAAAGCTTCCAAGAAACATGAAGATTTCCTACAAGCCATGGATCAGCTTAAGAAGGATTTTGAAAACCAAATAAGAGAAGTGGAGGAAAAATTTGGAAGAGAAATGAGAATGATGCAAGAAAATCATGAAAAGAGAGTCAACAATATGACTTAAGAAAATAACACCCTAAAAATAGATTAGCTCAAATGGCAAAAGAGGCCCAAAAAGCCGATGACTAGAAGAATGCCTTAGAAAGTCGAATTTGCCAGATAGAAAAAGAATCCCAAAAGCTTTCTGAAGAGAATAATTCCTCCAGAATTAGAGTGGAGCAAAGGGAAGCAAATGACTATGAGAAATCAAGATACTATTAAACAGTTACAAAGAAATGAGAAAAATGGAAAGCAATGTGGAATATTTCCTTGAAAAAACCACTGACCTGGAGAATAGATCCAGGAGAGACGATTTAAAAATTATTGGACTACCTGAAAGCCATGATCAAAAAAAGAACCTAGAAAGCATCCTTCAAGAAATTCTCAAGGAAAATTGCCCTGATATTTTAGAACCAGAGGGCAAAATAGAACTTGAAAGAATTCACGAATCACCTCTCAAAAAAGATCCCCAAAAGAAAACTCCTAGGAATGTTATAGCTAAGTTCTGGAGTTCCCAGATCAAGGAGAAAATATTACAGGCTGCTAAGAGGAAGCAATTTAAACACTGTGGAAACACAATCAGGATAACCCAGGATCTAGCAGCTTCTACATTAAGGGACAGAAGGGCCTGGAATATGATATTCTGGAGATCAATGGAGGTAGAATTAAAAGTAAGAATCACCTACCCAGCAAAATTGAGTATAATGTTCCAGGGGAAAATATTGTCATTCAGTGAGGTGGAGAACTTTCAAACATTATTGCTGAAAAAACCAGAACCGAAAAGAAAATTTGACACTCAAATACAAGAAGCATGGGAAGGTAAAAATGGGAAAGAAATCATAAGAAACTTATCAAAGGTGAACTATGTACATGCCAACATGGAAAAATGATAATAGTAACTTATGAAACTTTTCTCAGTATGAGGATAGGTGAAGGGAATACAAATGTGTATATGTATGTATGTATGTATATATGTATGTATGTATGTATACCTACATATATGTCTATATAGGAGGGTATATACATGCATATGAATACATATCTGAGTATGTATGTGTGTATATATATATATATATATATATATGAGTTCATAGAGGGCACAGGATCAATTGACTAGGAAGGGATGATACTTTGAAAGGTGAATTCTGAAGTGGGAGAGTAATAGAATGAGGGGAGACAGGGAGAGACAGAATGGGGTTAATCATCTCATATAGAAGAGGCAAGGGGTAACTGTTATATGGAGGGAAAGAACAGGGAAAGGTGAAAGGGAAAGGGTCAACTTTACTCTCATTGAATTTGGCTTAGGGAAGGAATGACATAAACTCTAAACTGGGCATCTTGCACACAGGAGAGTGGGGGGATGTGATTAAAAGTCCAGAAATCCCTTTTTTTAAGAGGGTGGTTCCACTAATAAATTATGTAAAGGTAAGTTAAAGAGGTAATAATCCATTAGAGGACAGTATTATCTTGTGAAGATGTGAGATGCTGAGTCACTTCTTATTGGGTTGTCTTTGTGCAAGGTTAACTCCTGATTCTTTTTCTCTGAATTCTCTGTATCTGCAAGGTGGGTTGTGGAATTCCATGTTCGGACATTCCATGCTGGCATTCTCACAGCAGTATCTCATAAGAAGAAAATAAGCACAGCCTTGCCCACCATAGCTAAGTGTCAGATCCTATCCAGTTTTAGTTTGGGGAATTCTCCACAGGGAGTGTGTACCTATAGCGATGCTTTAAAAATTTTAGGGTGCATAAGGCAGTAGCTAATTGCCTTTGTGGTGTATTGATCCAAGTCCCTCCTTTTTATTTTTGTAAATAGGTTTTACTTATATAAAAACTGGGGGTAGGAGACAGAATGTCAATTTGAGTAATAGCTGTGCCAGTTTGCCTAAAAAGAAAAGGAGTAACATTAATTAAGTATGAACTAGAATGGATAAGGTTTTAAAGGCTGTACTTAGGATGTTTATTTCATCTGTCAAGTATAACTTGACCAGTGAGATTATAAGGGTTATGCTTGTAATTAATTTTATTAGAAAATGGTCACAGAAAGATTGGAATGATTTGCTAGTGTAGGTGAGAGCATTATCAGTTTTCAGTAGTTTTAGAACATCCATAGAAGCAAAAGACTGCAACATCTGGTTAATTTCATTTTTTTTACTGCTTCCCTAGTCTGAAGGGAAGCTGGAGGAGTAATATAGATATCACATTGAGAGTAGTTTTTAATGATCTGTCTAGCTTGTTCTCTAGTGACATGGAATTGTTTACATATAGTATATGCATTTTGATAAAAATAAGAGTAAGATAGTGTAGTTCTATGAATATTTGGGAAAAAATTGGAAAAACTTGAACTTATGATTAATAGTCATGTTATTTAGATAAAGAGGCCTAGGAAGTGAAGAATGAACTGCAATATAGGTAGTAGCCTCTATCTTATAAAAGCTTATAACTTCTGAAAAAGGTTAAAAAGATCTGTATATTGAGGGTGTTTCAGTTTAGCAGTATCAAATATGTTGGCGTATGTGCACTGAACATTTGCTATCTGACTCAATATTAAAGGGAAAAGAAAAAGTCATTTAACAGTGATAGGATGATCCATCTTGCTCTACAAGAAAGTCAAAGGGGTGATGGGGGAGGATATAGGAAAGAGTAGATTGGGGGAGGGAGTATACAGTGGGATCGCTGTTTGGGGGGGTGGGTAGGGGAAAGATGGGGAGAAAATTTGTAACTCAAAATCTTATGGAAATCAATTATGTAAACTAAAAATAAGCAAAAGTTAATTTTAAAAAATCATAGCTAAAAGCATTGTATTATAAGCAGAAGTAAAGTGAGTAATGATAACTTTATAATTACTAGAATCAGTGTGGTAGGCTATAATTCTAGTTTTAAGATTTATCTTTAGATATTAAAAAGTGTTTTAGCCAGAAAAGGTATAGTAAATAAATCTGATCACAGTAATTCAAAAGCTATTGATATTAGAATCTTCTTAACGGAAGCCTTAAGTAGTTAAAAAAATTTCTTTGACCAAATCATGGCTCATAGCCAATTACAATTAATTTTTTTGTTCCCATGGAGCTGTAATAAACAATAAAGACTTACTATGTTTCTCCTACATAAAAATTTTATTTAATGTTTTTCTTTCTCAAATTTGAACTTGTTTTGGTGTAAAAGCCAATTGGTAGAAATCTTTTTAGTATTTTGCAACTTCTTGCAAGTTATAATTGAAACAAGTTCCTTTCTCAGGCTGAATGACCTTGCCTCTAGAGATAGTTTTTCATGGGCCTTTGACAGTTTTACAAAATAAGTAAAACTGATATGGATTTTAATTAGGAGAGATTCGGGGAAGGGCTGGGCTAATGATTATGCCTCTACATTGCTAATTTTCACACATGGAATAGGAATATTCTGAATGGGAGGAATTAATCCGAAATAAAATTTTAGCCCAGTCTCCTCCTTTCTACATACATTAATCAATTAACAATTTTAAGTTTTTAGCAGTAAAACAATAAAATAACTCAATTAAGAATCTTACAAGCTCCAAATAACTGATAACCAAATTGTTTTAGTTGTAACCTCCTCTCTAACTTCAGGTAGAGGTGTAAATACCTGATTTTCTGTGTGGCAGATATAAACAATAAGCAACATAAGTGACATAACTGTTTTTACACAAGTTCTTTCCTCTATCTTTTAGTTTCAACAAAATTCAGATCAAAAACTTATTTTATCTGACACTGTGTCTGGTTTACAAATGATCCCTCAATTTTTTTTACCATATAATACAATTTTACTACAATTTAAAAAGACCACAACAACATCATGACATTAATTGCATTTCTAAATCATCACTTACAAAAGCTATTAACAAAATTAAGCTTAAGTGCAGAGATTTTTCTGCTCACAGCTGCAGAGTCTGATTACAGATTTAGAAATTTGAAAGGATTCATCTCCTTGTCTAAAGAATATGTGGGCTTCAGGGTGCCTCAGGGCTGTTCTAGTGGGGTCCTTGATAGATTTATTATGCTTTATCCCTTTAGTCAGATTGGGAGGGTTACTTAAATTTCCTATTATATCTACAGCACTCTCTCTTTTAATCTGATCTATGATGACAGACTTTAATAAATTTTTGTAAAATGTTTTCAGCTAATATAACTTTTACTCCAGTAAGCTTTATTTATGTGTACACTCCTTAAAAATTTCTTCAAAAGTGAGAGCTTTGAATCCTCCAGTTCAAAGAGATGTGGGAGTCATGCCAACTCCCTTCTCTCCAGTACTAGAGAATGCAAAAACCTCTAAGGTGTTTCTTATCAGATATTAGAAATATTCCAATTTGCCTAAATGCCAATTTGTATAATAAATTCTGATTTACCTTTAGTATCAAGTTAGGAGTGACACTAATTCCCTTTTGCACATTCCCTAAAATTACCAGAATAGGTTCAAATTGACTTTATGTTGCATTCCAATACACAAAAGTTTTCTCTAATAGGTGAGGCAGGAAATAGTTAAATTCTTGTTCATATGCCTCTTTGATCTAAGGGGAAAAATTCCCTTATCATTTCTTATTGCCTTCTCACTCCACTTGGCCAGAGTTGAATGAAGAGGAGATTTTCAAACCTTTAAAAATCTTAAAACTTCTGTTCACACTTTCAATAGCAAATAATTTATACCTATCTTAAACTTCCTACCCATGCTCCTCTCATTGCTCCTTACTTAAACCTCCTTGCTTTTCCTACTGTCATCTTTTCAGCTGGATTTTGATTACAGCCTCCTTCAAAACCACACATACCTTACTTCTATCTAATTCTAACCTGACACTTCTATACTTTTGCCATAACCATCATATAATAAAATTCTTATTCCCTCTCATACTCCCTCATCTCCCACCAGCCATTTGTGAATTCTGCTGGGCAATAAGGGAGGGGGGGAGTGCATGAGACAATATGTCAAGGAAAATCAGCTGGGTTTTAAATTTTATGGAATGATAAATTACTCTCACACACTCATTCACATACAGACAAAAAACCCAAAGCAGATAGCTGCAGAAAAATAGCAGAATGGATCCAAAAGCTTACAGAATAGTTGAACTCCTGAAAAAGTTAAAAGTTACTTGGCACTCCAGAGGCCAAGAAACACTTATTTGATACTTTTCTTTTTATCTGTTTCTAATAGAGACAGCTGCATTACACCGAATGGTCCAAGCCTCCTTTGGCACTTTCCTTTCTGATGTTAAACATATCATTAATATATTCCATAGAAAAAAGGCAGAAATGGGGAAATGCTGGAGTCCCTCCTCTATAAATCTCTCACTCCTCTGTCTCCTGATTGGTTCCCAGTTTCCTTTTACTATTCTTCTTAACAGCCTTAGATAATTTTTTTGGTCTCTACTTCCACTTTATACCTGTCCCATTTTCTCCTGACAGTTTTTTTTTACCAAGACCAGGTCCTTATCTTAATATTTCTAGTCCTTCATCTACCACTAAGTCTGGAGACTCTTTTGGCCTTATGATTGCTAAAAGCTTTCCCTAATAGCCCAGTTCTTCCCTAGCCCTAAAAATGGCTAGACACAAGATGAAACTATTGCTTCCTTAACCTCTTACCATGATGCTGGGAGTGCTGAGGTACCTCTTCTGATGAGGATTTCTTTTCTCCAGAGTTCCAAGGAAGCCACTCCCCTCAAATCTTCTTTCAAGTCACTGTTCCAGGTGCCAATTGTAGAGTTAACTCAAATGGTTTCTTAAGCCAGCTCTAAACTCACACACTAGCCCATGGAAGTGCGAGAAATCATGATCCAGGCTTGATTGTCAAGCAATCCTTTTTTTGATACCATGAGCAAGGTTTTTATAGAGTAATGAAACAAAGAAGGAAATTATAAGTCACTTAGTTTGCTAATACTCTTTGTTCAGTTTAAGAAGCCAGATAGTAAGGTCAGTTTAGGCCTTGATGATTATCGTGTCCTTTGATGATTTCCAAGCCATATGAATAGTATTTTTAAAATGTTTGAGAGGCCTTAACACCTTCTGGCAGTAATCCCAGAAGAGGGCACCTCCCTGGATCACAGAATATCAGGAAGGCTCTGATTTGCGGCCACTTCTTAAAGGAAAAACCAGGGCTAGTCACTTTGGACTGGCCGCAGTAAAAACCCAGAGCTAACTTTTTTAGGACTAGCCTGATTCCTGGTTTAGATGTTTTGGCTCCCTTCGTTCTCTGAAGCAATTACACATGAAAATGGGAAAGTGACATTAGAAAATACTTTTTTTCTTATTTGGGAAGGAAGTCTGTAGGTTCATTTTTTGAGAGATGGTTGTGACTGGCAGCAATGGAACAGTGTCTCTAGACAGTTAGCTTGCATCATGCTGATAGAGTTAAAATGGCTCCTTTTGGAATGATTCAAAGCTGTCATTCCAAATGGTTCTGAAAACAGTGACAATCAATAATGATTGTGCTGGTGGTAATGATGATTCTGAGTGACATTTCTGCTTAATTTTTCTTTTATCTATCATCTGCAAATCCTGGCCTCTCAGTGAGCCAAGTGCTAGTATAGACCACACATGAAAAGGAGTTTTCTGGATAAAGTGAGATGAATACAGTGCCAGAATTTGGAAAGACTGAAGTAAGATTGCAATTTGACTCCATCCCAAATCCTGGACACTAAGTCACTTGCAAACCTCTGCATCTGCCAACATTTTTGCAGTATGAAAATATCAACCTCCATTTCTTCTATTTTTTTTCATCAAGAGTCATACAGCAAGAAATCCCAGGTGTTTTACTGACTCTGGTGAAAATAATTGGTTATTTTTGACCTAGGGACAATTCCATAGCTAAACAGGTAGAGGAAAAGGTCTAAATGGAAAAATGTATAGCTCAGTCCCAGGATGTTGGCCTTTCTCCCGTTGATTGAAGGTGAACATTCAAAGTTCTTCCCTTCTTTTTTCTACAGTCTTCTGAAATCTGTTAAGACATCTTCTCATGAGTTGAAAAAGAAGGAAAAGCAATTCCAAGGGACTAAAGTTGTTGGGTGGCATTATCAGTTCCCAGGTTGATACAGGCAGTGACTAATCAACCAAAGCTTTCTGTGTGCATTTGCCTTCTGGTTAAAATGATTTCTGCATTTTTCATTATGAGGGCTTCTTCTCTTGTAAAGTTTTCAGAATCCATCTTAAAAAATCAATTGCAACTACTACACTGAAAAGTAAAATCTCTGGAATGCTTTTTCAAATTTAAAGTTACATTTGGAGGGGGCGATTATGAATAAATTTGGCAGCTAGTAACATAAGAGGTGGGGGTCTATTGATGGCAAGATTCATTTACTTATTTGTAGTTTTAAATGATTCACATTGGAAGTGATCTTGCCTTAATGATTCATGATTCTGACAGGAATGACAATGATGATGAAGATGATGATGATGTTTAATGCCTTTTCTGTTCATTTTTTCCTTCACTTTACATCCCTTTTCCCTGAGCACCACATGATGCAAGTATCATTCTTCTGTCAGAGTGCTCCTTTGATTATGAGTTCATTTATAAGGAGCAAGCAAGGGTGCCACAGCTAGGACACAGATAAAGTGAAATAAAAAGTCAAGATTTCTGGTGCCCAAGGTTTCTAACCTCTTTGAACTGATTTGGAATTCCCAACATTTGTCTTTGAGAATTAACAAGAATTTGGACCTCTAACTCTATTTTCACCTTCAACTCCATCATTTATCTGCATTCCTTTCATTCGTGTAAAGAGC
This sequence comes from Pseudocheirus occidentalis, assembly GCA_028646575.1. Taxonomy (NCBI): domain Eukaryota; kingdom Metazoa; phylum Chordata; class Mammalia; order Diprotodontia; family Pseudocheiridae; genus Pseudocheirus; species Pseudocheirus occidentalis. The sequence goes on along the minus strand of CM053602.1, from coordinate 62,714,310 downwards.
TCCCATGCTTTGCAGGGCTTCTGCTGAAACCATTGATGACACTGAAGGCCAGCATCCTTTTGCATGGTCAGAATGTGAAACAGCATTCAGTTTAGCAGATACTTCGCATTTAGTAACTTAAGGCTAAGTATGGAAGGTGTGAGCCCTGTCTGCTGTTGAGAATGCATGAACTCCCCTGTTGATGTGGAAGAAGGGTATTGGCTCAGACAGGAGGCCAGTGTGTTTATATAAGTAAGAATTCCAGAGACAGAGAGACAGAATTGGAATTTTCCTGTTGGAGGAAGCAGGATTGTCTCAGCATCTGGGAGCTGGGCTGCTGGACTGAAGAAGTGAGTTGGAGTTTTCTTGAGGGAGAGAGAGAGAGAGAGAGAGAGAGAGAGAGAGAGAGAGAGAGAGAGAGAGAGAGAGAGAGTTAGAGAGTTTCTCTCCCAGCATCTGGAAGGTGACTGAGAAAAGAGATGGAGTTCTCCTGAGACCAGAATCTGGTGAAGGCCACCCAGAAGGCTGATATTCCTTCTTGGTCCTAGAGCCAGCTGAACTGTTGGAGGACTGAGGAAGCATGACCAGGATAAGACTTTGTTCGTCCATGGCTTGGCTGATCCTTGAGTTTTATGCAAGAGAAGTGGTGAAGGGTTTGAGAAGTGCTGGACCCTGTGAACTTCAGTGTGTGGCAGAGACTTCCCTGAGGACTGGAAAAGGACCTGGGAGCTGTCTACCTCTGAGGACTGGACAAGGACCTGGAAGCTGTCTGCCCCTGAACCCAGGTGACTGTTTGGTGGATTCAGGAGGGAGCTGGGACCATGGAAGGGGATCCAGGGAATCAGAGAGACCACCCAGAATCAAGATGAAGAAAAAACCTCCCCTTGGAGGAAATTGAGGTTTGCTGGACACCAAGGGGTAGAGGGCTTGTGTGGTTTTCTAATGACTGTATTTGTGATTAATGATAGTTAGTAGTTGTGAATCTAGATTATTGACTGATTAAGCTCATGGCTGACCCATGAGTGGAAAATTGATATAGTGTGAATTGATTGATTGATTGATTAAGTGAAGAGGGTTTCCCCCTTAGGGAAACCAGATGATTATTCTTTTGTTCCTTGTTCTAAATATTGTGGCCTCGGTAGTGAAAACTTCGTGGCCATTCTAATGTTAAGCTGTTATAAACACTATATTGTGACTCTCTGTGATAAGATGTAATGCTATGAATATTATATTGTGAATATTGTGCTAAACCTTGATTTGTAATGGAATAAACAGTGTGTTCACTATTACTGTGTAATCCGAACCTTAAAAGCTGTTCACAGTAGCATTCTTTTGGGAGTCTTCTTGTGCATGGCATTACAGAATGATAGATCCAGTTCTGCAATTGCAAGAATAGACATGGTCCTCAGACATAAGGCATAGTTCTTTTACTATGTCATCTTGGGTGCAAATACATTGTGTTTTGTTTTGTAAACACTATCTCTTTAGTGTCTCAAGTGATTGAATTTTGGTAGCAGGAAAGTGGAATGCAAGAGGGAAAAGATGTAGCAAGACTGGGTCAATTTCCAGGATGTTACAGGTGGTTAAGTCTTGGATCTTTTGTCCTCAGGATCCCTGCATGCTCATAAAAGTTCTGTATTTCTCATTCCTCAAACTGTCTGCTAAAGATTCAGACTCCCTCTTATGGACCAATTTCATATGGCAGATGTTAGACTTGAAAGGATTGCCACAAACCATTTCTATTGGTGAAGACATTTCTCAAGTGTAGGTTTTGGAGAGGGAAGTATGACTGGCAAGTAGAGAAGGTGTCTCTGGATAGAAAGATAAAATTCTTCAGATGCTCTCTAGAGGAGTCTTTTTGCATAGTTCCAATCATAAGGAAAATAATAATGGTGGTAATGATGAGGATATGATTGTGCCAATTTTAGATGTTTTTAAACTTTTTCTGGATAGAAAATTAAATTCTCCAGAAGCTCCTCTGGGTTATCTTTTCTGAAATGTTCATGCAGAAAGGAAGCATAGATCCAGACATAGGGATAACAATGATGGTGGTGATAATGAGGATGTGATTGTGTCAGTGTTTAATTATTTTTTTTTATCTTCCTCTGACATCACATTGTATATATGGCCAAACCAGTAAGGGAAGTACAATTATTCCACATATTTGACAAAGAAATTACCTAAGGCTTAATCTGTTTACAGTGAGTGATTTGAGGTGTCAGAGCTGGGATATAGCTGAAGTGAGATTTTAAATCAAGACTTCCAGTATCCAAGTCCAGTAAAGCTTGAACCCACTTAGAGATCTGCCTAGTTGTGACCAGTTTAGTTCTTCTGCTCCATTTTCATTTATCTATTCAGGTCTGGCCATTCCTTTGTTTTCAAAATCCATGAGTCAGGTGCAAAGACATTTTTAAGGGCCATTGAGCCTATGGAGATGAATGAGGCCATCTGCATTTTCCCCAGTCAAATAGAGAGACAAGCGCAGAGGTATGAATCAAAAGCCCTTGTCTTTGGACCCAGTCCTTATCTGTGAACCTTACATTGTGAGAACTCCCAGTTTATTTTTGTTTTGTTTTCTTTTGTTTTTCTTAGAGTCTGTCCAATCTATTGTGCTTAATACTGTTGAACTGATGCTGGTGGAAGGTTTTTTGTAAAAGAAACAGAGGTGGTGTCAGTTATAGGCTCACTTTGGCAGACAGGGACTGCATCATTTTTCCTGGGCTTCTGCATTTATGATTACTAGGTAATTACAAGGTATCTGGCAGAATGGGTATTTCTGTGGAGTATTTTTACATGTAAATGGTAAAGGGATAATTGTCAATAATTTTCAGAATTTGATTTTAATTTTGGAAGAAACTTCTGAGAGGTGTTTGTGGCTGGCAACAAAGGAAAAAGTATCTCTGGATGGTCAGTTTACATCACGTTGATGGAGACTAAATGGACCCATTTGGAATTGTTCAATGTTTACATTCCTAATGGTTCTGAGAATAATGACAAACAATAATGATGGTGCTGGTTGTGATTGATGATGATGATGATGATGATGGTATTTACCATTTCTGTTCAGTTTTTCTTATATTTGCCATCTCCATGTCCAGCTTATTGAATGAGATAAATGCCAATATAGACCACACATGAAAAGGAGTATTCTGGTGAAAGTAACATGAACACAGTAACAGAATTTGGAAGAACTGAAGCAAAATTGCAATTCAACTTCCTCATTCTCCAAATGGACACTAAGCCACTTGCAAACCTGCATCTTCCAGCAGTTTAGCAGCATGATGATACTGACCATCATTTCTGTTTGTCTTTAGATTTTTTTGTCATCAAGAAGTATACAGGTAAGAAATCCAGGGTGTTTCTCTGACGCTAGTGAAAGCAGTTGGCTCTTTTTGACCTGGCACCAATTCTATAACTAAATGGTTAGAACATCAGGTCCAAATGTATAAATATATTCCTTAGTCCAAAGACATTGGCCTTTTCTTTTTTTCATAGAAGGTGAACATTCACGGTTCTCTCTTTCTTTCTCTACACTCTTGTGAAATCTGGTGTGAACGTGTGATATGAAGTGCTAGTGTCATGAATAACTGCAATCCCTCAGGAGTGATGCATGATACCTGACATTTATTGTAATGGCAGGTGTAAATACCTAGGGCCTGGGATGGTGTTGGGAGAATTATGGGAGATAGGAGCTGTCCTCTAGGAGCTGTCTGTGGTTACAGAGGTACAGGGTTACCACAGGAAGGACACTGGATTGTGGCTCCCCTTGGGTAGAGTCAGGTAGGCTCCCTTATCCTCCTAACCAGTCAACCATAGTGACCAATTTGTCTGACTGAGGCTGGCTAACCAATGGACTAAACCATGGGGTTTGAATATAATTTTTAGAATGGTATTGTTATGTGTAAGTGGAGGGATTGGAGGTTTATGATGGTGCTTCTAGTGATGATATTGATTATAATGCTGTTATCAATGTCGGGGTCACCAAGTGAGGTAAATGCATATATAAGCTACTCTTTAAAGAGAAATTTTCTGGTAAGTGACATGAATATGGTGCAAGAAATTAGAAGGACTGAAATAAAATTGCAATTTGACTTCCTTATCCCGAATCCTGGGTATTCTGCCACTTGGAAACCTCTGTAACAACTAGCATTTTTGCAACATTATTCTTCAATAATCACAGTTATCATTTTTTTCCATTCCAACATTAAGTAGATGAAAGAAAAAATCAATAGTATTTGGTTATTAGTAATAAAAATAATTTTATTTTTACTTTTTTGTTTTTTGGAAGGGGTAAGGTAGAGCAACGGGGGTTCAGTGACTTGCCCAAGGTCACACGGCTAGTTTGTGTGTGTGTGCATATGTGTGTGTGTGTGTGTGTTAAGTGTCTAAGGCTGGATTTGAACTCATGTCCTCCTGACTCTAGAGCCGGTTCTCCATTCACTGTGCCATCTAGTTGACAAGCAAAAATGAAGTTCTAAGGTTAACTTTGTACAGGCTACATGAATTTCTGAACTAGTTTTAGAGACAAAGAAACATGCTATTGGTTTGGGTTTTTTCTGCAATTTTACAACATATTGAGGGAGAAGGGGTTACAGAAAAGTTTCAGTTATAAACTGGGATCAAAGTTATTTGGTTTTCTCAATTTCACCCTTTTTAAAATTAAATACGTGTCACATTTCTTTCTGGAAATTTAATGTAATACCTATAAGAATTAACAATTATAGTACAAGCCAAAGCATCAATGTCCAAAATCACAGACTAATTTTAGAGGGGAAAATTACCTGAAACCAAGATAGCTGAAGAAACTCAGGATACGATACATTGAAGCAAAAAGTCAAAGTAGCACAATAATGACCATATCAACCTTTTTGCATTTTGTGTTTCAGAAATCTACTTCACTGAATCAGCAAATTTCATCATATGTCCCATGTATTTCTCTGGCCTCTTGAAACATCATTTCTTGGACATTCCACAATAGGTCTCCTATTCAGTAGATTTGCTTCTCTGGTCCCAAGTAGTTACTTCGATGTTCCTACTAATGTTTTTTTTTTTCTTAACAAAACAGATCCTCTCAAATTTTACTTTTCCAATAATTAGTTCATGTGGTGAAAACTAGTTCAAACCTTATGGTTTTACTCTTATTAACAATAGATATTTAAGAACATCAAATTAGCAACCTACAGTTTACTTGAAATTTAGGAGAATTCAGGGTTTTTTCATATTCCATTAGAAACATCTATATTTGTCATAGATTATTATCTTATCTTGTCACTTTCTCAAAACTTTTCCACGCTAATGAATTCCAGTTCTTTTCCTGACTGAAATTACTGAGCAACAAGGAAATGCGTAAAAGACTCTAATAAGTTCTTGCCTAAGAACAACAATGCAGAGAGTAATGAAGATTTTAATTGGACTGCCACGTGTTTTAAACTCACTCTCTGGCCTCTGTCCATTGCATTTATTTTGACCATACTTTGTTTTTTTGTTTGTTTTTAGTTTTGGCCATTAAAAAATATGCTCACAAGATAGCATTTCCAGGCAGTCCTTTGCTCATTCTTTTTATTTCTGAATCCCTTGATGTTAACATGATTTCTGCCCTTATTGTTGGCAGGACTTTGAAGATTTTAGCAGGCTCTCTTTTGGATAGTCTTCATATTAACAGGCTTTATAACTTTATAAATTTTATATAAATGTACATACACATGCAACCTTTGCTATAAGTAAGTTTTTCTGTAATGAATACAGGAAGATGAATGTGGGGAGGCAATCAGGGTAACCGCTGAGTTCTACCTCCTGCTGACTTGATTACACTGTTTCATATGTATGTACGTGTGTGTGTGTGTATGTATGTGTATGTATGTATGTATGTATATAAACATTATATATGTACATATATATATATATGTCCTGACTGATATATTAGTTTTCCTGTTCCTTTGAAAGATTAATGATGATGGTGGTGATAGAAATTATCCTTATATGGTATGCTCTATATTTGTTATCTTATTTGACCTCCAGCACAAACTTGTGTTGTAGATGCTATTATAACCTCCATTTTACAGAGGAATTCACTGAGGCTAGTTAAGGGACCACAGTTAGTAACTGGTCAAGGTGGAATTTGAAGTCAGATATTCCTGAATACAAATAAGAGGTCCTAATTCACTTGCCTGCCAATTAGCTGCCATTACTTTTCCTTCTCTACTTCATATCCTTTCGTTTATTTAATCTACGACTTTCCTGGGGTTTCATAGGTCGTTCAACTAGAAATACAGGGATTTTCTGAGCATTCTACTTACCAGAATGTAATCACACTGCTGAGGGAACTGCGGTCCTGGAGACTTGGCCAGGATCAAATATGGAGAGAATGACAGAGTTGTGAATACGACCCTGTCTGGTTCTGACCAAAGTGCCTTTTCACAACTGTAAGAAGGTTGCCAGAGTTCTGAGCACTATCAGTTTACTAGCAGAACACAAATCTGCTAATAGAGTGGGTCAATGGAGACCTCAATAATGGGAGATCCCCATGAGGGATGCTGAGGTATTTTATAGCAGTTAACAAGATGACAGAGCAAAATTTCAAGCTACATAGATGTTTTTTATTCTGAATGGCCAGAAAGTAAAACTTCTGATCTCTGTTTGATATGACCATCTCTTGGACCTCCCTTTCTAAGAATTTCTGATCCACAAACTCGACATGTGATTCAGACCACCAGACAAAGGTAAGACAGTCCCTTCCTTGGGAGATGGGAGTATTTTGTGGAAGATGGGGTGCTCTGCAACAGTTTATATTAAGCTTGATCTTTCTCTAGAATTTTGGAAGTTACAAGTGTGGAGATACAAGGCATAAGATAAAAATTGTGACTCAAGTGACCTGACATTACCTAAGTAAAATGTAAAGCAAAGAGGAATATTAAATCAAGCTTGACTAAGCCTTAAAAAATAGAATTTCAATCCATTTTCAAGTTTACACCTCTTCCTACCAAATTTTCTTTGCACTCATTGATTTTTTTTTCTTTGAGAGACATAATTCTCTCAAGCTAGTATTTCTGGAATGAAGGCAGTATGAATTGAGATGGTAAGTGGCAAAGCATGTTGCAGACCTGGTCCCATTTTCCCAGCCACACAGGATGCCATTTGTTGCTGCTTTTTGTCTGTTCATCACATGATGTTTCTACATTTAGGTTTGGAAGAAATATTACTCTGAAGAGTTTATCACTCTCTCTCTTATGGACAGATTTCACATTGCAACCATTACTTTACCTGTGGAAAGGAAGTGTCCACAATTCATCTGTTTAAAAATCTTTTTCGGTATTAGGTATGGCAATGCCCCCGTCTCCAGGCTGTTGGCTAGATTAAAATATTTTGCTCCAATTCTGTTTGATTTCTTTAGGTGTTCATGTAAAATAATAACAATAATGAATCTTGATTGCTTAATCTTCACTTGAGCTTGCTATTGCTCCTTCCATGTACATTGTTGTGATAATCCATTTGATCCATCCATCATATATGGATGGGTAGGCCAAATAGGAGGCAAGTTTAGAAGGATAGAAGGAGTGTATGTGGGTGAGGGGAGAAATCAGGGGAAATTGGAAGAGAAAGACCTCCCCCCTAAGGAAAGTAGGATAGGTCATGAGTAGAGAATGATGCTAACCCAGGATGTAAGGATGTTAAAATGAGGAGGCAGAGTACTCCAGACAGGGTAGACAGTCAGTGTAAAGACCTTGTTTCCTGTTAGAAGAGCAAGAAGGCCAGTGAATGGAGATTTTTAGAGTCCTTGGAAGATGGTGAGAGTAGTAAATCTAAGTAAACTGGAAAGGAAAGAAAGCTGTGAAAGAAAGCTGTGAAGGGCTTTTCCAGACCAAAACAATAAGTTCTACTTGATCCTGGAGATAACAAAGCATTCATGGAGGTGACTGAAGAGGCCACAGACATGAATGGATGTGTGTTTTAGCACAATGCCTGAAAGAAAACAGGTGCTTCATCCATGTTTATTGTTTTGGAAGGCTCACTTTGGCACCTTCATGGGAGGTAAGTGGACTGGGGAGACACCTGAGGCAAGGAAATCCACCAGCAAGCTGGGGTGCGATAGGCCAGGCATGAGCAAGTGAGATGTTTCCCCAGGGAAGACAAGGGAGAGAATTACCAGGTTCCGGGATCAAGTCAAAAGGGACAAAGGTGATCCCCTACTGCAAACAAGAAAATGTCATCTGGGCATTCAAACTATACCTACCTGATAGGAGTAGGTCAGTCAGGCAAATTCTAGAGGTCTGTCTTTTCCAGGAATTTACCCATTCCTGATGTGTATGTGTGTGTGTGTGTGTGTGTGTGTGTGTTCATCTGAGTGTGTGTATATCTGTTTCTCTTATGCTTGAATGCCCAAGTCATCTAAGGTCTGTGAAGTCACCACTTAGACCAAAGTTCAGGTTTATGGTTGGGGAAGGGCTGAAGGATTTGAGGGGCAGTGGGGAAATGACTTCTAGGTTCACAGCTTCCTTCTCCCTGAACTTGCAGAGATCTCCTCGGGCCAAAGCAGTAACTTCAGATAGTAGTCCCCTTTTCCTTCCTCTTCTCCTGGGCCAGGAGCACCCTGCCCACTTAGTCTTCACAAAGATGGGAGTGGGCCACCCAGCTTCCAAGGTGGAGGGAGAAGGAAGCAGAGCAGTACATTCTGGGGCAGGATGGCATGCAAGCTATTGGAGAGAATCAGACCAGACAGCAATGTGACTGAGGGTGGTGAGGATGGCAGGAGATCTATTGTTCCCTAATAATTGTTCCCTCCCAGATTGCTCTGGTGCTGGCTCCAACACTGCCCACCTACCATTGACCCTGAGCCAAGATCTCAGACCACTCTGACACCCGTTCCATCGGCGGTCTCCACTGGTCCCCCACTCCACCCAGCCCATTGTCCCTAATCTCAGCATCCCACTGAGCCTCTTTCCCTGGCAAAACAAAACTACCCCACTTCTGTGCCCAGACATTCCTAATCCCTTCCTGTCCCAACTGGGAATTTTACATGCCATAGGATTATTCATTCCTCCCCATCATCTTCCTCCTCCATCATCACCCCCTGCTCTTCTTCCTCACCCCCCTCCTCCTCCTTCCCTTCATCCATCTTCCCTTACCCTTCCTTATCCTCATCCTCCTCTTCCTCTCCACAGGACACTCATCTCCCCACTGAAACCTGAAAACGGACAGGGGCACCTTGGCTGTCCTCCCTTGCTTCCTCCCGGTCCCAGCCCAGAACTGAATGGAGTCCCGACACCCTCACACGCACTTTTCCTCCAGAAGTTCTAGCCTTCCCCCCAGGGACCAACCCTCAGCCTTCCCCATGCTACAGTCACCACTTGCTAAGGCCGGTCCCCAGAACCCCCTGAATCTTCCCCTCCCCTTCCAACAGAGGCAGGCGGCCCCTGCCTCCTCCCGGGTGCCACCATTCAGACGGCTTCTCAAACAGTCCCCACTGCGAGTGGCCTATTGAATGCTGAGAGCCCAAGCCCCCATGCTATCACTCACTCCCGGATCCCGGTCCTCTGCATTAGGTAGCGTGGGAAAGCGGCTTGCGGGCTCCCTCTGAGGATCACGGAGCAGGGACAGAGATTCCAGTCTCAACCCGTCCCCCTGGTCCAAGTACAAACATCCACCTTTCAACTTGTAAATGACTTATCCCGCCCTACAACTACCTGTCCCCTGGTCACAACCACCCATCCTTGGATCCCCCAGTGGCCACCACCTGACTCCACAGATTGACCCTCCTAGGCGGTGGGACCCTCTCATTGCTCACGCGCCCTCCCAATGGGAAATGGAGTTTCCCCAATGAAAAGGAACCACTCAAATGTCGCTGGAGAGCCAAGTGGGGCCCCTGGACAGGAGGCTCCTGCTAAGTGCTACTTCCACATTCAGGGGCTGCGGTCGCCCTTTTTCAGTTGACTATTTCTCAGCACATCAAAGAAAATACAAGGAGAACCAGGGATGACAAAATATCTAATCCAAGCACTTTGCAAAAAGAGGTACGGACCCCAGCTGCCCAAGTGGAAGGAGTCCTGCAAAAGAAACTGAGCCTAGTACATGGAGTGGGTCACTCCAAATTGACCCGTGCTGCAGGGGAAGTGACTCACATTTTGACACAAGCTGATTCAATCCCTTGGCAGAAAGGAGAAGATAAACACCTCTTTCCCTTAAATGGACAGAAACATTCAGTTTACTGGGACCTAATAGCCTGAGCCAATTGGAGGCTCTGTTGAGGTTTAGGGGGTGCTCAGGACCTCAAAATACCAAGTTGCCAGGTCCTGACCAAATGAATTCAACCCAAGCCTTCTTTCAGCCAAATAAAAACAAAGTTTATTAAAGATTCACCATAACGGCCATGATGGGGTTTAAGTTCTGAGAATCCCCTTGAATCTTCCCACTCTATAAGGCATTTGCCAGAGGCCATAAGCCTTTCATTACCCTAGGCCCAAATCTGTTACCCTTAAACTAGCCTAGCCCTCCATTGTCTGCCTTCTCCAGGTAGCCTTCAGCTACTTACCACCCTTCATCCCATTCCTGGAGTGTGACCTCAGTTCCATCAAAGATCCCCCTTAGACTCCTCCTCAAGACTCTCCCAAAACTCCTCCTCTAGACTACCCCTAAATCCTCCCACAGTCTTTCTGTGTATAAGATCCATCTTGCCTCCACGAAAGGCTGAGATTCAATCTAACACAGACTCAGTCTGAGTCAGATTATTCTGGCCCACTTGTCCAATTCAAGTATTACAAATACTTAGGCTCCTTAAGAGTCTACCCATTATGGTGAATCTTTAATGAACTCTGTTTTACTTTGGCTCAGAGAAGGCTTAAGTTGACTTCATTCAGCAGGACCTTACATGTCGGTATTTGGGGATCTGAAGCACCCCTAAGCCGCCAAACCTCAACAGCCAGTCTCTTAAGAAATCTCAGCATTGGGGCAGCTAGGTGGTGCAGTGAATAGAGCAACGGCCCTGGAGTCAGGAGGACCTGAGTTCAAAAACGGCCTCCGACACTTAACACAAAAAAACTAGCCGTTTGACCTTGGGCAAGTAACTTAACCTCAACTGCCCTCCAAAAAGCAAAAAGAAAAAAAAAATTAAAAAAAAACCAGAAAGCTGTTTATTGAAATTTTGAAGAGGGAGAGTACTTGAATGAGAGGAGACATGGA
>CM053602.1:62677294-62702659 GCA_028646575.1 Pseudocheirus occidentalis | reverse complement strand
ACACCTTTCTTTAATCCCTATTTTTCACACCTTGGTAGATGTGGAGGTGCTGGAGGCTGTAGATCTTCTCTCTTGTAGACTAGCTGCTGCTCGGCTCGGCTTGGCTCCTTCCTACCCCCCCCCCCCAAGGCCTGGCCGTGGTTTCAGTTTCAAGGTGGACTGGCCTCGGGATCCCCTGCTGCCGAGCTGCCTTCAGTGACAGATGTGTTTTCTGTATTTTTTTAGTTTGAGAGTCCTAGAGTTTGTCCAGCGTCATATTTTTATGGGTGTTTAGGGTGGCTGCGTGGGAGCTGTGGGACGCTGCTGCATCTATGCTGCCATCTTGGCTCCGCCCCCCTCATATTCACTTTTGATGTATGCACTTCCCATTTGCATTGTTGTCATTCAAGTGTATATTGTTTTCCTAATTCCACTTATTTCACTCTGCATCAATTTATGCAAATCTTTGCATGCTTCTCTGTATCACATACAACATTTCTTATAGCACAGTAATATTTCTTTGAATTCATCTACTGCAGTTTGTTTAGCCATTCCCCAAACAATGGGTATCTACTTTGTTTCTAGTTCTTAGCTATCATCAAAAAAAATGCTGCTTTAAATTTTTTGAAGTATATGAAGACTTTCTTCCTATCAATTCTTTTCTTGGAGCATAACCCAGTAATGGAGTCTCTAGTGCAAAGGATATTGACATCTTAGTTACTTTATTTGCATAATGCCAAATTGCTTTCCAAAGTAGCTGTACCATTTCACAGCTCCACCAACAATGTATTAGTGTACCTGTCCTTACACACCTCCAGCATTTACTATTTCCATTGTTTGTCATCTTTAACAGTTTGCAGGGTGGAAGGTGAAATCTCAGGATTACTTTGATTTACATTTCTCTTCTTCATGATATGGAGCATGTTTTCCCCCAATGGTGAATACTTTGCAGTTCTTCTTTTGAGAACGTTTTCAAATCCTTAGATGACATCTGTTGGAATTTACTCACATATTAACATACACAAACACACATATTTACACATACACATGTATATCTGTCTATATGTATCTTGGATACTAAACTCTTATCGGAGGAATTTAGTAAAAATATTTTTTCTCTTTCCACCATTTCCCTTCTTATGTCCCTTCTAAGTACATTAATGTTGGCTGTGCTGATGCTTTTCCATTTCCTGTAATCAGGTGGATTAATTATTAGGGATCAATCCTTTAATCAATTTTTCTTTTGTAATTACCTCTATCTCACATGAGAGATATATGATATTGAGTGATGTTAATGTAAAATGAGTTTGTTAATGCTATCTTAAAACAGATTTGTAATTGCATATCTTAAAATTTTTCAATTTAATTTCTAATATGTTAAATATCCATTGATATAACCTATATTTTAAAAATCCCATTGTGTCCTCAGTAATTTTTAAAATTGTAAAGAGGTTGTGGGTCCACCTCTAAAACACTGAACATCCTCAGGCTCCTTGAGCCACCAAGTCTGGAAAGCACCCTACAGGCAATTGGAATAATCTCTGCATCTCACCATCATGACCACAACTACCACCACCTCTGCTCCAGTGCCCAGGCTAAACCTTTTAGGCTTTAGCCAAGTACTGACAAAGCCCAGGAGAGGACCTTAAGAAGGAAAATATTCTGACCTTCCTCCATATTAGTCAAACTGATAGGAAGGAGGCATCAAGGGGGCAGATGAATGGAAGATGGATTGATGTAGGAAAAGATCTGAGGCAAGAAGATCAATTAAATTTGTGACAGTAGAAACCATGTTGAACCCAAGCTTCAAGGACAACACTCTATTCTCTGTTCAATAACTTGCTCATACCCCATATGGAGGATGTTGTTCAGTCATTTTTCAATCATGTCCAATTCTTTGTGACCCCATTTGGAATTTTCTTGACAAAGACACTGGAGTGGTTTACCATTTCTTTCTCTAGTTCATTTTTGCAGATGAGGAAACTTAGGCAAACAGGGTCAAGTGACTTGTCCAAGATCACACAGGTAGTATGTATCTGAAGTCAGATTTGAACTATCCTCCTGACTCCAGGCCTGACACTCTCTCCATTGCAGCACCACCTGACTGCCCAATGTGGAACATACACAACCATCATCATTGTCATAGGATCAACAATATCATTGTCATATACACACCTGTGTCACTCTCATATCTTTATGATCTTTGTCATGTCTTCACCAATGTTACCACTCTCTCATCTGCACAATGAGGAACATTTATGTTACCATCATTATTTCATCATCATGAATACCACATTTGTATACCCACTAATAACACTGGCACTTCCCTACCAAAATCACTTTCAGATCTCTGCAGACACCACTGATAAATGCCCCCCACCATGACTTGCACATCCCCATCGTCACTGTACCATCACTGTAATTACTGTAACAATATTCACAATGTCACTGCCATATATACACCACTGTGACCATCCCTTTTAAATCACAGTGATTATGTCCATGTACCTGTCTCCATCACACTTTGACATCTCTAGCATCATTGTCACATTTTCACAATCAGCACTCTCATATCACCACCACCATATGAACATTCCATGACCATAACTTTCAAATCCTTGACTTCCTAATCTCTCTCTTCACACATACCCAATAAGTTGCCTAGTCTTATTATTTCTGCCATCACAATCTCTCCTGTATATCTTCTCTCCACTCACACAGTCACTACCCTGATTCAGTTATGTCTTCTTGCTTGGACTATTACAATAGCCTTCTCATTGGTTTTTTTTTTTGCCTCAGATCTTTTTTACACCTATCCATCTTCCATTCAGCTGCCAAAATGATTTTCACAGAGCGTAGCTCTGACCACACCAATCCCCTATCCAGTAAATTCTGGTGGCTCCTCATTATCTCTTGGATTCAATATCAAAAGTACCACTTGCCATTTAAAGTTCTTTGTTTCCCATTCTTCCCTTTCCATTCTTTCCCTTCCAATCTTGTCATATTTTGCTCCTCCCTGAAAAACTACTTGCTGTTCCTCACACATGTCACCACTCCGTTCCTTTATGCTGGGTGTCCCCCTTAAATTCATGAAATGCTCTCTCTCCTCACCTCTGCTCTTTAGCTTGCATCAGTTGCTTCAGGGTTGAACTGAAAAGCATCATCTGCAGGAGTACTTTCCTGGCACTGCTTAACTCTTCCCCATCCATTTCATGCCTCTCTTCTCAATCTGCCTTCCTTCTATTCTGTATGTGTTGATTGTAATATGAAAATTTCTGGCTTAACCTTCTTACACCATTTACTTAAGATAAGCATGTCCTGTAACATGCTAGTGTCTGAAAAATCAAGCTTCAGGTATCAGCTACAGCTCTGACATTGTTTCTTTGACATGTAAATCTTTATTTCCCTTACTGATCTTTGAAATTCCATTGTATCTATCTTTCTTACACAGCCAAAACCTATATAATGTAGCTTGAAACCAATGCTTGGAGCTAACTGACTGATTGGTAAATATTTCATGTGGGTGATTCTCTGAGTGTAATAAACTGCAGTTTTCTCCTGTATTTACACAGTTGTCCTTGGCTGTAGTACAATGTCTTCCTGGACAGTTTTGTCACAATATCTCATATACCTATCTATTTACATGTTGCTTCTGCTATTGTGAGTTGTAAGAGAAATTGTGAGCATTCTATGTACAGGGAAGGTTTTGTGTTTCTTTCTTCAAAAATGATAATCATTCCAAAAGGTGGGGAGTCAGCAAGGATCATTGAAGCAATTAGTGTTTTTAGTACTTAGCTAAATCCTGAAGTGTGAATTTTGGAAAGGGAAGCCATCATGAAAGTGCAATCGGCTCATCTATACATCGTTGCCATGGAGATGGGAGAGTCATGCCAAAGCTACTCCAGAATTCATCAGTTTGCCAAATTTGATTTTGGAGGCTAATAGGAATTGGAAGCCAGAAGAGTTTTTCCTGCATATTGCACCATGGTGGAGGAAGTACCACTGGAAGAGAGGAACTGCTTTTTTATTTCTAGATGCCTTCTTCCCTGTCCTTCTGAGACTGGTAGGATTCCTTTGCACAAGTTATCCTCCATCCCTGGGATGCATTCCATCCTCATCACTGTTTGTCACGATTCCTAGTTTCCTCAGAGAACATCTCCTCCATGATGCCTTTCCTTGTCTCCCCAGGCATTAGAGAAAGGTGTCCTCCTCTTAAATTAACTTGAATTTTCTTTGTATTTTGTACCTCACCTGCCTTAGGTAAGAAGAGGAGCAAGAACTTCCTCTGATCACTTGCTTTCCATTTCCTGCTGCACGTGCCCCTCTGAAGGAAGGTTGGTGGTTCTGCTTCAGTGCAAGACAACTTACACCTCTTACTGACAGACTGACTCCTGCTGGTGAGAGATTCTCTGTGGAGAGCCTCTGGTGTGAAGAGGAGCAACATTCCCTTTGACCTCAATCCTTCCATCTCCTGCTGCCCCTGTCCCTTGAGGGCAGAGGAAAGTCAGCAGGGAGAGGGACTTCAACTCCTGCTGCACCACCTTCTGACTTATCTCCAGCCTTCTGACAGAAGAGAAGCAGTGAAATGGGGCCCCCCATCTGACCATCTGACTGTGTGCATTTTATGCTGTACTTTTCTTTTTGCCTGATCTTCAGCCTTCTCTGGGAAGAGGAGTGGTGCCTTTCCTTCAATAATGAACATTCCCACTACTGGTCATACTTTACAAATCCCAGTGATTCTGAACCCCCATAGGTCATCAACCAAACCCCATTCTCCAACTCCCACCACCAGATTCCTTGTTTCCATCCCCCTCAATGCTCCCACCCCAAAGTCCCAACCAAATGCTACCCCTTCTACTGTGTCCTCTGGAATGCCTGTTCCATAGGCAGCAAACTTCCCTTCATCCTAAATCCTCTTCCCCTCCCACTCCATCCATCATCTAGCTATCACTGAAACCAGGCTCCCTCTGATGACTGGTCCCTGGTCACTCTTTCGAGTACTGGCTGTACCTTCATTTGTTCTCCATGGCTTATTAATCAAGGCAGAGGAGTTGGAATATCCCATTGCCACTTCCAGGTTCTCCCTTCCTCTGTCTCTCAGTAACCTCTCCTTTGAGGGTCATGCAATTCATTCCTTCCACCCAATCACAATCCTGGTAGCTGTTGTCTACATACTTCCAGGCAACTCCACTTCTTCAGTGAAGTCTCACAATTGTTCTTGCCTCCCCAACTCCTGCTTTCATACTTGTGAGCTTAAATATACCTATTGACTTTCACTCAAAGCACCCTAATCACTCAGTTCCCCAACGTGCTCGTTCCCCTGACTCACTCCTGCCTCTCTCAGCCTCACCCAAAGATGGTCCTACCTTATCACCCACCAGTGTTCAAGAAATCTGAAATTCCCTCATTTGACCATAATCTGTTAGTTTTTCACGTCTCTCTCTCTTTCCTTATCAAACCCTACTTTTCATCCGTACCAATCCCTCAACCCCTCAGTTCTTTCCAAGCCCATCTCCACCACACTAGTCACTCTCTTCTTCTCTAACTTGACATCTTGGTAAACCAACACACCTCTACACTGTCCTCTTGAATCACTGACCCCCCCTCCACCCATCATATCACTGCTTATGCTCCACTGAGCCTCACTTTTTAATAACTCCCAACATTTGTCACCTTCTGACTTTACACACACACACACATACACACTGCCAAACAAAGGTGGAGACAATCACAAAATCACATTTCTGAGTCTACTATACATTTATGTTACCCAGTTTTTTTTGTTTTTTGGTTTTCTCTTTCTTTTTTTTTTGGTTGACATCTAGTGTACATAATCAGAGTGGACAGGAAAGACTATTTAGAGCACCATTTTATGGCTGACATTATACTCTTCCCATGCTATCACATGTCCAAAACATAGTATTAGACTTCAACTCATTTAAAACCTAGATTTACTGGATTGCAACTCATGTGGCACCTAACTCACATTTAAACAGTGTGAAGGATTGCAGAATGGAGCAGAAAAGAATGATGGATTGAAGTAAGTTGTGTATTCCTTCTGTGTCAATATAAATTCAAACTAAATCATCACCATTAAAATTGTCCATTACATTCTTAACCCTATAAACAGTTGTTTGACATAGGATTGAGTCAATAGCAGTGGAGATAATGTTGAGTGGATTTCAGCCAACAATGTAGCTGTTACACATCTACAGGAGCAAATATTGAAGGAAATAAATGCAAGGAAGACAAATGACCATTTTAATAACATCTCTTAAGTTGGAATTTTAATTAGAAAATAAAATAACACAATTTGACTTGTGGTAACATTTTGCTAGTGTTAAATTGAGTATGCATGTGAATGCTTGTGGTGGGGGGGAGGGAGGGTTGGGTGGTTAGGGGTTATCAAAATTATTAATCCTGGAGTGTTCTGAATCAGATAGTAGGTGAGCCTTACAACAGTGCTGTAATTGTAGTCAACCTAGGATTCCAATTTGGTGCTTCTGACTCCAATTCCAGTGATTTACCTTTATTAAACGGGATCATGTTTTCCATCTTCATCTGTGGCAATCCATTCTGAACCCCCCCCCTTTCTTTTTCTCTCCCTTTTCTCCTCCTTTCAGTCACTACCAACCTTTTCCAATGTATGGTCTACATCTGCTGTCTCATTCCCTTTCTACCCACCCATTCCTTAGGTTAGTAAGTGGGTCCACAGGCTCATAGTCAAAGATTTAGATCTGGAATGGATCTCAGAGCCCATCTATTCCACCCCCTCATCTGACAGAGGCTAAGGGAGATCAAATGATTTGTATGAGATAATGAAGCTTGTAAGTGCCTGGAGCAGGATTTGATGCCAGATCTTCCTGTCTCAAAGATCAGGGGTGTAGCCATGAGATCATACTTTCTCTTATCCCCTCATCTTACTTGGTTACTCTTATCTCTAAGTTCTAAGACAAGAATTGTAATGGATCAATTTATTTTTGAAATTATAAAAGAAAAATTATTTTCCCCCAAAACAGTGTTCCTTGTGGTAAGCGTTGAATAGATAATCATTAATGTGACTTAAATTCTTTTGCTTCCTGCCTGTTATATGATAGTCTATCTTAAATGAGTGAATTTCCTTACCCTTTTTTTGTCTTTTCTTGAAATGAGAGATTTGGAAGGATGTTTTCCATGATAGTTTACTTTATGGCAGATATCAACAGGTTAAATAAGACGATGGAAAAGTTCTGTAGGTATCCTGTCCCATAAACAACAGTGTTTATACCTCACTGATCCTATGTATGAGAGGTCATAGTTTAGCTTAAGAGGAGATCTTGGAATAAGATCTTGGAGTACATTGGGGAGGTAGGAGATGTTCTTTTTGAGGGTTAGAAATGATCATTAAAACAATATGAATATGATATGAATGATGCCTTCTGACTTGCATGTAAATTGGATTTAAATGAGGCAGATTTGCTCGGAGTCATCAGCCTCACTTCCTTCCAGAGTTATCAGAGCCCAATGGCAAATCAAGATGACTGGCTATGGCTCTGGATGCAGTGCATGACCTTGGCATCTTTGATACCTGTCAAAGCTCTTGAGTGCTCCACAGTGCCTGCTTCCATGGGCTCATGGCCCATTGAAACAAAACACACACATCTACCTGTTCCACCAGGGAAGTTTGCACCTGTTTGGGGTAGATACCCCTTTAACTCACTAATGGTCTTGTGGCCCATGGGTTGCTTTCAACCCAGGTTAGCCTAAGATAAGATGGTTTTACCAGGGTGTGGTCACTGTATGCTACAGCTTCTTGGAGCCACAAATGAAAACTGGGTGGCAGGTGTATACCAAAAGTGGATGAGCATCCCTGAAAAGGGCTTCCCCAGCCCTCATACCAGAAGTACTAATTCTCCTTGAGTTCTATATACACCCCAATGAATATAAGAGGACATTAAATAGTAAAAGTTTAATTATCCTTGATTCATTCAGCAATTAGCAATCCTATAGCAATCCTTTTGGATGCAGTATTGATAATCCAATGATATCGACCCAAGGTTCTCAGGAAAAATTCTCCCTACCAGAGCCTGATTCAGATGTATCATCTTCTCACTCAACCCTACACATCTGAGGATAGGCATAGTTGGGCAAGCAGTCAAGTCAGTAAAAATTTATTAAACACCAGTTCTGTGCCAGACAATGTGCTGAGCATTGTGGATGTAGAGAAAGACAAAAAACAGTCCCTACCTTTTAGTAGTATGAAGTCTGATGGGGAAAATAAGAAAAGAATTATGTGCAAACAAGCTATATGCAGGAACAATTGGAGATAACACTAGAGTTAAGAGGGATCCAGAGAGCTTTCCTGTAGAAGGTTGGATTTTAGCTGGAGGGAGTCAGAAGTTAGAAATGAGGAAGGAGAACATTCTAGGCAATGGAGGATAGTGAGAGAAAATGCCCAGAGTCACAAGATGGTGTGTCTAGTTTGTTGAACAACAAGGAGGTCACTGTCACTGTATTGAAAGGTATATGGAATGGGGGCAGGAGTAAGGTGTAAGAAGGCTGGAAAAGGAAAGGAGGAATCTTGAATACCAAACAGGATTTGATCCTATAGTTGATAGTGTGTTATGGAAGTTTATGGAGCAGGAGTATGATACAGGTGTTAGTATATCAAGTAGCATCATAAAAGGGCAAAAGGACAAACTGCCCATAGACCCTGGGTCCAGGCTATGATCACTTGCCCAAAAGCCTCATTCTATGTACAGCTGCTATGCGGAATGTCGAAACACTGGACTTTGGACTTCTGATATTTTGGGTACAGGGAGTGCCCATGGGAAAGAATTCACTCTTATCAATACAAGCTGACACCTCTCTAAGTTTTCATCTCCCATGGGTGCCAAGAGCACTGTGATGTTAAGTGGCTTTTCTAAGCATCTGAAGAAGGACTTGAACTGAGATCCTTCTTATTTGGAGACCAGGACTCTATTCATTACACCATGCTCCTTTTCTTGCTGGGAATATTGTTGGCACTTGACAAATAGTCTTAGTATTTTTATTTAATTTAAGTAAAATGAAATAGTCCCTGGTGCCCATAGAAATTTGTTGAGTATTTTTAAAATCTTTTAGTGAGACAGGAAGCACAACCCTGCTTCAGTGAGTGCTAAAGAGTAAAGTGAGGAGAGCAGATGCTGATCTAACTTGGTAGTTATGTACTAATGATAAACCCCTAAGAATGCATAAATTTCACCAAAACAAAAAGACCTCCATTCAGAGAGCCATTATTCTATATGTGTGAATCAAAGTGAGATAAACCCTTAAAACAATTATAAGCTGAGTCTGAGGCAGAACAGCCTTGATGGAGGGAAGTTATTGGTAATCCTGTTCCCTGTACCTGGAGTTGCATCTCATACCACTTAGAGATAGGGTACCACATGTTTAGCAATGATCGTGCTCCATGTGAAAACTTGAAAACAAAAGTAAGGGAAGAAGTCAATCAAGGGAGAAATGGCTGAGGGGTTTTTGTTTGTTTGTGTTTTTAACTCTGGAATATTCAGCATATCCAAAACTGAACTCCTTATGTCTCTCCCACAATATACCCCCCTTCTGAACTTTTCCATTACTGTCAAGGACACTCCTTCATACACAAAATTATTTCCCACTTACATGCTTTTGCAAAGATATCCCTCTATGTCTAGAATACTTTCCATCTTCACTTCTGCCTCTGAGAATTCCTAGTTCCTCAGTGCTACCTCTTACATAAGGCTTTTTTTCTGATTCTGCTCCCCCCACCCACCCTGGTTTAGATCTCTCCTCTCCCTCCCACCATTACCTTGCATTTTATACTTTGTTTATATTTATACTCGTGTCTATTGTATCCACCAATAAGATATAAGGTCCTTGAGAACAGTGGCTGTTTAAATTTGTTGTCTTTCTAGCCCTAGCACCTGGGACAGCGTCTGATATATATTAGGAGCTTAATAAATGTTTTTTTTTCTTATCTCTTGACCCTGAAAAATATGGTATGGTATTTTATTGACGTCTAGTGGTTATACTGGATATCGTAGTTTACTATTTATAGTTATACTATAGTAATAGATTTTTATATTCTCCCTCCTCTCCACACCCTCAATCATAGAATTTTGCAACTGGAAAGTATTTCCAAGGCCACTACTCCAACCTAAATGAGAATTCCCTCTGTAATATCTCCTAACAAGTGGTTAAATTGCTTCAATCAATCAGTGAACATTTATGAAGTTCCTATTATGTGTCAGGCACTGTGATAAGCACTAGAGATACAAAAATAGGCAAAAAATAGCCTCTGCCCTTAAAGAGTTTACAGTCAAATGGGGAAGACAACATTCAAAGAAATGCACACAAAGCAAGCTATATGTAGGACAAATAATTAAAAGAGGAAAGGCACTGGGATTACCAAGGACTAGCGAAGGCTTCTTGTAGAAGGTGGGATTTTAGTTGGGACTTAAAAGAAGCCAGAGAGGTCAGTAGTGGAAGCAGAGAAGGGAGAGCATTCCAGGCCTTGGGGATAGCCAGAGAGAATGCCCAGATCCAAGAGGGTCTTGTTTGTGGAAAAGCAAGGAGGACAGTGTCACTGGATTGAAGAGTGGAATGGAATAAGATGTAAGAAGACTGGAAAGATAAGAGGAGGCTTAAGTTATGAAGGTCTTTGAATGCCAAAGAGCATTTTGAATTTGATCCTGGAGGTGACAGGGAACCACTGAACTTTACTGAATAGCGAGGGAGATATGATTGGATCTGCACTTTAGGAAAATCACTTTGGTGGCTGAGTGGATGATGGACTGGAGTGGGGAGAGACTTGCGGCAGGCAGAGCCACCAGTAGCTATTGCAATAGTCCAGGTGTGAAGTGATGAGGCCTGAATCAGGGGGAATGGACATGTCAAAGGAGAGAAGGGGGTTGAGAGATGCTGCAGAAGTGAGAGACCTTGGCAAGATGTTGGATATTGGGGAGGGGGTTAGAAAATGAGGAGACCAGGACTGAGAGGAAGGCGGTGCCCTCTACAGTAATGGAGAAGGTAGGGGACTGGGAAAGGGTTTAGGGGAAATGATAATGAATCCTGTTTTGCACATACTGAGCTTAAGATGTCTACTACATGTCTAGTTCAAGATGTCTGAAAGATCATTGGAGATGTGAGATTAGAAGTCAGCAGAAAGATTGGGGCAGGATAGGTAGATTTGAGAACCATCAGTGTGAAGATTGTAACTAAATCCATGGGACCTAATGAGATCCACAAGTGAAGTAGTATAGAGGGAGAAGAAAAGGGAAGGGGAAAGGGAAGGGGAAGGGGAAGAAGAGAACATGAGACAGAACCCTCAGAGATACCTACAGTGGCAGGGTGTGACCTGGATAAAGATCCAGCAAAGGAGACTGAGAAAGAACAGTCAGATAAGTAAGAGAATGAGGAGACAGTGGAATCCCAAAAACCTGGAGAGAAGAGAGCATACACGAGGAGGTGATAAATAGTGTCGGAGGCTTGTAGAGAAGTCAAGGAGAATGAGTGAGATTTGGCAGCTAAGAGATTATTAGTAACCTTGAGGCAAGCAGTTTTGGTGGAACAATGGGGTTAGAAGGCAAATTATAGGAGTTTAAGAAGAGAATAAGAGGAGAGAAAGAGAAAGCCCAGGTTGTAGATTTTTGTCTAGATTGTAGAACTTTTCAAGGAGTTTAGCTACAAAGGACATAAGAGATGTAGGATGATAGCAGGGATGGAAGGATCAAATAAAGGTGTTTTTTTAGGACAAAGGAGACATGGGTATGTTTTTAAGCAGCAGGGAATGAACCAATATACAGAGACTGAAAATAAGCAAAAGAGTGGGGGTGATGGAAGAGGCAATCTGCTGCAGGATACTGTATGGAATGGGACCACTTGAAGAAGTAGAAGAGTTAGCCTTGGTAAAGAGTAACACCACTTATTCAAGTGATAAGTGAAGGATGTGAGAGTGGCAGAAGGCATCTTTATGATGTGAGATAAGGAAGAGGGGAGAAGAGGGAGCTCATGGTGAATGGCCTCTTTTTTTCTGGTAAAATGTGAGGCAAGGTTCTCGCCTGAGAAAGTAAGGAGCTGTGGGAGGTTTGAGGAAGGATGAAAAGGTTTAGAAGAAGTGCTGGGGAGAGTGGAAGAGCGAGTTGATAAGGGAAGTCTAGTAGGATTATCTAGCAGCAGCGAGGGTCCAGTTGAAGTTGTGTAGCATAAATTTGTAGTCAGAGAACAGTTGTGTGATTTTCTCCATTGCTGTTCAGTTGCATTCAGGCTCAAAGGTAACAAATGGTGGAAATGATCCAAGGCTGAGGCTTGCCTGGGCAAAGACCATCCTTTCTACAATATCCCAAATAATTGGTTGTCTGAATACCAAAAGTGATGAGTAATTCCCCAAGTCAACACACTCCATTCTCAAACAATTATATCATTAAAAAACTTCTTTAAATTTGCAGGTCTGCCTTCTAAACATCTGGAGCAGTGGTTCTCAACCTTCCTAATGCCACGACCTTTTAATACAGTTCCTCATGTTGTGGTGACCCCCAACCATAAAATTATTTTCATTGCTCCTTCATAACTATAATTTTGCTACTGTTATGAATCATAATATAAATATCTGATATGCACCATGTATTTTCTTTGTTACAAATTGAACATAACCCACAGGTTGAGAACCACTGATCTGGAGTAATTTTCCCACACATTGTCTTTCTAATTATTCTGACAGAAATTAGACTAAGACCAACATCTGACACAAATGATCATTTTCATATTCTGCTCTACAGTTTTGACAGTAATCAAAGTCAAGTTCATTGGCTTATCGATTAGAGATGTCATTCTCTTCCATTTTTTGAAAATCAGGACATTTGGCCTTTTCCTGTTCTATGGTACTACTTTTGCTCCCTTTGGTTTTTCAGATATCACTAACAGTGACTTAGCCATCACACTTGCCAATTCTTTCATTACCCAAGGGTGAAGTTTGGATCAGAGAGTAACTGTCCTCTGTGGGTCCTGGTAGCTTCAAGCACACAGCTATTCTTCCTTCCCTAGCATCCCCCAACTCTGACAGCAGCTCAGACATCGTTCTTTCCAGGGCTTTTGATATTGAAGGATCCAGTTCATCTGGGCAGGGTAACTTGAATTCATCAAGTATAACTGGTACACTCTTACCATTTCCTCACTTGGGAAATGTGCAACTCCTTATGAAACATTTGTCATCTGCACTTCCCCATCTAAATGTCACTTTCCTTGGCAGAGAAAACAGAAGCAGTCAGAATAACTTTGCATGCTCCAAATCAAAGAGCAGGACCCTTCCATTACATGTTACCGTGCCTTTCTAGAAGCAGATTCCCTAGCACCTTCCACATATGCTAGCAGCAGGCAGAGGGTGCTACACTGGCTTTTTGGAGGGGACACTCATTGGCCAAGACTACACTAAGGTGGTAACTATTCATTAAAAATATTTCCAAACCAGGGGCATGCTCTTCCACAAGCACATACAAGAGTTCAGGGAAGGTGGACTCAATCTTAGAGAGTACATGTGGCAAAGGGGTAGCTCACAGCTTCTGGTTGCTGTAATTTTTCTCTTTTGTAGGAACCCCCTTGAAGTTTACTTTAGAAATAATGTCACTTTCTGCTAGGATCTTTGCAGATTCCTTAAAAATAATTTTTAAAACAGAGACTTTTTATTCATTTTTGAGATTCCAATTCTCTCCTTTCCCCTTCCTCCCTCCCCCACCTAATGAGAAGGCAAGAAAAACAAAATCTATTTAAAATTCATATAGTCATGCAAAAACAAATTTCTATATTAGCCCTGCTCCCCCCCCAAAAGAAAGAGGAAGAAAAGGAAAGGGAAAAATATGCTTAAATCTGTACGCTGAGTTCATCTGTCCATTTGTTCACTATCTTGAGATGGATAGCATGTTTAATAATGAATCTTTGTGAATTGTGGTATGTCATTGTGTTGATAAGAGTTCCTAAGCATTTTACAGTTGATTATCTTTATAAAATTACTGTTACTGTGTAGGTTTCTGTCCTGATTCTACTCACTCCATTTTGTATCAGTTCATATAGATATTTCCAGGTTTTCCCTTGATCATTTTAAGTTCTTATTATATTTATTTATTTTACATTCATCCTTCTGAATGAATGGACTATATACATATATATATGTGTGTGTGTGTGTGTGTATGTGTGTGTATGTCTATGTCTATGTGTATATGTATATATATATATGTATATATATATATATGTTTATGTATATATTCCCTAATGAAGTATGCTTGCTTCAGACAAATCCAAGGCTTTTATGGCATGTTTTCAATTCAAATTTCCCTCCTGCCTCCCATTTGCTAGACACTTCAGGGTTCCTAAATCCCACCCCCACATGGAGTCTACACTCCTGCCACATTCTTCATTTTTCTTTATAGAACGACATGTCATAAATTCTTTGAAAGGAATTCCCTTAATTGATAAGAGGCCAAACTAACTTTCCTTCACCATTAGCATAAGAAGAGTAATGAAATTTTCCTCTCCTCTTTGGAGCAAAGGAAGAAGCTGTTGGCCTTTTAGAAATGCTGATAAGCAGGCACCCACATCCTCATAAAGTGAAGTGTTGATCAACATTCACAAGACTTTTCTCTCTAATCCATTTGCTTTCCTGCCTTACCCAGCAAATACAAGACTTTCTGGTATATGAATTTTTTGTGGAAACTAAAGTTCAGTTCATCTCTTACAATCCCTCCCAGTTTTATTTAATCAAAATTTTATTTTGTTTCCACATCTTTCTCAAATCTAATCAAGACTTCCTCTCTTTCCCATATGAATTCTTCCCTTCCTTTAAGTAAATATGGAAAGGGAAGGGGGAGAAATTAATCAATGCATTGATAAATTAAAAGGGAGCAATCCCCTTTATAAATACCAATACAGAAACCCAAAAGAAAATAATAATCAACAATCAGTTGTCCCTTTAAGATTCAGAAGTCTCGTCTAATACTGTTTCCTGGTGGAGAGCATCATCTGATGAAGTTTTCTGTTTTGGGTACTTGTTTCAACCATCTCCAGCACAGCATCTGAGCATCTTCCTGTCATCTTCTTGGAGAAATCTGCTTTTCTTTATGTTCACTCTCCTACAAAAAGGATTTCAGCTCATATGGAAGTCATAGTTATTCCCTCAACCTTCCCATGAGATCAGCCTCTCTAGTTCAAAGATGCACCTCACAGGGTTGCTGGCATCATGGACCAGTGGGTCAACAGCATTTCTTGATAATTATACCTTGCTCTGTGCATTGACTTGGGTAGGGGAAAGCATTTCTGTTTCACTTCCTTATTCAGTATCTTATTATTTTACCCACATTCCTGGGTTCACATCGGCTCCAAG
The DNA here is from genome assembly GCA_028646575.1 of Pseudocheirus occidentalis. Classification (NCBI taxonomy): domain Eukaryota; kingdom Metazoa; phylum Chordata; class Mammalia; order Diprotodontia; family Pseudocheiridae; genus Pseudocheirus; species Pseudocheirus occidentalis. The sequence goes on along the minus strand of CM053602.1, from coordinate 62,687,313 downwards.
AATAGTCCTGGGAAGTTAGCAGTCCAAAGAGGGGAAACTCTCGCCTGTGGATGTTTGGGCCACTGGAAATCAACAGAGTGCTCTTGCTCTCCATAGTGAGTTCTCCTCTTTTCTGATGCTGACATACTGTTTGGCAAGCCCCCAAACTGGAGAAGTGTGCTCACTCATTGTGAAACCAGGAAAGTTCTCATTATTTTTATTTTACATTCATCCTTCTAAATGAATGGATAGTTCCCTAATGGAATGCCCTGTCATCATTTCCAACAGCACAACAATATGTCAAATATTTGATCACAATCATATACCATGATTTGTTCAGTCATTTCCCAATTGATGGGCATCTCCTCAATAACCATAAGGAGCTGCTATAAATTTATATATAAAGGTTATTTTCCTTTCTTTGATCTCCTTAGGATATAATCCCAGTAATAGTATTGCTGGGTCAAAGGGTGTGCATGGGTTAATAGCCTTAAAAATTTTTTTGTTACATTTTCAGTTCAAAATTGCATCCCACCCTGCACTAGAGAAAGACACCATTTCACACGTACACACACACACACATGCACATACACACACACACACACATAAAACCATATTATGCATATTTCTATTTATCAGCTCTTTCTCTGGAAGTAGATAACATCTTCTTTCATAGGCTGTTTGTAGTTAATTTGAGTGTTTATAATACTCAGAATAACTTAGTCATTCATTTTTTCTTTGCACAATATTGTTATTATTAAATACAACATCCTCTTGGTTCTGCTCATTTCACATCATTATTTCATGTAAGTCCTTCCATGTTTTGTCTAAAATCAACCTGCCCATCATTTCTTATATCAGCACAGTAGTATTCCATCACAATCACATATCACAACTTGTTTAATCATTCCCCAATTAGTGAGTATCCCTTCAATTTCCAAATCTTTGCCCCCACAAAAAGAGCTGTTATAAATATTTTAGAAGTTATAAGTCCTTTCTCTTTTTCCCTCATCACATTTAGAAAAAGAACTAATAGTGGTATTGTTGGGTCAAAGGATGTACACAGTTTTATAACTCCTTGGGCATAATTCCAGATTACTCCCTAAAATGGTCATTTATTCTAGCCGTGTGACCTTGGGCAAGTCACTTAACCCTAATTGCCCTGCCTTCCCCCTCCAAAAAGCAAATAAATAAATAAATAAAATGGTCATTTATTGATCAGATTGGTCAACTGGCAAATGGCTCACATAATAATAAATTTGGCAAAGTTCTCTATATATTTGAGATATGAAGCCTTTATCCAAGAAATTATTATTTTAAAAAATTTCCCATTTTTCTATTTTCCTTCTCATCTTGGCTACACTGCTTTGTTTGTATGAAATCTTTTTAATTTAATGTAACTGAAATTATCCATTTTACATCTCACAATATTCTCTATCTCTTGTTTATTCATAAATTTTTCTCCTATCTATAAGTCTGATAGTAATATGTTCCACGTTTTTCTAATTTTATTACAATATCTCCTTTTATATCTAGGTCATGGATCCATTTTAACTTTATCTTAGTTAATGGTGTAAGATATTGGTCTATAGCCCAATTTCTGCCAGACTGCTTTCCAGTTTTCCCAACAATTTTTACCAAATAGTGAATCCTTCTCCCAAAAGCTTAAATCTTTACATTTGTCAAACGCAAAGTTTCTATAATCATTTACTACTGTGTCAATGTCTACTCTGTTCCATTCATCCATTTTTCTATTTCTTAGGCAGTACTAGATAGTTTTGATAATGACTACCTTGTAATATAGTTTAAGATCTGGTATTGCTACACCTCCTTCATTTACATTTTCCCTATTAATTCCTTTGATATTCTTAACCTTTTCTTCTTCCAAATGAATTTGTTATTTTTTTCTAACTCAATAAAATAATTATTTTTTGTAATTTAATTGCAATGTCATTGAATAAGTAGATTAGCTTAGGTAGACTTGTCATTTTTATTATATTGGCTCTGCCCACCCATTAATAATTCATATTTCTCCAATTATTTAAATCTGACTTTATTTGTATAAGAAATATTTTATAATTATGTTGATGTAGTTCCAGGGTTCATCTTGGCACATATACTCCCAGATATTTTATTCTGTCTATGGTTAAATGGGGTATCTCTTACTATCTTCTTTCTCCGGGTTTTGTTGATGATATATAAGAATGATAATGATTTATGTGGCTTTGTTTTATATCCTGCTACTTTGCTAAAATTATTGTTTCAGCTAACTTATTTAGTTGAATCTCTAAGATTTGTCAAGTGTAGCATCATATTATCTGAAAAAGACATAACTTTATCATTAAATTTCCCTTTCTGATTCTTTCCATTGTTTTCTTCTTTTGCTAGCATTTATAATACAATTTTAAATAATATTGATAATAGTGGGCATCCTTATTTCACTCTTGATCTTATTGGGAAGGCTTCTAGCTTATCCTCATAATGCTTGCTGCTTCTTATCATTTTAAGGAAAAATCCATTTATACTTATGCTTTCAAGTATTTTTAATAAGAATGAGTATTGAATTTTGTCAAAAACTTTTTCTGCATCTGTTGAAATAATCATATGATTTTTGTTATTGATGTAATCAGTTATGTTAATAGTTTTCCTTATGTTAAACCATCCCTGAATTCTTGGTATAAATTCCACTTAGTCACAATGTATTAGCTAGTATTTTATTTATGATTTTTGCATCCACATTAATTAGTGAAATTGGTCTATAATTTTGTTAGTAGCCTTTTGGGCATCATTCCAAATTACTTTCAAAAATTGTGGGGCTAATTCATAGCTCCACCAATAGTGCATTACCTTTTTTCTCACATCTCCTCCAGCATTTGTGATTTTTCTTTTCTGTCATCTTAGACCATATGATGTCTGTGAAGTTGTTTTTAATTTGCATTTCTCTAATTATTAGTGATTTAGAGCATTTTAATATGACTATAGATTGACAGCTTGGATTTTTTCCTCTGTAAATGGCCTATTCATATCCATTAACCATTGATCATTTGGAGAATGGCTCATATTTTCATAAATATGTCTTGCTAAGTTCTCTTTATATTTTAGACATGAGGCCTTTCTCAGAGAAACTTGCTACAAAGATCTTCCATTTTCCTGTCTCCTTCTGTTTTTAGGTAGTTTGGTTTTGTTTTGGTGGGAAAAAACCTTTTCGTTTTATGTAATTAAAATTATCCATCTTAACCCCCGTTAACCTCTTTATCTCTTGTTTGGTCATGAACTTTTACCATATCCATAGATCCGACAGGTCATTTCTTCTGTGCTTCACTCATTTGCTTACATCACCCTTTATGTCTAAATCATCCACCCATTTTTTAGTTTATCTTAGTATGTGGTGTAAGATCTGTATGTAGTTTATGCAAGGCTAATTTCCAGTTTTCCCAATAGTTTTTGTCAAGTTGTGATTTCTTTCCCCAATAGCTGGGATCTTTGGGTTTATCAGAGACTAGGTTATTGTGCTTATTTGCTTATGTGTATTGTGTACCTAATGTGTTCCAATGGTTAACCTCTATTTCTTACCCACTACCAAATTATTTTGATGATTACAGGTTCGTGGTATACTTTGAGATCTCATACTATTAGGATACCTTCTTTCATATTTGTTTTTCATTGATTACTTTGATATTCTTGACATATTGTTCTTCTAGATGAATTTTTAAATTATTTTTTTCTAGCTCTGTCTAGTAATTTTTTCATAGTTTGGTTGGTATGGCTGTGAATTTAGACAGTATTTTTATTATATTGGATCAGTCTATCCATGAGCTGAGTATACTCATGAGTATTTCCCTACTGAATTCCCCAGTTAATATTCCCTGATATTTCCCTAGTTTCCCTCGTTTAAATCTGTCTTAATTTGTGTGAAGTATTTTGTAATTGTGTTCATGTAGTTCCTGTGTGTCTTGAAAGACAGATAGTCTCCCAAATATTTTATCTTTTCTGCAGTTATTTTAACTAGAATTTCTCTTTCTTTCTTTCTGTGCTAGATTTTGTTGGTAATATACAGAAATGTCAATGATTTGTGTGAGTTTATATTATATCTTGCAACTTTGCTGAAGTTGTTCATTGTTTCAATTATTTTTTTAGTTGACTCTCTAGGGTTATTTAGGAAAACTATCATGTCATCTGCAAAAAGTGATAATTTTGTTTTCTCTTTCCCCATGCTTATTCCTTCTGTTTAGTTTTTCTTGTCTTGTTATATATCAAGATTGAATTGATAGGCTATTGATAGAATACAATACTGAATAGCAATAGTGATCATGAATATCCTTGTTTCACCTCTGATCTTATTCAAAAGGTTCCTAATTTATCCCCATTACAGATTGTTGGGGTTTGTTGTTGTTGTTGTTATTTTAAATCTGATGTTTATTGTTTTTGTTGTTGATATGGTCAGTTATGCTTATAGTTTTACTAATATTGAGACAGACCTACATTCTTGGAATAAATCTCACCTGGTCATAGTGTATGATCTTTATGGTATATTGCCATAATCTCCTTGCTAACATTTTATTTATTCTTTTGCCCCAATATTCATTAGATAAGTTCATCTGTAGTTTTCTTTCTCTATTTTGACTCTCCCTTGTTTATGTATCAAGACCATATTTGTGTCAAAAAAGGAATTTGGCAGGACTCCTTTCCTCTTCCTCCCCACCCCCACAGCTCATGTAGTATTGGAATTCATTGCTCTTTAAATAGTTGATAGAATTTTGCATGTAAACCTTTCTGGTCCTGTAGTGTTTTCTGCTACTGCTTCTACTGCTGCTGCTGCTGCTGCTGCTGTTGTTCCCACCCACCCACCCTTGGAAGTTCAACTCTGGTTCCTTCAGTTTCTGTTTCTCAAATAGGGTTATTTGAGCAATGTTATTTCTTGTACTGTTAAATAGCCCTTTTTTGTTAATTTGCATCAATTTCGTTTAGAATGCAGATTTTATTGGCAAAATGTTGAGCAAAATGACTCCTAATAATTGTTTTTATTTCTTTTTCATTAGTTTTGAATTAATTTTTTTCCTTTTTTGGTACTGGTAATTTGCTTTTCTTTTAAAAAATAAAATTTTCTAATGTCTTATCTATTTTGTTTTTTAAATAGCTCCTAGTTTTACTTATTATTAGCTCAATGACTTTTGTTTTACTTTCAGTTTTGTTGAACTGTCCTTTGATTTTCATGATTTCTATTTGGGTGTTTAATTGGGAGTTTTTAATTGGCTCAATTTCTAATGTTTTAGTTGTATTACCAATTCAGTGATCTGCTCTTTCCCTCTTTTACTGATATAAGCATTTAGAGATATAAATTTTCCCAAGTACTTTTTTGACTACATCCCACAAATTTTAGTATATTGTCTCATTGTTGTTATTATCTGTAATGAGATAATTAATTATTTTTATGATTTTCTTTGACCTCTTATTTTTATAAGGATTTGATTATTTGTCCTCCAATTTTTTCAGAATTAGTGTTAACTTAATTTCCACCAAATTTATTATTTCTTAACCTAATTAATTGCTTGCATTTAATTTTTATTTTAGTTTTTTCTAAATTACATGTAAACAAAATTTTTTTAACATTTTGTTTTTTAAAATGTTGAGTTCTAAATTCTATACCTCCCTTCCCCTTCCTTAAAAAGACAAATTATTTCATATGGATTATATATGTGCAGTCAGTCATGCAAAAATTTTATGTTAGCCAAAAGAATAAAAAGACCAAAAAAACAAAAATGATAAAGTTTTTTAAAAGTATGCTTCAATTTGCAGTCAGAATTCAATTAATTTTTAAGCTATGCTTCAAAGGCATATTGAATGTAATTTTTATTTCATTATAATAAAGAAAGGCTGGATTTAATATTTCTGCCTTTCTACATTTGTGAGATTTTGATACAATACAGTTTTGATACAATTCAGTTTTTGTCAAGATGACAATAAGTATACTCCTTCCTATTTCTATTCAATATTCTCCAGAGAGCTATGAAATCTAACTTTTCTAAATTTCTATTCATGTCCTTAAATTCATTCTTGTTTATTTTCTGTTTAGATTTATCTAGGTCTATAAGGTGTAAATTGAAGTCCTTTACTGTTGTGGTTTTACCATCTATTCCTCCTGTAATTTATTTAGCTATTCCTTTAGGAATTTGGATGTCATGCCATTTGGCTTATATAAGTTTAGCACTAATACTAAGTTATTGTCTACTTTACTTTCTAGCAAAATGCAGTTTCCTTGTTTATCACTTTTCATTAGATCTATTTTGACTTTTGCTTTTTTTTAGATCATGATTGCCACTCCTGACTTTTTAATTTTAGCTGAATCATAATAGAATCTGCTCCTGCCCCTTATACTAAGTCTATGTGTATTTGTCTGTTTCAAGTGTATTTCTTGTAAATAATGTATTGAGCATTCTGGTTTCTAATCAATTCTGCTAAGTTCTTTTATGGGTGAGTTCATTGCATTCACATTCATTCATGATTATTATGTATTTCCCTAGATTCTGTTCTCTTATATTTATCTTTTTCTTTTTTACCTTGTCCTCTCATACAAACTGTTTTGCCTTTGATCCCTGGCTCATTCCATCTTCTTCTTGTTCAGTCGTTTCAGTTATATTCAACTCTTTGTGACCTCATTTGGGCTTTATCTGGCAAAGATACTAGAGTGGTTTGCCATTTCCTTCTCCAGCTCATTTTACATGCAAGGAACTGAGGTAAAAAAAAGATTAAGCAACTTGCCTGGGGTGATATGCTCAGTAAGTGTAAGATTTGAAGTCAGGAAGACGAATGTTCCAGACTTCAGGTCTGGTACTTTGACCACTGTGCCACCTAGCTGCCTTTCACTTAATCTGCCCTCCCTTTCCCCCCCCCCTCCCCTTTCTCTTGATCCCTTTCCTACCTACTTCCCTATTGAGTATGATGAATTTTGGACTCAATTGTATGTGCTTATGGTATCATCCTCTATGTATAAATCATGCACCCATTTTGACCTTATCTTGGTATACAGTATGAGATATTGATCCATCCCTAGTTTCTGCCATAATATTTTCCAGTTTTTCCAGCAGTTTTGTCAAATAGTGGGTTCTTATCCCAGAAGCTGGAGTCTTTGGGTTTATCAAAGGGATTTATCATTTGGGATTACCATAGTCATTGACTACTGTCTTGTGTACTTAACCTATTCCACTGATCCACCACTCCATTTCTTAGCCAGTACCAAACAGTTTTGATGATTGCCACTTTATAATATAGTTTTAGATCTGGTATGGCTTTTTTGTGTGTATTCTTGCTGCCTCTTCTTAGTCTCTTCTATTTCTCTTAAATTCCTACTATTTTATATCTAATTTTCTCTCATCTCTTGGATTTCCCATTCAATCGTTTTATTTCTTTGCATTGCTCATTTAAAAAAACCCTTCTTATCTGTCCTTATTATTCTCTGGAATTTTGCATTCAGTTGGGTATATTCCCTTTCTACTTTCACTTTCATTTTCCTTCTTTCCTCAGTTATTTTGAGTCCTCTCAGATAGCCATTTTGCTTTCTCACCCTTGTTTTTCTTTGGAAAGCTGGGGTTTTTTGTTGTTGTTGTCTTCTGTACAATACTGCAGATCTCTTTACCCAGTTCTTGGGGCACTCTGTCTATCATATCTAATCCCTTAAATCTATTCATCACCTCCACTTCATATTCAAAAGGGATGTTATTTAGGTCATATCCATGTGGTCTGATGGTTTTTCCCTACTTTTTTCGATTTAAGTCTGAATTTTGCAATAAGAAACTCATGATCTGAACCACAGCCAGCTACAGTATAGAGCTGTATAGCTCTCTCTCTCTCTCTCTCTCTCTCTCTCTGTCTGTCTCATATATACATACACACATACATAGATGTATGTGTGTATGTATATATGCATGTATATATTATTTATAAAATACATGCATACAATATAGAGCTGACTGTATAGAGCTTCTTAACCTTTCTCTGCAAAATACATAATCAATCTGATTTCAGTGTTGAGCATCTGGTGATGTCTATGATGATTGCCTAAGAACTATCCTAAGAATCAACTTTTAGGTTGTTGAAAAAGCATTTGTTATGACCAGTGAGTGACCTTGACAAAACTCTATTAGTTTATGCCCTCCTTTATTTTGTGCTCTATGGTCAAAGTTGCCTGTTATCTTTTGATTTCCTAGTTTCACCTTCTAATCCTCTATGATAAATATGTCAATTTTTTGGAGTTATTTATAGAAAATGTTGTGGGTCTACATAGAACTGATCAACTTTGGCCTCTTTGGCATCAGTGGCTGAAGTATAGACTCATAGTAATGTTAGGTTGAGCAGTTTGCCCTAAATTAGAAAAAAAAATCTCATTTGGTCATTTTTTATATTATGCCCCAATATTAGGGAGTTTTTCATCCTTTTTTATTGACTATGAGGGCTGCAACATTTATTCTAAGAGATTCTCACGCACAGAATTAAATTAAATTGAATTAAATTCACCCATTTCTTTCCATTTAAGTTTGACCAAAGATGTAAATATTCAAACTTTCCATCTCTTCTTGGATCACATCCAATTTACCTTGATGGATAGATCCATATTCCTATGTAATATTGATCTTTGTAGCATTGGACTTTCCTGGAATCACCAGATATGTCCACAGATGATCTTTCTTTCAGATTTGGCCCAGCTCTTTCACTCTTTCCACTCTTCTGCAGTAATGTATTGGACATCTTCTGACCTAAGGGGCTCATTTTCTGACTCATATCTTTTATCATTTTAATACTGTCTGTGGAGTTTTATTGGCAAAGATACTGGTGTGGTTTGCAGTTTCCCTCTCCAGGGAATCATTTTTAATGTGAACTCTCTGTTATGAATTGTCCATCTTGGGTGTATGACATTTCTCATGGTTTCATTAAGCTACACAAACTCCTCTGCCATGACAAGGCAGAGAGGCCTGCCTAATTATTCTCCCTTTAAAATCCCCAGTAAAGATAAAATTCTGAGGGGTTTTAAGGATCCTCTCTCCATATAAGAATGTAAGTAGTTTAACCATGTTTAGTTCCTTTTGATTTCTCACTTATGTTTCTCTTTTTTATTTCTCTTGAGTCCTGTGTTCAAATATCAATTTTTCTGTTAAACTCTGGTCTTTTTCAAAAGGAATGCTCAAAGATGTTTTATTTCATTCAATGTTCATTTTTTTCTCAGTGTTATTATACTTAGTTTTGCTGGGTAGGTTATTCTTGACTATAATCCTAGATCCTTTGGCTTCTGAAATATCATATTCTAAATTGCCCCTTTCATTACATGGTTGCTGCTAAATCTTTTGTGAACCTAACTGTAGATCTTCAGTATTTGAATATTTCTTTTGAACTGCTTGAAGTATTTTTTCCTTCACCCAAAAGTTCTGAATTTTGGTCATAATATTCCTGGAAGTTTTCATTTAGGAGTTTCTTTCAAGAAGTAACTGATAGATTCTTTTAATTTCTACTTTGTCCTCTGGTTCTTAAGAAATCTGGGAAGTTTCCTTCATAATTTCTTGAAAAATGATGTGTAGGCTCAATTGATTTTTGAGGTCACTTGCTTTTCATACGAGAATTTCACATATTTTTTCAATCTTTTGCCTTGGTTTTCTTATTTCTTGATGTCTCACAGAGCCATTAGCATCCATTTTGATTATTAAAATTTTAAGGAGTTCATTTTCTTCAGTAAAGTTTTTTTTACAGGTTTTTAATCTCTTTTACAAAGCTGTTAAATCCCTTTTCATAACTTTACTACAAAACTCTAAATTCTTTTGACATTGTCCTTTACTCTTCTGTATCAACAAGCACCCTTGCATACCCAGGATGGCTGCTAGCACAGGTTCTTAGATCTGCTTTTCTAAAGGAAAGCAACTCAAAATGGGTTAACAGTCTTACTTTAATCAGTCAAACATACACAATTTACCTAGTTCAGGGGGAAAAGTCAGCACCCTGAACTTCAGAGAATGCAAACAGAATGCAAACAGAAGTTACAAGCAGAAGTTACAAGC
>CM053602.1:62658255-62676794 GCA_028646575.1 Pseudocheirus occidentalis | reverse complement strand
TTGAAATGTTTCCTCAGTTATCCACCAAACAAGATCATCTCTTAAGTGAACCATGACTTCTCATATATAGGCTCTATGAGGAAAATTTCATAATATTGCTTTAACCTAGCCCTGCACAGCTGAGAGACCAGACATGTTGCTTAGGGACCAGATTTCTTTAATGTTTCACTCAGGTCTAAAGGTTATGAAGATTCCAGCCTCCTATCCCCTTCTCCCCCAAACAACCCTTCTAGAGGAGCTAGAACCAAAGAATGATGCCAGGAATATAAGTAGTTTCCTCTAATTATACACCTCAAGTAACATATGTATCTTATCTGAAAACTACTGGTTGTGCTGGCTAATCAGCTATTTCTTCTTTTTTCTTTGAATTCCATATAATGTAAAACTTATAAAGACTTAGGGGGAATGGGGCCACTCCTTTTTCAGCTCTCTCTTCAGATGAATATCTTAATAAACTTCTTTTTGAATTTTTTCAGCTCTGTGTTTTATTCTCTACAGACTATACAGCAGGGCATAAACACTTTATAAGTTGTTTATGTGACAGGATACCTGCATAACCTTTCCATCATCTTTGGTGTAGAAATAATGACTTTAATTAAACTGTTGAGATCTCTCATAGAGTAAACTGTCCTATAATTCTTTCAAAGCTCTAAATTCAGCAAAAAATAATCCACACATTCAGGACAGACAGGAATATAATAGGAATGTAATAGACAGGAAGCCAAAGAACTCAAAACAGGTCAACAAATATATTCATTTCTTACTTACAACACGGAAATTTGTATTTGGAGGAAATAAATTTTCTTTTAAAACTCTCAAGATAAATTCATCATTTATGCTGTCTTAGAACATGTAGAGAAATGAGTAACATTATGGGATAAGAGAAAGTATGATCTCATGGCTACATCCCTGATCTTCAAGGTGTCAAATCCTGCTTCAGACACTTACTAGTTGCATTATCTCATATAAGTCAATTAATCTCCCTTGTCTGTGTTCCCTCTACTGAGGAGGTTGGACTAGATGGACTCTGAGACCTATTTCAGATGTAAATCTCCAACTATGAGCCTGTGGCTCCATTTAATGAATTAAGAGATGGGTGGGTAGAGAGGGAATTTGATATAGCAGATGTAGACCATACATTGGAAAATGTTGTTAGTGACTAAAAAAACATAGAGAGTCAAGTTTGTTCATAATGGAATACTACAGATGAAGGAAGATGGAGAACAAGAATTCTGGAAGTGGAGTCAGAAGCACCAGATTGGAATCCTAGCTCAACTACTGACTATAGCAGTAGCCTCACTTTACCATTTGAAATTTGAACACTCCAGGATTAATAATTTTTACAAACCTTAGGCACCTAGATAAGTATTCATCTGCATGCCTGATTTAGCACTTTAATTTTAATTCTTAGTCAAACTTGTGGTTTTTATTTTTATAATTTTTAAATTCATAATTATTTTGCAATTTTCTTTTGTAATTAGGTATTACAATCATATGATCAACTGTTTTTCTTGTATTTATTTCTTCCAAGATTTGTTCTTGTGGATAGACAAGTATGTTGTAAAGCTAAAATTAACTCAATGTTGTCCCCAACACTACAAAAGCCTAACCTTGATATTTAACCAGATGCCTTTGATTCTAACCAGATAATATTTTACGGGGTAAATTATGTAGTGGGCAACTTTAATGGGGATGATTCAATCAGAATTTCTATTGACTCTGAAGGAATTCAAAACTTACTTCACTTCATAAATCTGAATTCCTTTAGGCTTCATTATGCCTCCTTTCACATTGGTTAAATGTGTGTTAGTTGTTACATCAGTTACAGTCCAGTAAATCTGCGTTTTGAATGAGTCATATTGTGATACTATGGTTTAGACATGTGACGTCAGACAAAAAGTGAAATATCTCATTTGACTACAACACAGTAGTAGTCCATTATTTATCTTCTAATTCCAGACACCAAATGTCACCTAAAGAATGTGCCATATTTTTAATGGCAATTCAATTATTGAGAAGCATTTATTAAATTTCTGTTAGGTGCTAGGCCCTATGCTAAGTGTTGAGAATATAAAGGCAAAAAAGAAACAGCCCTGCTCTCAAGGACCATACATCCTACTGCTAGAGACAACATGCATTTACGTATCAACATCAGTCAGGCAGTCAATAAACATTTATTAAGTGCCTATCATGTGCTGGGCACTGACTTGTGCTAAGCACTGGAGATACAAAAAAGGCAACAAGTCAGTCTCTGCACTCAAGGCTTTCACAATCTAATAGGGGAGACAACAAGCAAACAAATATTTACAAACAAGCTCTATACAGGATAAATAGGAAACAATTAAAAGAGAGAAGGCATTAGAATTAAGAGGAGTTAGGAAAAGCTTCTTGTAGGACATGGCATTTTAATTTGGACTTGATGGAATGCAGGGAAGGTAGGAAACAAAGATGAAAAGGGAGAGCATTCTAGACATGGGGGACAGCCAGAGAAAATGCCCCAAGTTAGGAAATGGAATGTCTTGTTTGTGGAACAGCAAGGAGGGCAGTGTCACTAGACTGAAGAATACACAGCAGGAAATAAGCTATAAGAATACTGGAAAGGCAAGGAAATGGGACTATGTCATGAAGGGCTTTAAATACCAAAGAAAATTTTATATTTGATCCTGGAGGCAATAGGGAGCCACTGAAGTTTACTGAGTAGGGGACTGACATAATCAGACCTGCACTTATGAAATTTTCTTGGTCAGTTTGGAGAAGGGACTGGAGTGGGGAGGGACCTGAAGCAGGTAGATCCACCAGCAGTCCAGCCACGAGGTGATGAGGGCCTGCACCAGGGAGGTGGCAGGGTCAGAGGAGAGAAGGGGACATATAAGACAGATGTTGCAAAGGTGAAATGAGCAGGCCTAGACAACAGATTGGATGTACTGGGTGAGTGATAGTGAGGAGTTGAGAATAATTCCTAGATTTCAAGACTGAGGGACTGGGAGGACAGTAATATGGAAGTGAAGAGGAGGGGGAAAATTTAGGAAGAAAAATAACAAGTTCAGTTTTGGACATGTTGAGTTTAAAATGTTTGCTAAACATTTTCAAGATATCTCAAATTGGTGGAGATGGGAGACTGGTGGTCAGCAGAGAGGTTGCAGCAGACTGGAGAATCATTAACAGAGACATAATAATTACATCCATGGGAGCTAATGGGATCACCAAGTGATTAATATTATAAAAAGAAGAGAGAGGGTGTAATTTGGAAGAGGATCCAGCAAAGGACACTGAGAAGGAACATTTAGATAGGGAGGGGGGAAAGCAAAAGAAGGTAGTGTCCCCAAAATGTAAAGAGAATGTATCTCTTAAGCATATTTCTCATATCTCTCTACATAGAGCACGTAGAGAAAAAGTATGAAGGAGAAAAGAGTGATAAATGTGTCAAAATCTGCAGAGTGATAAGGAAGAATGAGAATGGAGAAAAGACCACTGGATTTGGCAATTAAGAGTCACTGGTAACTTTGGAGGGAGCAGTTTCAGCAGAATGTTGAATCTGGTAGCTGAATCATAAGGGGCAAGAAAGGAGGAAGAAAAGAGGAATGAAGGCAGTCATACTAAGGAGTTTAGTCACAAAAGCAGAAGAGCTGTAGGATGGCAAATAGGGCTAAAAGGGTTAAATGAGGGCTTTTTTGAGGATGGGAAACACGAGCATGTATGTAGGCAATAGGGAAGGAGCCATTAAACAGAGAGATTGAAGATAAGTGATAAAGATTTCAGAAGTAGCAAATCTATTGGAGGAGATGGGATGGAATAAAATTGCCTGCATAGGTAAAGGGTTGGTTTCAGTGGGAGTAAGTCCATCTCATCATGTGATACAGGGGCAAAGGGGGAGATAGAGGCAGAAGACATCCAAGATGAGGAAGGCATCTGATATGAGATCAGGAAGAGGGAAGAAAAGGGAGTGAATGGCCTCAGTTATTTTCTGTAAAATAAGAGTGTGTGTTCTCAACTGAAAGAGTATGGGGAGGGAAGGTCAAGAGAGATTTAATGAGAGATGAAATAGTTTGAACAAGCCTCAAGAGAAAGTGGGATGTGCGAATTGATGAAGGAGATACAGAAGGATTATTTAGTAGAAGTGAAAGCCCAGATGAGATTGTTTAACACAAATGTGTAATGGACTGGATAATAACAGTTGTGATTGTTTCCACCTTTGTGTGTGTGTGTGTGTGTGTGTGCATATGATTGTGTGTGTGTGTGTGTGTGTGTGTGGGAAGGCAAGGGACAATGGGAGTCATCACAAGATGGGGATTGAGAGGGCACATTCAGTGATAGTTTAAAGGGGAAAACTTGCTCAAGAAAAGAGGAAAATGTAAAGTTGAATAGATTCAAGTTATCAAGATGGTAACAAGAAGAGAGTGGCTAAAGCAGTGGAGATCACTTTATGAAAAAACTGAGACCTTGAAGAAATGGAGGTCACAGGATGACTGACTTCCAATAACTTCATCATTAAATGAAGAGTAGAGTTTGATAAGGGAAGAAAGAGAGGCAGAAAGTCAATAGATGGTGGGAAAATGAGGGGATTTCAGACTTCTTGAACATTTGTGGCTGATGAGGATAGGACCATCTTTAGGGGTGGATAAGGGGCAGGAGTAAGTCAGGGGAATGAACATGTTGAGGAACTGAGTAATTAGGATGTTTTGAGTGAAAGTCAATAGGTACATTGACGTCCGCCAGTATGAAAACAGGAGTTGGGGAGACAAGAAAAACTGTGAGACATAACTGAATTCATTGAAGAAGGAAGGGGAATTTCCTGGAGGTATTTGGATAACAATTATCAGGATTGTGATTGGGTGGAAGGCATGAATTTTGTGACCCTCAAAGGTGGGGCTACTGAGAGATGGAGGAAGGGAGGACCTGGAAGTGGCAATGGGGTATTCCAGCTACCCTGTCTGGACCAATTAGCCATGAACAATGAAAGAAAATACAGACAGGACTTGAAAGAGTGACCAGGGACCAGTCATCAGAGGGAGCCTGGTTTCAGTGATAGCTAGATGATGGATAGAATGGGAGGGGAGGAGGATTTAGGATTTAGGGAAGTTTGTTGCCTATGGAACAGGCATTCCAGAGGGCACAGTAGAAGGGGTAGCATTTGGTTGGGACTTTGGGGTGGGAGCATTGAGGGGGATGGAAACAAGGAATCTGGTGGTGGGGGTTGGAGAATGAGGTTTGGTTGATGACCTATGGGGGTTCAAAATCACTGGGATTTGTAAAGTATTACCAGTTGTGGGAATGTTCATTATTGAAGGGAAGGCACCACTCCTCTTCCCAGAGGAAGCTGAAGATCAGGCAAAAGAAAAGTACAGCAGAAAATGGAAGGCACACAGTCAGATGGTCAGATGGGAGGTCTCATTTCATTACTTTTCTTCTGTCAGAAGGCTGGAGATAAGTCAGAAGGTGGTGCAGCAGGAGTTGAAGTCCCTCTCCCTGCTGACTTTCCTCTGCCCTCAAGGGACAGGGGCAGCAGGAGATGGAAGGATTGAGGTCAAAGGGAATGTTGCTCCTTTTCACACCAGAGGCTCTCCACAGAGAATCTCTCACCAGCAGGAATCAGTCTGTCAGTAGGAGGTGTAAGTTGTCTTGCACTGAAGCAGAACCACCAACCTTCCTTCAGAGGGGCACGTGCAGCAGGAAATGGAAGGTAAGTGATCAGAGGAAGTTCTTGTCCCTCTTCTTACCTAAGGCTGATGAGGTACAAAATACAAAGAAAACTCAAGTTAATTTAAGAGGAGGACACCTTTCTCTAATGCCTGGGGAGACAAGGAAAGGTGTCATGGAGGTGATATCCTTTCAGGAAACTAGGAATTGTGATAAACGGTGGTGAGGATGGAATGCATTCCAGGGATGGAGGATAACTTGGGCAAAGGAATCCTACCAGAGTCTCAGAAGGACAGGGAAGAAGGCATCTAAAAATAAAAAGTAGTCTTCCAGTGGTACTTCCCCAACCATGGTACAAGATGCAGGACAAACTGGCTTCCGTTTCCTATTAGCCTCCAAAGTAAAATCTGGCAAACTGATGAATTCTGGAGTAGCATTGGCATGACTCTCCCATCTCCACAGCAAGCATATATGGATAAGAGGGTTACACTTCCCTTCTCAAATTCACATCTAAGGCTGAGTACTAAAAACAGTAATTGCTTTAATTATCCTTGCTGATCCCCCACCTTTTGGAATAATTTTCTCTTTTGAAGGAAGAAACACAAAACCTTCCCTGTACACAGAGTGCTCACAATTTCCCTTACAATTTACAATGGTAGAAGCAACATGTAAATAGATATGTTTATGAGATATTGTGACAAAACTGTCCAGGAGGACATTGTACTACCACTGAGGACCAATCAACTGGGTAAATTTAGGAGAAAACTGCAGTCTATTGCACTCAGAGAATGACCCACATGGAAGATTTACCAATCAACTAGGGAGCCCCAAGCATTAGTTTTAAGCTACATTATATAGGTTTTGGTTGCATAAGAAGGATGAATACAATGGAATTTAAAAGAGCAATAGGGGAAGTAAAGATTTACACATCAAAGAGTGGGCAAGTCACTTAACCCTCTTAGTCTCAGTTTCCTCACCTGCAAAATGAGCTAGAGAAGGAAATAGTAAACCACTCCAGTGTCTTTGCCAACTCCAAAATTTTTTTCCTGTTTTTTGGAGGGGGGGAGGGTTGGACAGTTGGGATTAAGTGACTTGCCCAAGGTCACATGGCTAGTTTTGTGATAAGTTTCTGAGGCTGGATTTGAACTCAGGTCCTCCTGATTCTAGGGCCAGTGCTCTATTCACTGAGTCACCTAGCCATCCATAACTCCAAAACTTTGTCAACTGCCAAAATTCAAAATGGAGTCACAAAGAACTGGACATGACTGAAAAATGACTGAACATCCTCCATATTGGAGGGTATGAACTAGTTATTGAACAGAGGATAGAAATTTTCCTTGAAACTTGGGCTCGACATGGTTCCCCATCTGCCCACAGGACCCCTTCATGCCTCCTTCCTATCAGTTTGACCAACATGGAAGAAGGTAAGAAGATTTTCCTTCTTAGGGTCCTCTCCTGGGCTTTGTTGGCACCTGGCTAAAGACTAAATAGTAAACCTTCTGGGAGCCAAGATGGTGGCGTAAGCAGTAAATCGCTTTAACCTTCCTTTGTTGACTTTCAAAAATCTAGAAAATATTGCCCCAGGAAATATCCTGGAATAGTGGAATCAGCAGGAAGACAGGATATGGTAGTCATTTAGCTCAGGAGGGTAGGGGATCTTGATTCCCAATATGTAGGAGCAGGCAAGTGCGAACAGTGGCACACACACCTCCAGCTCAGTGTCAGGTAAACTACCAGATCACTACAACAACCAGCAGCCAGCACCAGACACCCCAGCACAGAAAAGCAGTAAACCAGGTGCCTAGGACCCAGCACAAGAAGTCTGAGACAGTGCCCCTCAGGCCTCAGAAGCAGAGAAAAAGCCAGAAAAAGGAAAACAACATGAGCAAGAAAAAGAAAAAAGCAGTGACTATAGAGAAATATCTTGACAGGGAAGATCAAAACACAAATTCAGGAAAGGACAACATGGTCAACACATTCACAACTGAAACCTCAATGGGAAATAACTGATCTCAAGCCCAAAAAACCTCCTTGGAAGAGCTCAAGAAGGATTTTAAATCAAATAAGAGAGGTAGAAGGAAAAAAAAAACAAATAAAAAAATGGGGAAAAAGTTCACTGAAGAAAACTTCTTCTTTTTTTTTTTGCTTTTTGGAGGGCAATTGGGGTTAAGCGACTTGCCCAAGGTCACACAGCTAGGTTTTTTTGTGTTAAGTGTCTGAGGCTGGATTTGAACTCAGTGACTCCTGACTCCAGGGCTGGTGCTCTATTCACTGTGCCACCTAGCTGCCCGAAAACAACTTCTTAAAAAGTAGAGTTGGTCTGGGCAGGTAGATGGCACAGTGAATTAAGCATTAACCCTAGAGTCAGGAGGACCCCAGTTCAAATCTGGCCTCAGACAGTTGGCACACTTACTAGATGTGTGATCTTGGGAAAGCCACTTAACTGCAATTGCCTTGCCTTCCCCCCTCCAAATTTTTTTTAGAAGTGTAGAATTATCTAAATGGAAAAGAAGGTACAAAAGCTAACTGAAGAAAACAACTTGTTAAAAGTTAGAATTGGGTAAGTGGAAGTTAATGACTTTATGAGACATCAAGAATCAGTCAAATAAAACAAAAAGAATGACAAAATAGAAGAAAACATAGAATACCTCATTGGAAAAACAACTGACCTGGAAAACTGATCCAGAAAGGATAATTTAAGAATTATTGGTCTACCTGAGAACAATGATTAAAAAAAGAGCCTGGAAATCATTTTTTTTCAAGAAATCATCAAGGAAAACTGCCCTTGGGTCCTAGAGCCAGGGGGTAAAATATTCATTGAAAGAATCTATTGATCACCTCCTGAAAGAGATCAAAAATTGAAAACACCAAAGAATGTTGTAGCCAAATTCCAGAATTATCAGATCAAGGAGAAAATACCACAAGCAGCCAGAAACAATTCAAATATCATGGAAATGAAAAGACTAGAGTTCAATGAAAAACTTGATCTTTAAATACAAGACTCAAGAGAGACATAAAAAAGATAAACAGAAAAGGAAGAAAAAAAACGTTTTATTCAATAAGGACAAACTGTTAACATCCCTACATGGTAAGATGATGCAACTCTTGAGAACTGGATCTTTATTGCATTGTATAGAAGGAAAACACATAGACAGAGGGGGTGGGTTTAAGCTGATTTTCATGTAATGATGAAAAACCTAATTAAGTACTACAAGAGGTTATAATGGGTGAAAAGAAAAGGAGGAGGCAGAAAAGGGTAAAATGTAATACATGAAGGGGCACAAAGACATATTACAGTAGAGGGAAAGAAGGGAGGATGATGAACAGTGAACTTTACTCTCACCAGATTTGGCTCAAGGAGGGAATAAAATACTCAGGTATAGTAATATAACTTGCCCTAAAGGCAGTTGGAGAGGAAAGGGGAAAAAGGGAGGGAGGGATAGAAGAGAGGGAAGAAGTAATGGAAAAGGGAGAGGGGCTGATAGAAGAGAGAGCAGATTGAGAGAGGCAGTGGCCAAAAGCAAAACTCTAGTGAGGAGGGAAAGGGAGAAAGGAGAAAGAAAAATATAAATAGGGGGAGGAGGATAGAACGGAGATAAAGACACAGATAGTAATTATAATTGTGAAGGGGAATTGGATGAAGTCTACCATAAAATGGAAGTGGATAGCAGAGTGGATTAAAAATCATAGTGCTACAATATGTTGTTTATAAGAAACACATCTGAAACAGAGGGATGCACACAGAGTAAAGGTAAAAGGCTGGAGTAAAATACGTTATGCTTCAGTTGAAGCAAAAGAAAAGCATGGGTAGCAATCATGATCTCAGACAAAGCAAAAGCAAAAACAGATCTAATTAAAAGAGTTAAGGAAGGAAACTATATCCTACTAAAAGGCACCATAGACAATGAAGCAGGGAGTTACAGGAAGAAATTGACAGCAAAACTATACTAGTGGAAGACCTCAACCTCCCCCTCTCTGAACTAGATGAATCTAACCACAAAATAAACAGGAAAGAAATTAAGGAGGTGATTAGAATTCTAGAAAAGTTAGATATAATAAATCTCTGGAGTAAACTGAATGGGAATAAAAACAATATACCTTTTTCTTGGTGGTACATGGGACCTACACAAAAACTGACCATATACTAAGGCATAAAAACCTCACAATCCAAAGCAGAAAGGCAGAAATATTACATGCATCATTTTCAGATCATGATGTAGTAAAAATTTTATGTAATAAAGGACCACTGAAAGATCGACTAAAAACCAATTTGGAAACTAAATAATCTAATACTAAAGAATGAGCGGCTCAAACAATAATGAGACAACACACCAAAACTTATGGGATGGAGCAAAAGTAGTTCTTAGGGGAAGTTTTATATCTCTAAATGCTTACATGAATAAATAGAGAAAAATGAGATCAATGAATAGGGCATGAAACTAAAAAGCTAGAAGAACAAATTAAAAATCCTCAATTAAATATCAAATTAAAAATACTTAAAAGCAAAGGAGAGATTAATAAAATTTAAATAAAGAAACTATTGAACTAATAAAACTAAGAGCTGGTTTTATGAAAAAAATAAAATTGACAAAACATTGGTTAATTTGTTTAAAAAAAGAAAGAAGAAAACCAAATTACCAGTATCAAAGACAAAAAAGGTGAATTCACTGCCCTTTCCCTAAGAGGAAAGAAAATAATTCAGAAGTATCTTGCCCAACTGCATGCCCATAAATTTGACAATCTTAGTGAAATGGATGAATATTTACAAAAATATAAATTGCCCAGATTAACTGACAAGGAAGTAAAATACTTGACTCCTTCTCAGAAAAAGAAAATGAACAAACTATCAATGAACTCCATAGGAGAAAATCTCCGGGGCCAGATGGATTTGGAAGTGACTTCTATCAAACGTTTTAAGAACAATTAATTCCAATAATAAAAAGACTATTTGGGAAAATAGGCAAAGGAGTCCTACCGAATTCCTTTTATAATATATATACACTGATACCTAAAGTGGAAAGAGTCAAAACAGAGGGAAAAAATTATAGACCATTTCCCCTAATGAATAAAGATGCAAAAAATTTAAATAAAATGTTAGCAAACTAATTACAACAACTTTTCACAAGAATAATACACTATGACCAGGTTGAATTTATACCAGGAATGTAGGACTGGTTCAATATTAGGAAAGCTATATTAACAAAACTATATATTAACAAAACTAACAGAAACCATATGATTATCTCAATAAATGCAGAAGAAACTTTTGACTAAATACAACACACATTCCTATGAAAAACACTAGAAAGTATAAGAATAAATGGAGTCTTCCTTAAAATGATAAGTATCATCTACAAAAACCATCAGTAAGTATTATATGTAATGGGGATAAGCTAGAAACATTTCAAATAAGATCAAAGGTGAAAAAAAGTATGTCCATTATCATGACTGTTACTCAATATGGCACTAGAAACATTAGTTTTAGCAATAAGAGAAGGAAAAGAAACTGAAGGAATAAGAATAGGTAAAGAAGCAAAGCTGTCATTCTTTGCAGATAATTTGATGGTATACTTAGAGAATCCTAGAGAATCAAGTGAAAAACTACTTGAAATAATTAATAACTTTAACAAAGTTTTGGGATATAAAATGAACCCACATAAATCCTCAGTATTTCTATATATTATTAACAAAGCAAGAGATATAAAGAGAAATTCCATTTAACGTTACTGTAGACATTATAAAATATTTGGGAGTCTACCTGCCAAAACAAACCCAGGAACTATATGAACACAATTACAAAACACTTTTCACACAAATAAAGTCAGGCCTAAATAATTGGAAAGCATCAGTTGCTCATGGGTAAGCTGAGTTAATATAATAAAAACGGCAATTCTACCTAAATTAATTTGCTTATTCAGTGCCATACCAATCCAACTATCAAAAAATTATTCAGTAGAACTAATAAAAATAATAACAAAATTCATCTGGGAGGGCAAAAGTTTCAGAATATCAAGGGAATCAATGAAAAGAAATGCTAGGGAAGGTGGCCTTGCCATACTGGATCTTAAATTGTATTATAAAGCAGCAATCATAGAAACTACTTGGTACTGGATAAGAAAAAGAGTGTGGAAAAGTGGACTAGGCATAAGACATGGTAGTCAATGACAATACTAATCTACTGTTTGATAAACCCAAAGACTCCAGCTTCTGGGCTAAAAACTGAATATTTGACAAAACTTCTGGGAAAACTGGAAAATAGTGTGGTAGAAACTAGTCATAGAAGAAATCTTTTTTTTGGGGGGGGGAGGACAACTGGGGATAAGTGACTTGCCTAAAGTCATATGGCTAATAAGTATTAAGTGTTCGAGGCCAAATTTGAACTCAAGTCCTCCTGAGTCCAGGGCCAGTGCTCTCTATTCACTGTGCCACCTAGCTGCCCCATAGACTACATTTTACACCACTTACACACTTAAAATTTCAAAACGGGTACATGATTTAGATGTAAAAGCTGATACTGTCAGCAAACTAGGAGATCAAAAAACAGTTTACCTGCCAGATTTGTGGAGGATGGAAGAATTTATGGCTGAACAAGAGATAGAGAATATTATGAAATGCAAAGTGGACAGTTTTGACTATATTAAATTGAAAAGTTTTTATACAAAGCCAATGCAACCAAGAAGCAGAAAACTGGGAAAGAATTTTTACAGCCAGTGTCTCTGAAAAAAGCCTTGTTTCTAAAATATATTGAAAACTGAGTGAACCTTATAAGAAAACAAAGCATTCCCCAATTGATAAACGATCAAAGGATATGAAGAAGTTTTCAGAAGAATAAATTAAAGATATCTATAGTCATATAAAAATGCTCTAAATCACTATTGATTAGAGAAATGCAAATCAAAACAACTCTTAGGTACCACATCACACCTGTTAGATTGGCTAACATGACAAAACAGGAAAATTATCATTATTATGCTGCTGGAGATGTGGAAAAATTGAAATACTAATGCATTGTTGGTGGAGTTGTGAACCAATCCAGCCATTTTGGAGAGCAATTTGGACGTATGCCCAAAGGGTTATAAAAGTGTGCATACCCTTTGACCCTGCAATACCACCTTTGGAACTGTACTGCAAAGAGATCATACAAATAAGAAAAGAACCCACATGTACAAAATGTACAAAAATATTTGAAGCAGCTCTCTTTTTTGATAACAAAGATCTGGAAATTGAGGGGATGCCCATCAATTGGGGAATGGCTGAAAAAATTGTGGTATAAGAATGTAATGGAAGATATGATAAGAAATGATGAGCAGGCAAACTTTAGAAAATCCTGGAAAGACTTACATGAATTATTGGTGAGTGAGGGGAGCAGAACCAGCAAAACATTGTACATAGTTACGGCCACATTGTGCAATGACTAAGTTTGATAGACTTTTCTTCTCAGTAATGTGAGGTTCTACGACAACTACAAAAGGCTCATGTTGGAAAATGCTATCCACATCCTTAGAAGTATTACAGAGTCTAAATGCAGATCAAAGAATACTATTTGCCCTTTTTCTTTTTTGTTTTGTTTTGTTTTGCTTCTTCTTTTTTGTGATTCATTCCACTGGTTATAATTCTTCTTTGCAACATGACTAATATGAAAATATGTTTAATGTGAATGAATATGTAGAACTTATATCAGATTGCATGCCATCTTGGGAGGGAGAAGGAAAAAATTTGGAATTAAAAAGTTTATGGAATTGAATGTTGCAAAACCAAAAATAAACAAACAAATAAATAAAGCCTAAAAGGTTTAGCCTGGGCACTGGAGCAGAGTTGGTGGTGGTGAGATGTAGAGGTCATTCTAGAATTCCAGTTGCCTACAGGGTGCTTTCCAGATGTGGTGCTTCAAGGAGTCTGAGGAGGTGCAGTGTTTTAGATGTGAGGGCAGAAGTTCTTCACAATTTTAAAAATTACTGAGGACAGTATGAGATTTTTGAAATGTAGGCTATATCAATGGATGTTTAGAATGCTAGAAATGAAATTGAAAATTTTTAAGATATGCATTTACAAATCTATTTTAATATGAAATTAATAAACCCATTTTATATTAAAATCATGCAGTATCATATGCCTCTCATGTGAAGGAGAGGAAAAAGAGGTACAAAACTGCACTGAAGAAAATAACTCCTTAAAATTGGAATTGTGCATCTGGAAGCCAATGGCTCCATTAGACATCAAGAAATAATCAAAATCAAAAGAATGAAGAAATGGATGAAAATGTGAACTGTCTCAACGTAAAAACAACTGATCTTGAAAATGCATCAAGGAGAGATAACTTAAGAATGATTGGACAAAGTGAAGGGCACAATCAAAGCAAGAGCATAAACATCATAAGTCAAGGAAATTTCAAGAAAATTTCAAGAAAATAAAGGAAAATTGTTCCAATCCTCTAGAATCATAGGGTGAAATATAAATTCAAAGACTCTACTGATCTCCTCATGAAAGAGATTCTGAAATGAAAACCCTCCAGGAGTATTATAGACAAATTCCAAAGCTCCCAGATCAAAAAGAAAAGAACTTCAATGGGCCATAAATAATACACTCAGATATGATGGAACCACAGTCAGGATCACAAAAGACTTAGTAGCTACAATGTTAAAAGAGTGGCGGGTCTAGAGCATGATAATATAGAAGGCAAAGGAGATAAGATTATAATGAAAAATAACCCACCCAACAAAACTAAGTAGAATTCTTCAGTAAGAAAAACGCATGCTTAGTGAAATAGGGGGCCTTCAAGTATTCATAAAGAAAAGACCAGAGATGAATAGAAAATCTGACATTCAAATACCAGAATCAAAGGAAACAAAAAAAGGAAACAGGAAAGAGAATTCATATAAGGCACTCGGTAAGATTAAACTGTTTATATTGTTCTGTAAGCAGATGATACATGTAACTCTTATTAACTTTGTCATTATTAAGGAATCTATCATTATAAGGAATCTTCATAGACAGAGGGCACAAGAGCAAGGCAATTATGTTAAGATGATCTAAAAAAAGAAAAGTGGATGGGTGAATAAGGGAAAGGAGACAGAAAGAATAGTGAAAATTATTTCACGTAAAAGAGGCATGTAAGGAAGAGCTTTTGTGGAGGAGGGGAAAGAAGGAAAGAAGGGAAGCAAGCAATTCTTGAATCTCACTTTCATTTGAATTTGTTCAAAGAGGAAAGAATCTATATATATATATATATATATATATAGCTAGGTGAGCATAAAAGGGAGACAATGGTCAGAAGCAAAACAGACTTTTAAGGAGGGACATTGTAATAAAAGAGAGAGAAGGATAAATAAACAGAAGAAAAGAGGATGGAGGGAAACTCAGAGTTAAGAATCAGAACTGTGAATGTGAATGGGATGAACTCACCTATAAAACAGAATCAGATAGCAGAATGAAAACCAAATCACAAGAAAATCTAGTTTAAATACTAAACACATATGTACCAAATGACATAGCATCCAAATTCTGATGGTTTTTAAAATCACCAAACACTTTTGTTGTAAAAATGAAGAAGAGATGAATAAATGTAACAACCAAGAAAATGTGAAAACCAACACATTTAAAGAAAGCCCACCACAATTAAACAACAAAATGGAAGTTCTAAAAATCAGAGATGAACAAAAGTGAAAGCAAATGAAATTTGGAAAAGCAAATTAGTACTTAAAAATTATAAACTGTGAGATAATTTAAGTGTTTAAAGTGAACAATGTTACAAGTAAGAAAAATGAAAACAAAAATTTTAAAATAAAGGGAAGGAAATATTAGAAATGTACCCAGTTACTAACCAAGAAAATCAATAGTTTACATGAAATGGATGGATATTTACAAAAATCTAAAACATCTGTATTAATAGGACATCATAGAAAATTTAAATAATCCAATCTCAGAAAAATAAACAGAAAAAGCTACAAATTAAATCCCAAAGGAGGCAAAAAGTCCTAGGATAAGATCTATTTATAAGAAAATGTTATCAGCCATTATAAAGAAAAAATATTATTTTTTACTACATAACTTCTTTGAAAAATTATAAGAAGAGAATCTACAGAGTTCCTTCTATGATACAAATTACAACTCATACCTAAATCAGCAAAATTCAAAACAGAGAAAAAAGACCATAGGAAAGAGTTCCTTAATAAACAGTGACTCAAAAAGTTAAATGACATCCAAATTCTTAAAAGAAAAGTGAAAAGACTTATACGGGGAAATACACAGTAAAACTATGCTAGTGAAACACCTCAACTTTTCTCTGTTCAGAGCTAGATAAATATAATCATAAAATAAACAAGAAAGAACATAAGGAAATGAATAGAATTTTAAAAATTTAGATCAGATAGACTTCTGGTGAAAACTGAATAGGAATGGAAAGAAGGGTACCTTTCTCTCTGCTGTACATGAAAGCTTCACAAAAACTGACCATGTATTAGTGCATTTGAACTCATAAACAAATGCAAATAGGCAAAAGTATCAAATATACCTTCTTCAGACCATAATACAAAAAATATATTTAATAAAGGTCTGTGGAAGCACAGATCAAACATTAAGGGGAAATTACATAATCCAATTCAAAAGAATGAATGAGTCATAGAAGCCATGAATAATTTCACTCAAAGAGAAAGACAACAATTGGACAACATACCAAAATTTATGGGATGCAGTCAAAGCAGCATTTGGAGGGAAATGAATATTTTTAAATCCTTACATCAATAAAAGAAAGATAAGATCAATAAATTGTGTATGTAACGAAAAAAAACAAAAAAGAGGACAAATGAAAAATTCCCAATTAAAAACCAAAATAGAAACCAATACTGATGCAAAATAATTTAAACAAATTATTAGCAAAGAAATTACAGAATTATATCACATAAATAATATGCTATGATCAGATGGAACTTATGCAGTAAGTCTTGTTAAATATTAAGAAACTAGAAAGCCTAGGGAAAAATGAAACCTTTCTTCAAATCATAAGTAATATCAATCCAAAACCATGAGCAAACATTATCTGTAATGAAGATCCACTAGAAGCCTTCCCAATAAGATCTGGTGTAAAGTAAGGATGACCATTATCACCACTATTATTCAAGTGTACTACAAATACTAGCTATAGCAAGAAGATAAGGAAAAAAATGAAAGACTAAAAAAAAGGCAACAAAGAAGCAAAGCTATTATTCTTTGCAGATGATATAATAGTTTACTTAGTGAAGCCTAGAGAATCAAATAAAAAAACTAGCTGAAACAAAGAACAATTTTAGCAAAGTTGTAAGATATAAAATAAATCCACATAAATCATTGGCATTTCCACACACAACCGACAAAAACCAGCAAGAAGAGACAGAAAGAGAAATGACATTTAAAAAGACCACAGAAAATATAAAACATGTGAGAATCCATCTGTTAAGACACATCCAGGAATTTTATGAACACAATTTTAAAACATTTTTCACACAGATAAAGAGAGAACTAAACTGGAGAAATATTAATCACTCATGTGTAACCCAAGCCTATATATATATATTTAAATTGATTTTTATTTTTTAATTCTTTTTTTTGCCTTTTTTTGGAGGGCAATTGGGGTTAAGCGATTTGCCCAAAGTCACATGGCTAGGTTCTTTTTGTGTGTGTGATAAGTGTGTGGGGCCAAATCTGAACTCAG
Organism: Pseudocheirus occidentalis; assembly: GCA_028646575.1. NCBI lineage: Eukaryota > Metazoa > Chordata > Mammalia > Diprotodontia > Pseudocheiridae > Pseudocheirus > Pseudocheirus occidentalis. The sequence goes on along the minus strand of CM053602.1, from coordinate 62,659,471 downwards.
GTCCTCCTGACTCCAGGACTGGTGCTCTATTCACTGTGCCACCTAACCACCCCCAAGCCAATATAATTAGAAAACAATTATACTGAAATTAATTCACTTATTCAGTCCCACACCAATCAAAGATCAAAGAATCATTTTACAGAGGCAGAAAAAAAACCCAATCTGGAAGGTCAGAAATATCAAGAGAATCAACGAAAAAGAAAAAAAAAACTGTGAAGGCAGGTGGCCCAACAATACTACATTTCAAACTATACTACAAAATAGTGAACATGAAAACAATCTAATACAGGGTAAAAAAGAGTGGAGGATAACTATAATACATTAGGTATACAACACACAGTAGGAGCAAATGACCACAGTAATCTAGTGTTTGGTATATCCAAAGATGCTAACTTTTAGGGTCAGAACTCACAGGCTGACAAGAATAGCTGGGAAAACAGGAAAGCCATTTGGTAGAAACTAGGTGGAGACCAACATCTCATACCACATGCCAAGATAAGGTCAAAATGACTCTTGCCCTCAAAGAGCTTCCTTTCTATTTGAAGAAAACAACATGTATACAAATAAGAAAATAAAAAGTCATGTACTAAGAGATTTGGAGGGAGGACACAAAGTCTCGTGTGAAAGGCAGTTTGCTCATGCTAGAACAAGGATTCAGGAAGGCACAAAGGAAAGGAAGGGTGGTTATAGGTGTGTAAGAGGACAGAAAAATAGGATTCAGAGGGTCCCAAACCTGACACTCAGTATGTGTTACCTTGGACCATTCAGGATGTCCTGGAACTGAATCACACTTCCAAATATTTACCATCTGTATGACAATGGCAGAACCACTTCACATCCCTGAGACTCAGTTTCATCATCAATAAAATGAAGATGCTAAGGCATCAAGTGATGAGGTAGTAGGCAGCAGAACTAGAGACTGGAAAACAGGCCTTGGGCTACCAAATGTGTTCCTTTCATGTGGGAAGCCAGTAAGGACACAATCACTCTAGGTGAGTAACATGGGATCCAGTGGACAGTGGATTATCTACTTCAAAGAAATGGAAAACACTAGTAAAGCACACCCTGACCATTACAGGTCACTTTCCTCCCTAGAACCCGTGGAGACAGGGAACACCAGTGTCACCGCATTATCCAGGAGTCTCAAATCTTCCATCTAAGCAGGGAGCTCAGGTCAGGCATCTAATTTTTTCACCTGACTGCATTACTTTGGGAC